>OX451739.1:876291343-876602077 GCA_948472305.1 Vicia faba
TTCCTTTTGCATTTTTGCTTGTTTAAGGATGGCTATCCCTTACACACACCCACACTCATAAATGCAGGTACCCATCCACTCCGGATTCCCTGGGTGACTATTCTGCTTTAGCTTTCGATAAATCTGAAGATTTGGTCAATCATGCTGAGTACGAAGTTGAAGAAGATTGTGAAGTGCCGGGAGAGTTAGCCAGACTTCTACAACAGGAAGAGAGGGCCATTCTGCCTCATGAAGAGTTGTTAGAAACCATCAACTTGGGGACAAAGGAAGATAGGAAGGAAGTAAAAGTGGGTACCAACCTGGAACCAAATGTCAGGGAGTGCTTAGTGCAATTGTTGAATGATTATGTTGAAATCTTTGCCTGGTCTTATGAAGATATGTCAGGGTTAGACACAGATATCGTGGTTCACCGTCTCCCTACAAGATAAGATTGTCCACCGATCAAGCAAAAGGTTCGCCGAATAAGGCCTGACATGTCTGTGAAGATTAAGGCTGAAGTAATGAAGCAATTCAACGCTGGTTTTCTGGCTGTTACCTCCTATCCACAATGGGTTGCTAACATTGTGCCCGTACCTAAGAAGGACGGCAAGGTCAGAATGTGCGTGGACTATCGGTATTTAAACAGGGCTATCCCCAAAGATGATTTTCCGCTACCGCATATCGACATTTTGGTTGACAATACAGCTCAGCACAAGGTGTTTTCCTTCATGGATGGATTCTCGGGATACAACCAGATCAAAATGGCCCCCGAAGACATGGAGAAAACTACCTTTGTCACGCAATGGGGTACCTTCTGCTACAAAGTGATGCCGTTCAAACTGAAGAACGCAGGGGCAACCTATCAACGCGCCATGGTAGCTTTATTTCATGATATGATACATCATGAGATATAAGTTTACGTAGACGACATGATAGCTCGATCACAGACAGAAGAAGAACACCTTAATCATTTGCAAAAGTTGTTTGCAAGGTTGAAGGAGTATAAACTCAGACTGAACCCAAGCAAGTGCACTTTTGGAGTTAGGTCTGGTAAACTTTTTGGATTTATTGTCAGCAACAGAGCATTGAGGTTGATCCAGCTAAAGTAAAGGCTATACAAGAAATGCATACCCCCCGTACTGAAAAGGAGGTTAGAGGATTCTTGGGACGCTTAAACTATATCGCGAGATTCATCTCTCACATGACATCTACCTGTGAGCTGATCTTCAAACTGTTAAAGAAAGATCAGGTGGTTGAATGGAACAATGATTGTCAAGTTGCTTTTGATAAGATCAAGGAGTACTTACTAGAACCTCCTATTCTGATGCCACCCGTCAAAGGAAGGTCGTTAATCATGTATCTGACTGTTTTGGATAACTCCATGGGGTGTGTGCTGGGCCAACATGACGAGTCTGGCTGAAAAGAGTATTCCATTTATTACCTTAGCAAAAGGTTTACCGACTGTGAGACTCGCTACTCACTGCTCGAGAAAACTTGCTGCGCTTTGGTATGGGCTGCTCGCCGGCTAAGGCAGTATATGTTGACTCACACCACTTTGTTGATTTCCAAGATGGATCCGATGAAGTATATCTTCGAGAAACCGGCTTTATCTGGAAGAATCGCTAGATGGCAAATTATCTTGACTGAAGATGACATCCAGTATACTACCCAAAAAGCTATAAAGGGGAGTGTACTAGCTGACCATCTAGCTCACCAAGCCGTCGAAGATTACTAATCTATGAGATTCGACTTCCCTGACGAGGACATCATGACTTTGGACAACATTGAAGGTAACGGACCGTATGACGGACCTGAACAAGGATCCCGATGGACCCTGTACTTTGATGGTGCTTCAAATGCACTTGGCAACGGAATCGGTGCGGTACTCATTTCTCCGGAAGGTTGCCATACACCCTTCACTGCCCAACTTTGTTTCAGTTGTACCAACAACATGGCCGAATATGAAGCTTGCATCTTTGGTCTCAAGGCTGCTATAGAATTGGGAATCAAATCTTTGGTCGTATTTGGGGACTCGGCTTTGGTTATCAGTCAAGTCAAAGGAGAGTGGGACACTAAACATCCTAATCTTATCCCATACAAAGAACATGTCCTGACGTTGTTGCCTCATTTCGAGCAGATTACTTTCGAGCACTTCCCGCGAGAAGAAAATCAGCTAGCAGATGCTCTGGCTACAATGTCTTCCATGTTTAAACTCAACTGGGATAACGAGGCTCCCCAAATTACCATCGAGCGAATGAATGAACCAGCGCACTGTCATGAGATTAATACCAAAGAAGTAGTGGAACAACCCTGGTTTCATGAAATCAAAAGGTATCTCCAGACTAGAGAATATCCTGAAGGAGCTTCCGTCAATGACAAAAAGTTCTTAAGGAGATTTGCTGCCAAGTTCTTCCTAAGCAATGGCATCCTTTATAAGCGCAGCCATGATTGTGTTCTCCTTCGTTGTATGGACAAAGCTGAAGCAGAGTTGATCATGACTGAGATACACAGTGGCATATTTGGCACCCATTTGAGCGGGCATACAATGGCTAAAAAGATTCTAAGGGCAAGCTACTACTGGTCTACCATGGAAGCTGATTGTCACCAACATTCCCGTACTTTCCACAAGTGCCAAGTCTATGCTGACAAGGTATATATTCCTCTTGTTCCTCTCAATGTTCTGACAGCTCCTTAGCCATTCGCAATGTGGGGCATTGACATGATTGGAGAGATCAAGCCCACGACATCCAATGGACATCGCTTCATCCTGGTGGCTATTGATTACTTCACCAAATGGGTCGAGGCAGCTTCCTTTGCCTCCGTTACAAAGAATGTGGTTGCTTGCTTCATCAAGCATAATCTCATATGCCGGTACAGTGTCCCCGACAGGATCATCACAGACAACGGTACGAATTTGAACAATACTATGATCACCGCTCTATGCGAGCAGTTCAAGATTTATCATCACAATTCGTCTCCCTATCGGCCGAAGATGAACGGTGTTGTTGAAGCTGCGAACAAAAATATCAAGAAGATCATTCAAAAGATGACAGTCACCTACAAGGACTGGCATGAGATGTTACCGTTTGCTCTACATGGATACCATACCACGACACGTACTTCAACAGAGGCAACCCCATTTTCTTTAGTATATGGCATGGAAGCTGTGCTACCCATGGAAGTTCAGATTCCTTCCTTAAGGATTATGAAGGACGCTGGTTTGAGCAAAGACGATTGGATTCATACCCGACTTGACCAACTCAATTTGATCAACGGGAAGCGACTTACTGTTGTTTGTCATGGTCAGACGTATCAAAAACGCATGATCAAGGCTTTCAACAAGAAAGTCAGACGTCAGGTATATCAAGTCGGAGATCTTGTAATCAAGCGGATCATCTTGCGGAAAAGTGATCCCAGGGGCAAGTGGACTCCTACTTACGAAGGACCATTTGTGATCAAGAGCATCTTTTCTGGTTGGGCAATGATTCTGACCACCATGGACGGAGACGACTTGCCGCACCCTGCGAACGCAGACATAGTCAAAAGATACTACGCATAAAACGACCCGACAAGTTGAAAACCCGAAAGGGAGACTTGGGCAAAAATGGGCATCCTGGTGAATTGAAAACCTGAAAGGGCAGTTCAGGCAAAAATTAGTGATAAAACAAAAATCTGTTCACCCTGCAAGTTGAAAACCCGAAAGGGCGACTTGGGCAAAAAAGGGTTTCCCGGTGGATCGAAAACCCGAGAGGGCGTTCTAGGAAAAAGTTAGGGAACTAAAGCGTATGACTATGTCTCGCCGGATCACTTTAAGAACAATCTCTTCACCAACAAGCTCCAAGCTTCTGATCAATCCAGTCAATAGCGGGCGAAGCAGCGAATGGACTAAATATTCAGAGTTGTGAAGGCTATAGAAGAATGGGAATCCCATGGAATTATCAAACATAGCCATCTTTCTTTTGTATAAATTTTTTCAATTTTTACAACGACATTCTCTTACTAGGATGTCTGTCTCCTTGGTACAAAGATATTCACAAAAGTTAATACAAAAATACTTCAAAGTGCAGAAATTTGCTTGCCTTTCTTTTCTTTTTTTCACTTATGTTTTATTTGAAAACGTCCAATGTTTTGTTAAATAGGCATATGCATTTGAATATAATCACTGCTTACAAATAAAACAAATTGAAAAAAGGATAATTACTGATAGGTTGAAGGAGTAAGAAGAAATCTTTATGCCATTCCAGAAGAAATCCCCTACGATACATCATTCGGATCCTTAACAAGGTTAAATATGGAGTATATTTCCCCAGCGAAGTTAAGCTTCAAGATCCGCAACAGAGCCAGTGCAGTCTAAAACTTGATTCCCCAGCTGAGTGAATTTTCAAAATTCCCATCAGAATTAAGCTTCGAGATCCCCTGTACAGCCCGAAAACCCTGAAAGCCCAATCCTCAGTGGAGCCAGAATAGTCCAAACATTCTCCCCACAGATTTATTTCCCAACAGATTGAAGATTCGCAGTCTCGTTTCTCCAGCAGAAGTCTCCCATGTTTTAACTTCCCATTAGAGATTTTCAGAGTTTTCCTTATTCCCCCAAGCAGTCAGCAAGGATTTCTCATCTTCAAAGATTTTTGGAATCCCCAGCTTTGGTCAAGGATTTACTTTCCCTGACAGCAATCAAAGATTTCATTATCAACAGTTATCAAGGATTTATTTTCCTCAGCAAGACAGTTACTCAGCTTACATGCACATCCATTACATTCATATATCATAAACATTGATGAAACACAATTCATTGCATCATACATATCATGCAACATGACTTTGTGTTTTTAGCTAACATTTTACCCTTTTTAGGATAAGATTAAAAGGCTATTATCAACAATTTTCCTGATACAGTATGGATACACCCCAGACACGGTGGTCATTCTATTACTCATTCACAATTTCAAGTCAAAATACAGTATAGATACACCTCAGACACGACGGTCATTCTACTACTCATTCAGACTTCAGCAATCAGATACAGACTAGATACGCTCTAGACACGGCTGCCATTCTATCTCTCATTCAGATTCAACTATCAACTACAAGTTCAGATACGCTCCAAACAAGGATTCCGTTCTGGCCTTTACACCAACAGTTTGATCCCCCCAGTGCAGTCGCCACAGAGGTCTTTCTGTCACTTATTCAGATCCCAGTTACAGTACGGATACACCCCAGACACGGCGGTCATTCTACTACTCATACAGATCTCAACTTCAGATACAGTCCAGATACGCTCTAGACACGGTTTCCATTCTGTCACTCATTCATAGTTTATCCCCAGCACACAGTTGCTCCATACGCAGATGTTTCTCTGTTACCTAGATACAATACAGATACACTCCAGACACGGAAGTCATTATGATATTCATTCAAAATTCAAATACAGTTACAGCTCATATACGCGCCAGACACGTACGCCATTCTTTTGCTCATACAAACTCAGCCTTCAGATGCAGTTCAATGGCATTCCAGACACAGATACCGTTTTGATGCTCATTCTTCTAACCTACAGCATTGCAATTCAACAAAGATTCTTGGATGGCATCTTTAAGCCCATCTCCAGCAAGATTCTACCATCTCCAAATGGCATCTTTAAGCTCATTCCCGCATCTATGTTTTGACGAGTGCAAATTTACGGGCACTCTAGTGTCCAATCCTCTTTTACCTTCGAGTCGCGAAAGGCAAACTTGCCAATATAACTCTTCAGGTTCAAGAAGATTGAACAGGGGCAACTGTTGTACCCCAAAATTTTCCCTCTCATTTCATCAACATTTCTCATCACAAGACTCTTGGAACTCAAGATCAAGCTAGGGTTTGCACTGCTCAAGACACCTCCTTGCACTGTTGACCTAAATTAGGGTTTGAGTTTACACAAGGATATTTTGACCTACAATGCCCAAAGTGACTTTCATACTTCATGTTGGACTCACAAGTTTGTCCATACCAAGTTTCAAGCCTTGATTCAAATTTTTGCCCAATCAATTGGACAGTTGACCTAGAAATCAATTGTATTGGGGAAAAAGTCAACTGTGGCCAATTGACAGTCAAACCTCATGAATTTTGACCCACATCAACATTATTAACTCATATGAACCATTTGGTCAAGTTTGTATCACAATTCCACAAGAAATTTGATCAGATCACCAAAAGGGCAAAATGGTCATTTTTAGGGTTTTGACTGCACAAAGGCAATTTTTGACTGTTTGACCTAACCAATGGCAAATCAACCTCACACATGGACTCAAGAACTCAATGACATTGTCTTGACCCATTCAACAAGTTCAAAAGATCTCAAATGCATAGGATTGACAGATGAATTTTTTAGTCAACTGATCAAAATTTTACTGTACACTGAAAAGTCAAACTTTGACTTTTTGGTCAAAATCAAGTGCCAAGAGTTATTTTTCATCAAGACATGTCAAATTATGAAACTTGTACATCAAGAAACCCAAAAATGCAAATTAGGGTTTAAAATGGAAAAATTTCATAACTTAGAAATTTTATGAAATTTTCTTATTTTTTCCTAACTTTATCCCATTTTTTCACCAAGATGCAAATGGATTCAACCAAAACTTGCATCATGAAAGTTGTAGTCCATCACAAAGTCTACAACCTTTATTCACAAAGTTTTCTCAAGAGAAGCTTGTATCTCAAGTTATGATTTTTGGAACAAGGGTACCTAAAACTTTTAACTTAGAGAAATTTTGCCCTAGTTTAGGCAGGATTTTGACCCATCTTCTTGGCCATTTTTAACATAGTTCCACTTGGAGTTTCAAGTTTCATTTCAAATATGGATTATAGTACATGTTCCAAGCTTTCCAAATTATCCAAGAACTCCGCAAACACCCTTGTGGTTAGAGAGAATCGAATGCTTGAAGTTGGCAAAAACTCACTTTTGTCCATGACCAATACATGTTCATACAAACTTGCATTTTCAAATCAGCATGCTTGGTACTAGCTTGCAGGCCTCAAAACCAGTTTATACTCCATAATTTAATGCATAATCGTTGAACTAAGGTATTATCTTGTTCATTTGGACATTGCATACAAGACTAATCCCTATTTGGAAAAAGGTAAGATGCCATTTTTGTAAAGTTGCACTTTATGTCAAAACAAGATCCTTGAGGCATGGGGCCATATCTCTGAAGCAAAATCCAATCTACCAATTCCAAGAACCAAGGGAAAAGTGTGCAGCACAATATAGGGCTCGTACAGGCTTGCATTGAGAAGATACACACTCTTGCTTCAAGTAGAAGAAACTTGCAAAATACAAGCCATCTCTCACATCTGTAAAAACCAGCTTACACAAACATTGTAAAAATGTTTCATACCTCACAACAAGCCAGAAACACGACCCATTTGCCTCTCAAACTCCCTTGTACACAAAATAACTGTTTTTCTGCAAAACAGGGCAAGCCCTGCAGAACCATCTCCATCTCCATTATCCCTCGTGCATTTTGCCTCAAATTTGTTCCAATACCTTCCACTCAACTCACCTGAACTATCCCAGGCCTCCATTGCTAGCTGTAACACCATTAACACACATTGCCATTTTTGTTTCAAAGCCTTGCAGGTTGAGTTCTGTGGCACGATTCAAGCCATTTCAAAACAGAGTAAGCATTGAGTAAGCTTCCTTGGACTTCAGGCAAGCTCAAAAGAAGCTCAAGAACCCTTGAAAGTTGTTGCATTGGCCAACTCGAAGTCAACTGAAACAGGTATTTCATGGACTTCTATCTCTCTATTTAGGAATAGTTAGGCTTAGGTTTTTGAATGAAATATGTTGTACTCATAGCCCTGAAGTCATACATATGCTTAATTTACATTTACATTAATCGTGCTAGGAGAATTTCACCCATGAACTTTCTAAAAAAACTAGGTTAAGAATTAGGGTCAGAGAAATTCTCTCTGGTCTTTGAGAGTTAGCTTAAGTTTTTTATATGGTTAAATTCGTTGTTTGATGCTCTACAAGTTTCATGTTATGAGTTTTGTCAAAAAATCAAAGAATCAGGAGATAGCCATTGATGTACAAAATGCGCGTTTTGTGAACAAGAGGAAGAAGATGATGTCTGACTGGGCTGGGCTTGATTGTTTTTACTTCTAACACCCCATTATTCAGTTTACACACCCTGGCCCATTTATTTGAATATTTGTCATTTTGATGTTTTTATTTTTTATTCTGACTTTATTATTTTTTGTCCAAATATAAAAAATGCCAAAAAAATTATTTTATATTTTTTCATATTTATTTCACATTTATTTTTTTATTACTAGTATAAATATGTAAATAGTTTATTGTATTTTATTAAAACTCAAAGAATAATGTAAAAAATATGCTTATTTTTATTTATTATTTTTATACACACTTAAAAATATTTTCTCTAATATACACATTTTTTTGTAAATAATTAATTTTTATTTAATATGTTTAATATATATATATATATATATATATATATATATATATATATATATATATATATATATATATATATATATATATATATATATATATATATATATATATATATATATATATATATATATATATATATATATATATATATATATATATATATATATATATATATATATATATATATATATATATATATATATATATATATATACTTTAATTTATTAAATAATTAAGACAAAAATACAAAAAATATTACATTTTTACTTTTATTAACATTTTACACTAAAAATACCTTCTTTACAATATACTTTTATTTTTTTTTTGTATAAATTAATATATTATTGTATATAATTAATAAATAATACTATTTATTAAGAATTAGGGTTTTTTCCCTAAATAACAAAATAATTAAAATTGGCTTTCTTTTTTTTACTTCACATTGAAAAATACTTTTTACATACATAAAAATCTTTTTTTGCATAATACATTTTACTTGATATTTATTTAATTGTATTTATTTAAATATTATATTATGCCTTGTACATTCAATTTGGTTGTAATAACTTAGAATTTAATTTCTTGTCAAATACCCCCAATTCAAATTTGTACCCCCTCCCTATATCATGTTGTAATAGTGTAGCATTTAAATTCTCGCACATTTAAAAGCTTCCAATTATGCCATGCTTAGACTTAGGGTTTTTATGCAAATAAAATCAACAACTAGCTTGACCTAATCCAAGATAAACATGCATGAAAAACAAACACAATGCACACTTGCACCCCTAGGGATTCAATCCACTTGTTGCCTTCAAAAATGGGCCATGGTTGCATGTCAAGTACTTTGGCAAAACAAAAACAAAAAAAGAAAGATCATAGTCCCTCGATGATGCTATCTGAGTTGCCTAAACAAAATGATCAAGTCCCTCAAGAAAATTTCCAAAAATACTTGACACAATTGCTATCATGGTCTATACGATGACCTGCGCCTGTCCCGTTTAACATCCTAACAAAAGGTTGTTCACCAAATACAATGGTGAAACAACACTGTTAAAAGGGTTAAAAACATAAGAAAGATCTTTGAGTAAAATAGGGTAGATAACTCTTAGTTACTTGATCAAAACTTGCAAAAACATCCTTGCTATCTTCAAAACACGCTTCACAACACAATTTCAAAACCCTACTTTCAAACATTGAAAACTTTTCAAAAGACAAAAACACCTTTGTATACATTCAAACAAGAATCCTTACAAAGGTTGCCACAACGATGGCCTCTTTTCAAAACATCTTTCAAAATCACACACAAAGCACCATTTCAAACAATTGAAAAGCAAAGCAAGTGATCTAAGTAAGTAACTAAGAGCTCATGGATAACCATGGATAGAAAGGGTGCTAATACCTTCCCTTTCTATAATCTACTCCCCGAATCCAAGAAAACATCTCAAAGGTCTTTCCTGTGCTTTTTGACCTTTCCTTAGGATAAAATAAAAAGTCGGTGGCGACTCTTGCTAAACCGAAACATTTGCAAACACAAACGCAAAATCCCAAGTCAGTTCTCCCACCGTATCACAGTAAGCAAGAGTCACCACCGAATTTCTTTTATCCAAATTAAGGAAATGGTGAAAAGAACAGAAAAAGACCTTTTCAAGATTTTCTGAGTAAGAGGGGTATATTATGGAAAGGGAAGGTGTTAGCACCCTTTCCATCCGTAGTTATCTACGGGCTCTTAGAAGTTTGCTCATTTTTAAAATGCTTTTGTGCTTTGTGTGATTGAAAATGTTTTGAGAATGTCTTAGTGCGGAGATTTGCTTTGCGTTTAACTCTTGTATCAGTCCTCGAGAGTTTCAAAAAAGAAAATTTTTTAAAATTTTTTTTTTGAAAAGTAGTATTTGTGTAAGTGTAACATTTTTTTGATCAAAACTTCTAACAGCTATCTACTTTTGCACTCGAAAATGGTTGTTCTTTTCCTCCTATCCTTTACACAGTGCTATCCTACTATTAGTAGGTAGGTAGCCCTATCGTTGGGTGTATGAGGGGCATTCGAAAGGGATGTTACAGTCACGAAGGCAACTTGTGGAGACGCTTTAGAAATTTTGTTTAGGGACTAGACCATTTACAAAAAGGCAACTGTAGGGTCATCGAGGGATTATGATCTTTTGATTTATGGGTCTTTGCTAACGCGTTCCTGCCTCGTGATTGTTTTATTTCTAAAGGCAACCAAAATGAGGTACCCTAGAGGTGTATATGTGCAAGTGTAATGTGTCCAGTAATTTTTGTCTTTTTGTTAACTTTGCTAACATTAGATTTCAGTCTTTTCATAGACGCCTAGTTACTAGCAGTTAATATATATTGCAGAATATTAAAGCGGAGGAATTTAAATCTATGCCATTACAATGCTTTGGGGAGGGGATTTACACTATACAAGAATGAGTGGGATAAAGCAGTAAATGTCCTAATTTTAATCTATTACACCCAGTAGGCAGATAAAATAATATGGAAAAAATATGAAAATACATAAATGCGTGTGAAGTAGAAAAGGTGTCTAAAAAATCCTAAGGTGAAAAATCTTTTTGTTTTGTTTTTATTTTAAGAAAATATAACCTAAGTCTATTTAGTTTTACTTTCAAGAAATATGTTAAAATAATTTATTTATTTATTTATAAATTAATTTGATTAATAAAAATTATCCTAACATTTTTTGTGATTTTTGATTTAAGATTAATTTAAATAAAAAGGATCAATAAAGAAATAAAAAAAAGAACAAATATAAAATATGAAGGAGCGATGGGATCCTTCGAATGGGCCTTCTGCATGCTTCTTCGAATGTACCTCTTGTGCACCCTTAAACTGGCTCATGTTCTCATCACTAGGAATTATTCGTTTGAACCCCTAACTAGCTAGCTCAACAAAAACTCTTTCTTGGCCAATGAATGTGTTTGTGCACGTTGGCTTGAAACTGGCAGTATGTTGGCTTTTGGACCAGCATGCCTCTTTGAATATTTTTTCATTTTGACCAACTAGATCCATCCTTCGACCAGAAAATAAATATGTATTTCCCATCAAAGTTTCCTTCGAATGGGCCCTTTGTGTATTCTTCGTTTTGAACCAAATATGTGCTATTTTGAAGGGGTCACATGCATGCTTTGTGCCTTCTTCGACTGACTCTCCAATGTGTGTCCTTCGATTGGACCTTTGGAATGCTCTTTCGAAGGGGCCACATTGTGCTATAGTGCATAAACTGAGCTGAGGAGTCTTGGCCTTGTGCGTTGAAAGTAAGCACAAATAAATTCAATGTCTTAGTGAATCCAAGGCAGGTGTGAAGGGGCTTACATGCACTGGTGACGCATTGAGGGGCCTATTGCCCAGTGGGAGCTTTATGAATCGAAGGCCAGTTTGAAGAAGTTCTTGCTTTGTGCAATGAAGGCACGCACAGAGGGATAATTTGTCTAGTCGAAGCAGGAATCAAGCTTGATCCAAAGACAATCAAATGCCCAAATGAAGCAAGAATCCAGCTTGCATGCAAGTAGCCATTGCATTGTGAATCAAACCAGTATGCAAGGCCAAATGTGTAATCGAAGGAGTACTAATAGGAGGCCCTTCCCTCCTGGGTCGAAGGAGGCTATTTCAAAGGAAACACATGCCCAATCGAAGCTTATATACAGTAAATAAGCAAAGGTCCAAGGCTTCAATCGAAGCTTGGAAATTTGAGGCATGTTTGGAGAGGGTTAGGTGCTCAATCGAATCCTATCCAAATATCAATCGAAATGCCCTTTAACATGCGAATCGAAATACTTTGTTAAGATGCCAATCAAAGACTCCTTGTTCAAAAAATTTATTTTTCCTTTAATCAAATGCTTGTGACCAGCCATATAAGAAAAAATCTTGGAGAACATGAGAGGGAAAATTTTAGGGTACAACAGCTCCCCCTGTTCAATCTTATTAAACCTGAGGATTTAGATTGGCTTGTATTTCTTTCGTGATCTGAAGGTGGAAGATGATTGAACACTAGAGTGCCCATAAATTTGCACTCGCGTGAAATAACACTGATAGTTGATGATGTATAGAATGGGCTTACAGATGCCATTTGGAGGAGATGACAGAGAGTCATCAAAGATAGGCTTAAAGATGCCATCCAAAGTAGATGCTGATTTCACACATGGTCCCTTTGGGGGTTCCTGTTCCTGATGTCTGAGGAGGAGTCTGTTGGGGAATGTGGGTTTTTGTTGTTCTCCTGTTTGAGGAAAAATCTGTGGGAATATATTCTAGGAACTTCAGTTGTCCAAGGCTCTGCTGAAGAGTTATCTCTGGAGAAATGACAGTTTTTTGTATTCTAGTTGAAGTCCAGGTTTCCAGTGATTTGCTGGGGATAATGGAATTAACCGTTATCTGGAAATGTATTAGAAAAAGCACGTGTAGGGCTGCTTCAAGATGAGTCTGTGTTAGACTGTATGAGAAGAAACCTGTATAAAATTGCTTTGTCTAGTCATGTAGATAGCTTTCCTGTCTAGTTTCAGGTGTTAATCTACAATCAGTCATTCACAAATAGTTGTTCTGTCTGGTTTCAGGTATTAATCTGGAATTTGAAAAATTGTCAGTCGTTGAGATAGTAATCCTGGCTGGTTTCAGGTATTAATCTATAACCCAAGAAATAAAGATAGTTTTCATGTCTGGTTTCGGGTGTTAATCTCCAATCTTCTTATGTAGATAGTTTTCCTGGCTTGTTACAGGTATTAATCCACAGTCGGCCATCCACAGATAGTTCTCCTGCTGGTTACAGGTGTTTAACCCACAGTTGGTCGTCCGCAGATAGTTCTCTTGGCTGGTTTCGGGTATTAATCTGAAACTTGTTTTGTTGGTCACATGGATAGTTTCCCAGTTCGGTTTCGGGCATTAATCTGTGGCCTGCTATATTTGTTGGTAAACCTGTCTTGTTTCGTGATTTCATACCACTTGGCTGTGCAGATAGTTTCCCCATCTGGTTCGGGCATTAATCTTTGACCTGCTATAAAAGTTGATAGTGTTTGTTTGTCCGCTAATTTAACATGAAAAAGTAAAATCAGTTTCATGCGATATCATGATGTATGAATTGCATGATTCTCCCAAAATAAATGAGATTGTGATATATGTATTTGTATGCACATGCCATGATGTATGAACATGTAATGCTATTGCGTAGTATCTTTGTCTGGGAAAATAAATCCCTGACTACTGTTGAAGAGTACCGGGAAGCTGAATCTCGGACTGTTGTTGGTGAGTGAAGAAAGTGATTCTTTAATTTCTGTTGTGGATAATGAATGGAGATAGTTTTGTTGGCGATTCCCTTTCTCTGCCGAGGATCTTCGACTTCTGTTTGAGAATGATTTTGCCGAGGGAAAGAGTTCTATTGGAAGATTTCACCAATTTGGAGAAATAAAAATTCGTTGGGGGATGAACTTCCGTAGCTAGAGAAATAAAATCTACTAGGGATAAGGCTTTATAAACTACTTGAAATTTATAAAACTCTATTGCGGAATACTTTGATTTCATCTCTTTGAGGGAACTTTGCTGGAGAGAGGGATTTTCCAGTGATTTGTGGTAGAAACACACTCAAGTTGGGAAGTGTCAGAATAAATCCCTTCCTTGATTATATCTGAAGATGTATCGAATGGGTATCAGGATAATACCCATATTTGGAGCATATCTGAATTTTATCTGAAAGAGAAATATGGAACAAGTAACAGAATGGCATCCGTATCTAGAGCGTATATGAATTGTATCTGAAAGAGAAATCTGGAATGAGTATTAGAATGGCATCCGTATCTATAGCGTATCCGAACTATATCTGGAAGCTGTATTGAATGAGTATCAGAATGGAATCCGTATCTAGAGCGCATCTGAATTGTATCTGGAAGTTGTATTGAATGAGTATCAGAATGGCATCCGTATCTGGAGCGTATCTGAACTGTATCTGGAAGTTGTATTGAATGAGTATCAGAATGGCATCCGTATCTAGAGCGTATCTGAATTGTATCTGGAAGATGTATTGAATGAGTATCAAAGTGGCATCCGTATCTGGAGTGTATATGAATTGTATCTGGAAGTTGTATTGAATGAGTATCAGAGTGGCATCCATATCTGGAGCGTGTCTGAATTGTATCTGGAAGATATATTGAATGAGTATCAGAATGGCATCGATATCTAGAGCGTATCTGGAAGCTATATTGAATGAGTATGATAATGGCATCCGTATCTGGGACGTATCTGAACTGTGTTTGGAAGCTGTATTAAATGAGTATCAGAATGGAATCCGTATCTGGAGCATATATGAACTGTATCTGGAAGTTGTATTGAATGAGTATAAGAATGGAATCTGTATCTGGAGCGTATTTGAACTGTATCTGGAAGTTGTATTAAATGAGTATCATAATGGCATCTGTATCTGGAGTGTATCTGAACTGTATTCGGAAGTTGTATTAAATGAGTATCAAAGTGGCATCCATATCTGGAGTGTATCTGAACTGTATCTGGAAGCTATAATGAATGAGTATCAGAGTGGCATCCGTATCTGGAAGCTATATTGAATGAGTATCAGAGTGGCATCTGTATCTGGAGTGTATCTGAATTGTATCTGGAAGCTGTATTGAATGAGTATCAGAATGGAATCCGTATCTGGAGTGTATATGAATTGTATCTTGAAGTTGTATTGAATGAGTATCAGAATGACATTCGTATCTAGAGTGTATCTGAACTGTATCTGGAAGCTGTATTGAATGAGTATCAGAATGGAATCCGTATCTAGAGTGTATCTGGAAGCTGTATTAAATGAGTATCAGAATGGCATCCGTATCTGAACCGTATCTGAACTGTATCTAGAAGCTGTATTGAATGAGTATCAGAATGGCATTTGTATCTGGAGCGTATCTGAATTGTATCTAGATGACAATCTGCTTTAGAATGTTTCTGCTGGGAATTCTTGTTTTGTTGTTTTGAGAGGAAATCCATTGGGGAACATGAAAAGCTAGGAGAACTAGGCTGGGGCATTTTTAAGATGCTGGATCAGTGATTGGAGATTCTTGCTCTGTCGGGGATATAAGAACACCTGACATCACAAGGCTGTAAGTGGAGGATGTGGCAGTAACCTTTTAGTAGGATGCCCCTGCCTCTGTACCTGTTGGAGAAAGTACCTGCGGAGGTTTTATGGATGGTTTTTGTTTTATCCCAACTCTTGGGGTTTTGAGTAGATGTTGATCGGGGCGATATGTCTTCAACTGATAAACAAGTGACGAGATGAAGGGACATAGTTCTACGCTTTAAATCCTTAACTTTTTCCTAGACGGTCCTTTCAGATTTTCAGTCCACCAGGATACCCTTTTTTTGCCCAAGCTGCCTTTTCAGGTTTTCAACTTGTCGGGTGTACAGTTTTATTTATATATCTCTAATTTTTTCCCGAACTCTTTTGGTTCGCCAGGATGCCCTTAATTTTTCCTAGGCCTGTCAACCTAGCGGGTCTTTTTCATGCGTGGTATTTTCCGACTATGTTCGTGCACATCGGGTGAGAGGATTGTCACTGTCTATAGTAGCAAGTGTTGTCACACTGCCAAAAGATGTTTATGTGATTGCATGTGCCCTTTCATATGTGGGAGCCTGTGTGGGGCTGCTTCAAGATGAATTGGGTGCACCTGATGTTTGATCAAATTTATGATAGTCTTGAATTTCCTAGGTATCTTTTCTAAGAGTATTCATGGAAGGATTCGAAGACATGATTCTAACACCATCTGATAGTACTGGCACAGACAAGCAATTTGGTGGTACCAAAGGTTCAAATTTCACAATGATTTTTGCTGGAATCCCCGATCAATGTAATAGGCCCCGGGTGATTCAGATGGAGACCTACCCCTGGCTATTCAGCACTTTTATAAAGATTATTTGCATATTGGCTTGACTTCCCCAGATTAATTAGACACCATGTCATGCCCCTTAATTATAAAAGGCCTATCACTGGAATGTCTTTCCATCTGAGGTGATTCTGTCCACTGAGGGGATTTATGTTCATCGAACATCTGTCGTGCGAATTTCTCCGCTGTTAAACAAATAGTCATATGCAAACAATGGTATTTTAAGAACACAAAGCTTATGTCTGTCTTGAAGTTTTAAATTTTATTTTTTAGTAAAACAAACAAATTTTGTAAAAGTGTGATATCAACATAGGATTTATAGCAAACCTTACAAGATTCAGGATACCTTTGTAATAATATGCTTTCGAACTAACCCATGCTTTAGCTAGGACTTTTAAGGGTTGTAACGTGGCCTGGTTCACGGTTTAAGAAACAAAGGATAAAGGCTCAAATTTTATTTGTACCCAACCCGCTCTTCGTGATGTTCTTCAGTCCTATGCTTAGTTAATTATGCGTTTAAATCCCGATTGAGTCAGGCATCTTGTCCTTGTTGTTCCAGTGATGGTTAGGATAATGAATGTTTATTTTGAAAAGGCAGTCATTTTTGTAATCTTCTTTTTGTCGAGGATTTTTAGTAACCTCTTTTTTTTTCGTTATCCCTACTTTTTCCTGAATTGGTTCTTTTGTGGTTACAGTCAGCGGGATGCCCCAGTTTTTTCTTAAGTCTCCTTCATAGGTTTTGACTTAGCGGGCTTTTAATTTGAGAGATAATGACTGCCGGTTTTAATGATTATGCGAAACCATCACCATCTTCTGATTTGGAAGGATATCCTTGATGCCATTCATTATATATGAAGTGGACTATTGCGACTGAATGCGTATCTGAATTAACTGAGAAAAATACCCTGCCCCAGGTCATGATTAAGGGTTTTAATTTGTGCAAAAAGAAAAAACTTCTACTCCTTAGGATCAAAGGGGTTGACTAGGGATTATCTTCCTTATAACTTCACTGTTTGGGATTTGAAACAACGATTGTACATCGTCAATGGAGTCTGTTCTAAAGCATACTGTAAAGATTTTGGTATCGTTTTTGCCATCCTCCCTCCAAAAGCTTATAACTTTTAACCAAGAGTTGAATATCACAAACAGGAAGTAAAAGCATTGTTTAAGTATAGGGACAACGAATGAAATAATTCAAGACAAACATATGCAATGCATTGATGAAATAACAAAGTTTGACATAAATAAATGTTCGAACAATCAAAAGAAAATTACAACTTGAAAATTCTAATGAATAAAAGCCTCTTTGTCGGAACTTGTCACTTCAGATGATGTGCCTTCGAGGGATGGCATAAGAATTCAGTTTGGCCATCTTGTGTGAACTCCAGCACTCCTTCGTTGATCAAGTCTTGAATCTTATTTTTCAATGCCCAACAGTCATTCGTATCATGTCCAAGACTATTGGAATGGTATGTGCATATTGCATCAGGACGGTAGTTAGGGGAATATGTTTTGGGGTTTGGATGAGGTCTTATTAATGTAACCAAATTCATCCTTAACATACGTTGCAATGCTTGAGACAATGGTATTTAAATTTTGGTAAACTGCCTCTTGGGCTTGTCTTGCCTTTACTGATTACCCCGTTGTGGTTTGGGAGGTCGTTGTTGGACCCTTGGCGTAGCAGCCGTTTTGAAAGGTGTTTTTTCAACCAAATCCTCTTGTCTCAACTGAGGCTGATTAAAGACCGATCTAGAATTCTCGTTGTTTTCTCCATATGATTGCATCTATCTTGAAGAAACTTTTTTACTAGGGCTCTCAGCTCTTCTTGACCCCGAGCTAAGTTTTGGATAAGAGCCATTTGACTGATCATCTGAATTCTCATCCCTTCCATCTCAACTTACAATTGTTCCAACCGGTCATCCTTGTTGTTGTCGGGATTTTTCTTGGTCATAGTCCTAACGAGGAGTGATTTTAATTCTTCTTGCCCCTTGGATAGACTCAGTAACATTTCCTTGAGTTGAGCATCTAGAGTTTGGAGATCTCTGTCAGTCTGCTCAAGAGCCATTTTTTCTTGCTGAAATAAACAGCAAGAAAATGAGAGACCTGTACTGAAAGACTTGTTATGTAATGACATGCATGCAATGTTTTCAAGGATCTCGCGGGGTAAACAAGAAAATGTCAGAAGTTGAATTTTACAGCTTTGATTGAAGAACTTTCGTATCATTGAAGGTCATTCTACAAGAGTCAAGCTCACCATATCGAGTGGGTCATCGCCTCTAACTCGAGTTATCATACCTTGGTCTTTTGACGACATTGGCTAGAGGAAAGTAAATCCCCATGACCCTTATTAGACGTCTTATTCATCATAACTTGCATCATAGACCCTTGATATCCTTGAAATGGTTAAGGAGATGCTATGGGATGATGTTATGATGTGTGTGTTATGCATTAAGCAAAAGTGTAAGGTGGTGTAAGCACGTAAACCCTGCAAGAAATCCAGGTTATTAGAAAATGATTGTAAACAAATCCTACAAGGAAATCATGTTATTAAATAATAAAACCCTGCAAGTAGTTCAAGTTGAAAGAAAACAAGTCACACAAGCAGCCTTAGGTTTAGGCTTGCATGGGGTTTGTAGGTAAGTACCCTCTTGAAGTTTAGTTGGCTCAACTTGTCCTAGTAATAGTAACCGGCTTCTAAGGGATATCAATATCACTGATCTTTCCACAAGTTTCATTCCGATCGACAACTAACTTGCCACCAAACAAAACTCGGGAGTCAAATCTCAATGAGTGTAGTATCGAGTATCAACAGACTTCGGGCTACACCAAAGACGGCTATCTCACTACTTCCTAATGACCAAGTTGTTCAATTAAAGGTTCTACGGTTAGTTGATGCTTCACGACACCAAGCAGCGGCCATGTATTCTCCTTGACTACTCAAGGGCTACCGGTACCAACCAAAGTGTCATATTAACGTAGCTATCACTTCAACCGTGTCGGTATACCCCGCACAGTTTCCACGATCTATTGCTACTTACCTAAAAGGTACCCCAGATTCGGGTGTAGGATCCATAGTAACAACCCAAACAAACCCTCCAAGGATAAAGCATACAAAGCAAGCAATTAAAACAATTTTAAAATGAACTAACTCTAAGGTAACCCATCTTTTTTTACTATATCCCCACCAGATTCGCCAGTTCTGTGATACGGTGGCAGAACCGACTGTTATATACTGGTTTTGCGTTTGTGTTCACAAATGTTGCGGTAAGCAAGAGTCACCACCGACTTTTCTTTTATCCAAATTAAGGAAAGGGTGAAAAGAACAAAAAAAGACATTTTCGAGATTTTCTGAGTAAGGGGTAGATTATGGAAAGGGAAGGTGTTAGCACCCTTTCCATCCGTAGTTATCTACGGGCTCTTAGAGGTTTGCTCATTTTTAAAATGCCTTTGTGCTTTATGTGATTGAAAATGTTTTGAGAATGTCTTAGTGCCGCAATTTACATTGCGTTTAACTCTTGTATCAGTCCTCAGGAGTGTCAACAGAGCAAATGTTTTGAAAATTGTTTTCTTGAAAAGTAGTATTTGTGTAAGTGTAAAAATGTTTTTGAGGAAAACTTCTAACAGCTATCTACTTTTATACTCGAAAAGAATCGTTCTTTTCCTCCTATCCTTTAGACATTGCTATCCTACTATTAGTGAGTAGGTAGCCCTATCGTTGGATGTATGAGGGACATTCGAAAGGGGCGTTACAGTCATAAGGCAACTTGTGGAAACGCTTTAGCAATTTTGTTTAGGGACTAGATCATTTACCGAAAGGCAACTGTAGGGTCATCGAGGGACTATGATCTTTTGATTTATGGGTCTTTTCTAACGCATTCCTGCCTCATGAATATTTTATTTATGAAGGAAACCAAAATGAGGTACCCTAGAGGTGTATATGTGCAAGTGTGTTGTGTCCATTTATTTTTGTCTTTTTGTTAAGTTTGCTAACGTTTGATTTCAGTCTTTTCATACACGCCTAGTTACTAGTAGTTAATATATATTGGAGAATATTAAAGTGCATGAGTTTAAATCTACGCTATTACAATGCTTTGGGGAGGGGATTTATACTATACAAGAATGAGGGGGATAAAGCAGTAAATGTCCTAATTTTAATCTATTACATCCAGTAGGCAGATACAATAATATGGAAAAGTATGAAAATAAATAAATGTGTGCGAGGTAGAAAAGGTGTCTGAAAAATCCTAAGGTGAAAAATGTTTTTGTTTTGTTTTTATTTTAAGAAAATATAACCTAAGTCTATTTAGTTTTAATTTCAAGAAAGAGGTTAAAATAATTAATCAATTTATTTATAAATTAATTTGATTAATAAAAACTATCCTAATATTTTTTGTGATTTTTGATTTAAGATTAATTTAAATAAAAAGGATCAATAAATAAATAACAAAAAAAGAACAAAAATAAAATATGAAGGAGTGAGGGAATCCTTTGATCCAGGGAGAATCATGTCTTTGATTCAGAGGAAGAAAGTTGCCTTTGATCCAAAGGAAGGATGTTTGACCTTCGACCCAGGGAGAGATAATTGTCTTTCGATTCAGGGGTGGATGCTGTGAGGGCATTGGATGTGCAAATGTATGTTAGCAAAAACGAAAAGCATGACCTGGGTGCCAAGCCCATGTCCTTCGATTTTGTACGCACTGGCCTTATTTATGCTGGATCTACAACAAGCATTAAAAGCAAAACAAAGGTAGACCTGGGGTCGAACCTAGGTCTTTAGTCTTGAATAATAAATCAAATGAAACTACAAATGTTGATGTGTCATGAAAATGTAGAGGTTGATCTTTTTACCAATTCTTACCAATGTTTAATGGATGAATATATGATGATGGGTATGGGTACCTTTGTTTGATGATTGCTTCAATTTGGCTTCTGGATATGGGTACCCTTGTTTAAGGGTTGCTTTGATTTGGATCACTTATGAGATTTTTTTGATAACTTTGGTGGGTTTATGGAGCAGAGTATCTCCAATGTGTGTGTAACTGTGTTTGGCTTGCAAGCATGCTGCTTATATAGAATAGAAGGGAGGGACAAGAAGACAATAGTTTAAACAGCCATAAACAAATGTTTTCAAGGCCATGAATGAAGTTTTGTAATGTTGTAAAACTAATGGAAACCTATCCCTTTTTGAATTTGAATGAACCTAGACATGCTTCCCTCTTTCGAATGCCTTCAATCCCTGCCCTTCGATTGGCTTCAAGCTTCCTCCTTCGACTGGGTCTTTTAAATGGACTTTCTGTGTACGCTTGTGCCCTCTTCGAATGGGCCACCAAGGTGTGTCCTTCGAATGGGCCTTCTGCATACTTCTTCGAATGTACCTCTTGTGCACCCTTTGACTGGCTTATGTTCTCATCACTTGGACTTCTTCGTTTGAACCCCTATCTAGCTAGCCCAACGATAACTCTTTCCTGGCCAATGAATGTGTTTGTGCATGTTGGCTTGAAACTTGAAATATGTTGGCTTTTGGACCAGCAGACGTCTTTGAATATTTTTTCATTTTGACCAACTAGATCCATCCTTCGACCAGACAACAAATATTCATTTCCCATCAAAGTGTCCTTCGAATGGGCCCTTTGTGTATTCTTCGTTTTGAACCAAATATGTGCTCATTTGAAGGGGTCACATGCATGCTTTGTGCCTTTTTCGATTGACTCTCCAATGTGTGTCCTTTGATTAGACCTTTTGAATGCTCTTTCCAAGGGGCCACATTGTGCTATAGTGAAGAAATTAAGCTGAGGAGTCTTAGCCTTGTGCATTGAAAGCAAGCACAAACAAAGTATTTGTCTTAGTGAATCCATGGAAGGCGTGAAAGGGGCTTACGTACGTTGGTGACGCATTGAGGGGCCTTTTGCCCAATGGGAGCTTTGTGAGTCGAAGGCCAGTTTTAAGAAGTTCTTGCTTTGTGCGCTGAAGGCACGCACAGAGGTATAATTTGTCTAGTCAAAGAAGGAATCAAGCTTGCTCCAAAGACAATCAAATTCCCAAACGAAGCATGAATCCAACTTGCATGCAGGTAGCCATTACATTGTGAATCAAACCAGAATGCAAGGCCAATGGTGTAATCAAAGGAGCATTAACAGGAGGCCCTTCCCTCCTAGATCGAAGGAGGTTGTTTCAAAGGAAACGCATGCCCATCGAAGCTTATATACATCAAACAAGCAAAGGGCCAAGGCTTCAATCGAAGCTTGGAAATTTGAGGCAAGTTTGGAGAGGGTTAGGCGCTCAATCGAATCCTATCCAAATATAAATCGAAAGGCCCTTTAACATGCCAATCGAAAGACTTTGTTAAGATGCCAATCGAAGACTCCTTGTTCAAAAATTTTATTTTTCCTTTACTCAAATGCTTGTGACCACCCATATAAGAAAAAATCTTGGAGAACATGAGAGGGAAAATTTTGGTGTACAACACCTATCAAAGTTGAATTGAAATTTTACATTGCCTTCTCATACATCTTAGATTCATATAAATGTGTTTGGGCATTATATATTTATTTTGAATTGATTTTTGAGAGCGAAAATGTTTTATTTAAAGATGATTTTGTTGATATTTTCTTTTTTGTGCAAGTTTACACAGTCAAAGTGGCAGCAGGTGATAAACGTAAGAGTATCATTCCGCATTGATTGTGCAAACTTAAGTTGATTTTTAATTTAAAATTTATGGATAATCATGAGCATAAAATAATAATGGATGTAGTTATCACATGTTCAGGATGAATAATAATGAATTAAAGGTAAGGAAACTTATCAGATATAAAAGCATACTAAGAAAAGATCCATTTAATGAGTTTCACCTAAAGTGTTAGTGTTATGAGATTTGTCGTGGAAGATGAAGCCATAACATGATCTAGTGATGTATTCCTTAAAAGTCAAAGTAGAAGCAACAAATAGATATGGAAAAAATTCTTAAATCTCACAATAATATAAATGCACTCTCTTGTTGAGTTCTGATTTCCCTTGTAGTTTTAGTTCTTTCCCCAGAAGTAACTAGATGGAAAATAATTATATTTAGTTTTTTATCCATATTTGTCATGACTTATAGTTACTAAAGGATTCCTAAACAATGATAATTTTTTTCTAATACAAAGATGATCAGCCAAAGTAATAAACATATATCATTAAAACGTATGACAAAATAAAATCACATTACATCACACAGTAAGTGCAAGAACAAGATTGGTTCTGCATCTGGCCTTATGTTTTGATGATAACTTTACATGTTATTTTAGAGAACAATTGTGTACTCTAATGATTTATATATAGTGTGTAGCTTTTACTAAACAGGTTCTGACTCTGGTAAGAAGGTGTCTTATGTCATCAGGTTTTGAACTCAACACTATGCAAGAATACCTTTGGTGTGTTACATGTTAAAGCCAGGACTCTGGAGTGCTTCTCATGTAATGGTTCTAAGGAACATTAGTACAAGAGCTTCTAATCATGACTTTTAAAGGAAGCTTTGGAGTCTTTCTAAAGATTTGCTTATGTTGTTACATGTTCTAAAGATGTTGAAGACAAGGTTCTGCTGAACAAGTTCTGAAGATCTAAAGACATTAATTCTGAAGAACAAGTGCTGAAGACTCTGAAGAGAAGGTTCTACTGAACAAGTTCTGAAGGCTCCAAAGACTTAGGCTAAGAAGATTCAAGTTTTGATCCTTTTATAACATGCTTCATCAACATTCATCAAAAGCCTCTAAAGACTTAGAAGATAAAGATCAAGATTGACTTACATGAGATGGTGAGTATAAAAGTACAAAGTAAATTATGACCTTTACTCTTATAGGGTGGCGTAAGGACAATCCTATTTGTACTTGTTGTCTACCATTCCCACCATGATCGTTGGGGACAAAACAACTAGTTTTATGTTTCCTATTCTACCCTCCAACGAATCTCTTTTTCACCTATCAAAATGAGGACTTAGAAGAATTGGAACTTAACACTTACTGTTCTACAAAACTATGCTAAAGCACTGCACAAACTATTTTGAGATATTATTTGTATAGTTTTGTATTTTTAGGAAGGAGATTTTATTCATATCTTGCTAAACAACACTTTTGTGTTGTTGTTCTTAAACATTGTGTAATCTTCTTATTAGAAGCATCGTTGTATACACACCTTTGTAAATCAACGATTGTTGGTAGGTTCCTTGAAAGACTCAGTTAGTTAGGATTCTCAAGAAGACTTTGGTTGCGGTCATCATGGATTGACAAAAAGGATCAACGAACTTGTTGGGGTTGTCAACAAGGTTGATCATACTTGTTGTGGTTTTCTGTAATCGGTTGATTATAGTGGATTAAATCCTCGTGGATAAGGAAAATCACCTTGTGGAGTGGACTGGAGTAACTTAGTTAACAGTGAACCAGGATAAAAATAATTATGATCATCTATTTTTATTCACTTTTTAGCTTTCTGATTGAGTTGCGAAAATATTATATTTGGTGCAACCCAATTTAAACCCCCTTTCTTATGTTTCTTGCACTTTCAATTGGCATCAGAGCTATGGTTATGGTATTGAATATTATTAAATAGTTAACTGT
Organism: Vicia faba; assembly: GCA_948472305.1. Classification (NCBI taxonomy): domain Eukaryota; kingdom Viridiplantae; phylum Streptophyta; class Magnoliopsida; order Fabales; family Fabaceae; genus Vicia; species Vicia faba. The sequence continues at coordinate 876,316,243 of OX451739.1, forward strand.
GTCAGATAAAGATCTAGAAGAGTTTTAGAAACACTATGGTTGATCCTACACTACCCCTTCCTTTAGTTTCAACTGATAAAGATAGATACAGTGTTAAACCTCCCATTTTTTATGGTGAAAATTTTGAATATTGGAAAGACAAACTAGAAAGTTTCTTTCTAGGTCATGATGTTGGTCTTTGGGATATGATAGTTGATGGCTACGAACACCCCACAAATGCAAATAGAAAGCAGCTTGAAAGGAAAGTTATGACTGATCAACAGAAAAATGATTGTAAGAATGATCATAAAGTAAGACCATCTTGCTGAACGATATTTCTTATACTATGAGAAGATCACAAATAGAGACTCGACTAAGTCTATATTTGACTCTCTCGGCATGACTTATGAAGGAAATAATTAAGCCAAGGAAACCAAGGCTTTGGCCTTGATTCATAAGTATGAAGCCTTCAAGATGGAGGATGATGAAACGGTTGAGACTATGTTCTCAAGGTTTCAAACCTTGGTTTCAAGAATAAGAGTTATGAACAAAGTATATTCTAAGCTAGATCACGTGAAGAAGATTATCTGAAGCTTGCCATCCAAATAGAAGCCTATGGTAACTGCACTCAAGCTTGTAAAGGATCTCAGCAACACTTCTCTAGAAGAACTGGTGAGTTCTCTAAGTCATGAGATTGAGCAAGAACAGGATGAACCTATGAAGAGAGGGAAATCTATTATGCATAAATATTTCAGAACAACTGAGAAGTCCAAAGCTCTTCAAGCTAAAGAGATTGAGGATTCAGAAGAAGATTCTAATGAAGTTAAAGAAGAGTTATCTCTGCTATCTAGAAGAGTTAATCGTCTCTAGAAGAGAAATCAAGGAAATAGATTCAAAAGTACTAGAAGGACTGGTGGTCACTTTGAGTCTACTTTTGATCAGAGGAAGTCTAGTGGCAAAGAGTATGATTGTCCTGAACTTCATAAGGACAAGCCCAGGAAGAATGCTCTCAAGATAAAGAAGAAAGGGTTGATAGAAACCTAGGATGATTATGATTCTTTAAAAGAAGAATCAGAAGAATAACATGCTAACGTAACAATAATGGCTCGTGTTAGAACTTTCTATGCGAAGATCCCTCCAGAAGATGAGGCAGAGTTTGATTCAGACACAGAAGAGGTAATCTCCAAAGAGGTATTTTTTTACCTTACTCATTCTGAATTAACTTCCTTTTTACTTGAAATTCTGGAAAATCATGAGTTACTTTAAGATTGAATTCAAGGAACTTAAAAAGTCCTATGAATACTTATCCTTTGAAAACAGTAAGCTTAAGGAATATCTCTTCACTATTAATGAAGAAATTTGTTTCTTAAAGATGAGAAATCTACCCTCAAATGCACGAGAACTCTTCCAGAATATTTTGAGAGTATTGGTGACTTCATTAATAAATATGACAAAAATATTTCAAAAATTCTTAGCCAGAAGCATAGGGAGAAGCATGATGGCTTTTATGATCTGTGGCGTGAGCTGAAATGAGACCAATGGCACTGATTATAGTTCCTATGACGAGTCTAATTCTAATAAAGAAGACAAACATATTACTTCTCATTCCCATTTTTCCTCTGTTGGGTTTGTGACAAAAGATGAAGGAAAAGAAAAAGAGAAATATACTTCTAAACCTAAGGAAAAACCTTTGCCTAAACCTTCTCGCTTTAATATTTGTAAATATGATTATTCTGTTGCTAAACCCAAATTTGTTAAGAACTCCAGGAGAACTAATAAAAGAGGACCCCAAGAAGTTATGGGTACCCAAGAAATAAATAATCTATGTTACAGATATCCTTAGCAGTGCAGTTGAAACAACTTTCATGGTACCTCGACTCTGGCTGATTGTGACACATGATGAGGAGAAGTCATATGTTCCAAATCCAGGAACTTAAGCCTAAAGACATCACAGGTTTCAAAAGTGATCAGAAGGAAAAGATCATAGGCTCCAGAATAGTTGGTAATCATTTCCCCCCCTTTATATCTAATGTTTTACTTATTGATAGATTTATGCATAATTTATTTGTCCATAAGTCAATTAAGTAAAAATGGTTATGATATTAGAATCATGTAAAGTTGTTAGTCATAAGGACGGCTCTATCCTATTTAATGGTAAAAGGAAAACCAACTTTTATAAGATTATACTTTATTATCTTAAAGAGCCAAACATAAATTGGCCTATGTCGGTTAATGAAGAGCAATGGACTTGGAATAGACGATTGGGCCATGTTAGCATGAGAAGGATATCTCATTTAAACAAGCTTGATTTAGTCAGAGGCCTTCCTAATCTGAAGCTCTCTTGAGAAGCTCTTTGTGAAGCCTGTCAGAAGGGCAAGTTTTTCAAAAACTTCTTTTAAAGCAAAAAAGTGGTATTTATACCTCTAGACCATTGGAGCTTCTACAAATTGATTTGGTTGGTCTAGTGACAACTACATCAATCAATGAAAGAAGTATGGATAAGTGATTGGTGATGATTATATCATATGGACTTGGGTAAAGCTTCTTATATACAAGGATGAGTCACATTCGATGTTCACCATCTTCTGTAACCAAGTGCAAAACAAGATGAGTCTCAGAATTGTTAAGGTCAGAAGTGATCATGGTTGAGTTTTTGAGATCAAACTCTTTGAGAAGCTGTGTGATAAGAATGGCATTTCCCTTGTTTTCTCCTTCCCTAGAACTCCATAGAAAAATGGAGTTGTAAAAGGAACAGCAGGACTTTGCAAGAAATGGCCTGGATCATGATCAATGAGACTAACATGGAAAAGTACTTCGGGGTAGAGGCTTTAAACACAACATGTTACATTCAGAACAATGTCTCTCTAAGACTTATTCTGGGTAAGAAACCTTATGAATTGTGGAAGAACAAGAAACTCAATCTTTCTTATTTTCATCCTTTTGGATGTTCTTGTTTTATATTTAATTCTAGAAAGAATCTTAACAAGCTTGATCTAAAGCCCAAAGTTGTATCAGTTGGGACATCTTGAACGCTCAAAAAGCTACAGAGTGTACAATAATGAAACACTTTTTATTAAAGTATTAATATATGTTAGATTTAATGATACGCTTGATCTTGAAAAGTCAAAGCCAATTGAAATTTTTGCAGATTTGGAGATTACCCAGTCAGGCGCTGAAGGTAATGAAGCTGCTACAGAAGGATAAGAAGTCACAGACTCAAATGGTGCTAATACAAAAGTTGTTAAAGAATAAATATAGATCAACACATTCTAAGGAAGTTTGTTTATGAAACAATATTGAACCTGTCAGAACTAGATTATCTTACCGTGAGAAGTTGATTATTGGAGACAATAATGAACCTACATCTATTGACGTAGCTCCTCTGAACAAAGATTAGATTCTAGCTCTTCAAGAAGAACTAAATCACTTATCAAAAGATGATGGCTTTAGTTGAAAATACTTGATGTGTGGACTTCTAAGGCACGTATTGTTCTTTTCGTTGGCTTCTGGAATGTGATGTTTTAGACAAGTGAAGTTATTATAGATCAGAAGTATCCTTGGTCAGAATATTCTCATGAGAATGTCTTTTTCCATTGGAAACTAAAGAGCCTACTTCATTAAATGAGGTGTCAGGATAGTGAAAGGTTATTGATTTGATATAAGACAACTATCTTTTCTGAACCACACCTAGCATTTAATGAAACACTTTGAGAGAAGAGATTATATTAGGATTAGGAAATATATCTTACTCTTCACCCCATGTCAGATTTGTACACTTCTAAAAATTGTTTCTCATCATTGAAAAAACTTTTTATAAATTCACTCACCCCACTTCACACACCATCGCTACAACATTCCTTCACTTTTGTCCCTTAAGGCCCTAAAAATCTCATCCTAAAACCCTGTTTGTATCCTTGATCACTCTTCTCTATAGCCAACTACTTTTCCAACACTTAACATATGCTTCTACAACAACTGGAAAATCATCAAGGCTCGTCATCTATCACACTCAGTTATGCATCTCAAACAATCCTGGCCTTGCCAATCGAACATCTGTATGTTCTCAGTGAAATGATAGTTGATTTTGACAATCTTGTTGCTCATGGTTTCAACTTCTCTTATTTGTTTAAAACACAACGTTTGGAAAACTACTTCGATTTTCTAAAGGACCAACCTATTCTGCTTTAGTCAAATATTTTTAGGCCAATGCCTATGTATTAGATGAATATACAGTATGCTTCAATGTTAAAGGTCACAAGATCTACATTCACAAAGCTGATATTGCTAGACTTCTCCAACATGACCATTCTGGTGTTCAATGCTATAACAATAGGGCTGCTCTCTTACTAAGAACTAAGTCAGACTATTCAGAGACCATTCAAAAGTTCCATCCAATTATCTTCAAAAATGGAAAAGATTCTCTTTTGGAAACCAACCTCTTTGATTGTTTAAGGGTTTGGTTCAGAATTTTCATTGGCAGCATTTTCACAAAAGCTCAACAAATCATGATAGGTCTCAAGATATAGGTCTTAAGTTTTTTCTGTATCACTTGGAAAATGGAGAAAATATTAAATTTCCCACAAGTCTCTTTGATTATCTTCATTACTCAGTTATCTTCTCTAAAAATATATCATAAAATCGAAGGAATTGGGTTCCCTATGGGAGATTAATCTCTACATTCCTGATCGACATCAATATTGTAAAATTCTTGAAGTTATAAGCTGGGCCAAAATTCGTGATATATAAATCATTCAATGGTGAATATTCGCAAAACATGTCTTTAACTACTGATGTAAATAAGATACCAAAAGTGGTGAATCAAAAAGTAATTTCTAGAAGAATAATATCCTTTCCTTCAGTGGTTCAATGACCTAAGTTTGTGTTTTCTACCTTATCTAATGAGTAGAAAACAGTGAAGAAAAAGAGGAAATGCTCCGGGAAGGAACTTCGTGGTGATTCTTCTGGGGACAAGAAGAAATCTATGAAACAAGATTCTATGTAAGCATGAGTTTAGCCAGCTACGCTGAAGGATGCTTTGGATAAAAAAACAAGAAGAAAATCATCTCATTTGTCAACGCTTGGATAAATAGGATGAAAGGATTGGTTCTCAAGAGGCTTCGTTTAAACTACTAACAGATGTGCTGATGCACTTCATCGTGAAGTTTGACAAAAATATTGACTAGAGCCTTATCCCTCTATCTTAGAAATTAAGAATAGTTTTCTTTTGTTTATAAAAAATTTGTATCTTTATCCCTTTGATTTTTGAATGAAAACATTCTTTTTTCCTTTAAATATTTTTGATTTCTGACAAAGGGGGGAAAATTCTATGATTTTGATAGTAACTAAACTCAAAATCTTGAGCCCAACCATGACATAATGCTTTTTCTTCTAACCATTTGTTTGATGTTTAATTCACGAACTTTTTGAAAGTTCACTGATTTTCATTGACATGTTAATCGGCAATCAGAAGATTATCATCTAGTATTATAAGACAATCAAGATGTATGAAGTGTGCTCTGATGAGCTAAGCATCCAGAAACAATGTATTTGTTACAAGATGTGAACTTTCTAAAACGAATCCTGCTCTGATACAATGTATTCTTCAAAAGACAAGAACATTATGAGTGAATTAAGGTTTGATCTAGAATCTAAATGTATGTTTCAAAAGTTGTAAACTTCTTGAAAATATGGTTAAATCAAGCTCTGATACCCCACATTGTTCTGAAGTGTTAAACTTCCTGAAAGTAAGGTAATCATATTTTGATAACACCTATTGTTCAGACGTTATGAACTTTCTGAAGGTGTGGTGATCAGACTTTGACGCTTCAGAAGTTGTGAACTTTCTGGAAGCATGACAAAGTTAATCTGTTACTAAGCATTTTTTAGAAGTTATGAACTATCTGAAAGAACGTTAATGTGTTCTTTTGGAAATGTTTAATCCAATACCACGAATCTTGTCAGAATTTGTAAACTATCTAAAAGTTTGGTAACCAGAACCTGATAAACCAGACTCTGATACTTCAGAAGTTATGAACTTTCTGGAAGCATGACAAAGTTGGTCTGTTTACTAAGCATTTTTCAGATGTTCTGAACTATCTGAAAGAATGTTAACATGTGCTTTTGGCAATGTTTGCTCCTATACCACAAAACTCGTCAGAAGTTATAAACTATCTAAAAGTTTGGTAACCAAAACTTGAAAAACTAGACTTTGATACTTCAGAAGTTGTGAACTTTTTGGAAGTGTAATAAGTCTGCTTTTAATCAGGCATCTTTCAGAGGTTTTGGACCTTCTGAAGATCTGATCTATAAGACATGGTCAAGAGACATGATCTAACGTCATAGTCTAAAAGACATGGTCTAACGACATGGTCTAAAAGACATGGTCTAATGACATGTGTTAATTCTCTAATTTTGTGATTGGCATTATGTTTGGTAAAACTAACTTAGCATAAACATGTTGAAATAAGATGTTCTAGCAATTGGAGAAACATGTTGAATAAGATGTCCTATGCAGGATCATCCAACATCGTGCTTGTGTACAGTTGAACTGTTTGATTCTTTTAGGTTTTACAGATGCGGAATATTCTGGGAATATTATGATATCCTATGTGGCGCTCAGTTTAAGGATTAATAGATTCAATCTTGATTGAATGAAAACTCTTAGTTTCTAATTATGGAGATAATTTAGGAAACTAATGATTGAAGTCCTATTTTTGTGCAGAGTTTCTGCTGATTTATAGCAGCTGATTTGTTGCGCTTGTAAAGCCCAATCCAGTCCAGAAGATCAGTTTAAATAGATTGTCACTAATTGTTGTACCCCAATTTTCCCCCCTAATATTCCTTCATCATATCATATCAATTCAATCACAACAAGATCATATTAGGGTTTGGTTCTTCTCCCTACCTTTAGCTTTTCTCTAGGAGGAATCACCAAGCACCTTGACTTGTATTTTATGATCATCAATGTTTTGTATTTCATATCCTTTAACTAATAAACACAATGAGTGTTTGCCCCAATTGTTGATGTTGTAGGTGAAAGCACAATATATTCCATCAAGATTGATCTAGGGATTCATGAGTTCATTTTTGTGCCTTCCTCAATAAAGCTTCATTGAGATTCAAGCCTCATCATTAAAGATTTTTTGAAGTAATATCATGACAGTATTTTATATTTCATCATGCCTCAAGTTGTCAAAATTAGTTTAAAAGTACAAGGGTTGATTGAAGAAGTTTGACTAAATTGGAAAAGTCTTTGATTTCAATGATCACAAGTACATATCTCCTTCAATTCTCAAGATTTGGAAGTGGTTTTTGTTGCTATGGTTTCTCCTTGTCATCCTCAAAAACTTATATTCACATGACAAAGGTATTTGTGCAAGAAGGTTGGTCAAAATTTCAAAGGTTTCCCAAGGCATTTTCTTGCTCTAGGAGCTAGGGTTTTGAACTTCAAAGGGGGTATATCTTGATCATATTTTGGTATTTTTGAGTTATTCCAAAGACATCCTTCTCTTCAAATGGTTATTAACAAATCACTTCAAAAGTTTCAAAGAAATTTTGTGTCGAAGAAACTTGATGATGAAGAAAGATTACAAGTCCTCCAGATGAACTCTCAAATTCCCTTATGTGACTTCAAATGATCATAACTTGATAAATTTTTATCCCCTTGAGCCCATTATTTATCCACAATGATCTTGAAGATGTGAACTTCAACCTTTCTTTTATGTGCAAAGTGTGAAAATGGATGGAAGATGCCCTAAAGATGCAAAAGATTATAGGTCATTTCATGAATTTTTGACAACTTCAACAATTCATAACTCTTTCAATTCTTGGATATTTTGAATGGTTCAAGTTTCAAAATGTAATTAAAGAGATCTACTTCATTCCATCTTTTTTAGTCAATAGCAAATTTCAAATGGAAGGCCATGTTTGGATGCAAGACATTATAAGTCATTTTTGAAGAAAAACTTAAAATTTTTCTAAGTATGGAAAGTCAACCTCTTTTTCTCAACTTTGACTCATTACAACTTTCAGCTCAAACATACATTTAATCCAATTCTTTTCACCTTGAAAAGCTTGTAATCTCCTCTTTCTAAAGCTTCAAGAATCATGTCCTAAGACCCCTTGAGTTGAGAATGCCATGGGTTTAAATTTGGCAATTTGAAACTGAATTTTTCACCAAGTCAGAAATTTGAAACTCTTGTTTTGGCTTCTAATCACAAAATTGTTGTGCGTTTTTGCTCCTAAAGACATTTATTTAACTTCCAGAAGTGATCAGTGCATCAAACTACAAGGTTTGGATGAGTTTTGAACAAAAATGAGTCACACTTTTCCCATGCTGCAGATTCACACGAATTCCCTCCAGACTTCACCATTCCACAAGCTTAAGCATCCCATTCACTTCCCTATAAATAAAGGATCATATCTCATTCATTTCCTCAAGCTTTGAGAGCCAAAAACACCCTTCCAAAACCTCACACGAACTTTAATTTTTTGAAATCATTTTTTGAGATTTAAGCCTTTTCCTCCAAAAGTCTTTGCACAACCATCATCCTTCATCATCATACAAACTCTCCAACACTTAAACCACGCAGAACAAGCCATAATTCAAGCTACAGAAGTCCATTTTCAAAGCTCCATTCTTGAACTTCAAACCGATAGAATTCTCCACCATTTGGATACAAATGAAGCACTAACTTACTCTACTCCTTCTTCTGATTCTTGTGATTCTTACAATTTTTAAATTCATTAAGAATTGATAGAGAAATATCAACTGAAAGGTGCTCACTATTTTTTGAGTTTTTGATCCATATCTCCTTGCACACTTTATATTAATTTGGTGCGACGGTGGTGTTAGGATCATCTTGAAGAGACGAATCCAGTGATACTAGTCTGGGATTCTAAATTTTTCATTTGAAGAAACTCATAAAATCTCCATTGCAGGGTGTTTGGAGGTTTAAGATGATGACATATCTCGTCTCAACCAATGATAGCGCGCCAATTATTATTTTTATTGGTTGCCCTTTTTCTGATCTAATGTATTTTCAAATAAGGTCCATATCAATCACAGCGCGTTTGGTCCACTTGATCAGCTTACTAACGCGTTCTGACTATGATTTGATGGTCCACATTTTTTTTATTTTCTAATTTTATATATTAATTGTTTTAAATTTCAAAATTTCAAAAATTCATAACTCTTTTATTTTTTTATCAAAAATTATGAAAAAATATACAAAAACACTTTGAATTATTTCTGACTTTATGAATATTTTTTTCATATTTTTATTTTGATGTTTGGTATTTTTCATAATTTTTACCTTATTTGCTTTATTTTAATTTAAAAAAAAATACATTCTGAAATTTTTTAATTCTGAAATTTTTTATAAAAATCATTTTCATTATTTCTGACCTTCTGATTTTTTTTTTGTGGAATTTTATCTTAACTTTTACTATTTTTGATCTTTTTTCTTTATTTGAGAAATTTAAATTAGTTTAAAAATAGTTTCTGACTTTAAAAAGTTACCAAAAATTTCATATAAATATTAGAGTTTATTTCTGATTTTTCCATGGTCTTACTTATTTATTCTTGATTAATTTGAATATAGTTGTTATTTTTCTCTCTATTTTTCATTTTAAAATCATTTAAAAACCTTTTTTGTTCTTTTATTTTAAATATAATTTTGTTTTTGTATATATTCAGGCTGATCTTGGACCATGAAATTTTGATCATGAACTTTATTAACATCATTGGATCCATGGTGTTGAGTCTAACTCCATAAAAATTGATGAATGATTTTAATAATAGTTTGATTAAATTTTTGGTTCAAATGTGGTTTATTAATTTCCCCTTTCCTTCTTCATCTTATCCCATTCTTATTGTGCTAAATATTGTTAGCGCATGATTTACATATCATGTCTCAAAACATGAGGTGCATAGATTTCTATTTAGCAGTCTCAAAATAGGTGTGACTTCTATATAAGTCCACTTACGATTGCTTAACATACCGCTAAATTTTGTCCTGATTTGAGAAAATGATCATTCGTGGCTCAAACTTATGTTTGCAAGCCCAAGTATGTTAATTTGAACCATTTGATCTAATAACTTTGAGATTCATTGTTAGGAGGCTTTGGTTCTACCAATCCTCTAATGAATCTTCATCAATTTTTGTCAAAGTGGATCTCTTAAACATCATTGATCATTAATTGTTATCTCGAGAATTATTAAATGGATGATATACATGACGAAAAGCAAATGCAACTTGTTGTTGAGAGGCTTTGGTTCTACCAATCCTCTAATGAGTTCCAAATGCAAGTTTCAATATGGTCATCCAACTAACTACTAATCCCTAACAATTGACTTTATTTTATGCTTTTACTTTATGCTTTTACTTTAAGCACATTTACTTTAGCATTTACATTTCATGCTATTTTCATCTTTGCTCACTTGAGCCTTTATCTTCATGTCATTTATATTTTGCTCATTTGGGCTTTTCATTTCTTTTTGAAGATACCTAATAATCAACTTGAACCCTACAAATCTTTAATATTACTTGGACTACTTGGTTACAATCCTTGGCATTTATGGATATTATGGACTTCTTGGACTTAGGATGAGGAACCTTGACCTATCTTTGAGACCTTGTGACCTTAATTGTTATTTTGGTCTGGAGTTCTTGGGGTTTTCCCCAAGATATTGCATTGGTTATTTGTTTTGTGTGTAGGTTATTGTGATTACATGTTTTGTCTGTGATCTGGAATTCATCTGTATACAACTGTTACTCTGCCTAATTTTTGTGAAGACTTAATGGAATTTAAGCTTGGTATTCTTAAAGATGTTTATTATAATTGCTTGATTGGTTTCAAATCCAAAGGATGAAATTCTACATTGACTCATTGTGTCAAGTGTTGGCTTCGTGTTGGTTAGATGGTCCTTTTCCTGAGATTTTACTTTATACTTTAGGATAGTCTCTCCATCTCCTCCCATCTTCTTTAATTTCAAAAATCTTCTCCCTCCTTTTGAAAACTCTTCTTGTTTTAAAACTTGAACCACTTTCATAATAAACTTGGACTTATATCCATGCATTTTCAAAAATATTTTCTTAATCAAACTTTAATCAATTTAATAATACTTTGACATGTTTGTGAGAAGACTAAAAGTTAATCAATCTCATTCAAACCATTTTTCCTCCTTAGTCCCTTTTTTTATCCTAAAAAACTTTTTCTCAAAATATTAGACTCTTGTCAATCCTTGTAGTGATGCAAACAACCATACTTCTACAAGATGTAGTGAAGTGAGATATTTTCCACTTGGGTGTTGAGTGAGGTTTTGTTGATTTTAAAATCCAAGCCATACCCTCCACTTTAAGATGATGGAAATTCTCCTTTCTCATAATTGTGGGTAGTAGGTATGTTTTCCACTCGGATAAGGTGATGGTGTTTCATCCATTAAAATTAACCAACACACTTGTGTTTTAAAAAATTTTAAAGGTGAACTACTTGTACCCTAATTCCCTATTGCACGGAAGGTGGTACGTAGGCACTAAAGGTTCGCAACCGCGGAGGGTGCAAAAATCATAAAAAATATACTTCTTTTCTCGTCACCATAATCTATTTTTATACAACGTTTTATAGGCAAAATATACAGATTTTACAAAGAGGTTCCTACGGAGTACCATAGATGTTTAGGGTGCTAATACCTTCCCTTTGCATAAAAAATCCCCTTACCTAGAATCTTTCCCCATCTTTTTTTTGTTATTTTCTCTTTTCCCATTCCTTTGGAAACAATAAAGCGCGGTGGCGATTTTTCTTTTGATCTATGCGAGTCAAGTCAATCCAATGGCTTAGTCTCAACATTTCTACCGCTACACTAACCTAGTTTTAGTGTAGAACTTACATGTGTTTTTGTTAGGGTTTGTGTGTTATTTGTGAGCCTCTCAAATATCATCTTGATAAAAGAGTATAACTTTTATTTTTAGTTGTAAGTTCTGTCAATCATTCTTAATCTTTTAAGCATTGAATCATTACGTGTCTTTCAAGTGTGTCTTCTAAGTAATTCTTTTGAGTTGTGTTCATGGTAGTGTCTATGACTGGAAGGGATTTGAGAAGGGTCACATACCTAGGTGAGTATTAGGTAAAAGTTAAGCACGGGTAGTGATTAAGTAAGTAGATTATAAACTAGGTGAAAGTTTATTGTCGGTCTACAAATTGATATTATCTAGTTGACTTCGTCCCTGGCTTGATAGCCCCCAGAGTGTGTGTTATTGTACACCAAACTGGGTTAACAATTATGTGTGTTCTTATATGTTTCTGCATTGTTTTAATTGTTATATTTGTTCATTATGTTGAAGTCTGATTATAATGTCTTGACATCTCTTAGGATATTTATGATCTAAATAATAGAATTTCAATTGGTATCAGAGCAGGCATCCTGCTCTAACTCTGGGTGAGATTCAGGGAAGTTACTTTCTGGTACAATGGACAAAGAAGGAGGATTTGGGTACAGACGACCCATTTTTATGGGACCAACTATGATTATTGGAAAGCTCGTATGATGGCTTTCATTAAGTCTTTGGACAACAAGGCTTGGAAATTTGTGGTCAAGGGATGAGATCCACCAAAGGTTGTAGGGGAGGATGGAAAGGTTATTGATGTTGTGAAGGCTAAGAAAGACTGGAATGATGAAGATGAAAATTTATCTCAAGGAAACTCCAAGGCTTTGAATGCTTTGTTTAATGGAGTGGATATTTAGACTGATATGCAATTACACTGTTTCTAAAGAAGCTTGGGAGATATTGAAGACTGTCCATGAAGGAACCTCTAAAGTGAAGATGTCTAGGCTCCAAATTCTTACTACCAAATTTTAGAATTTAAGAATGAAAGAGGATGAGAGTATTCATGACTTTCACATGAATATTATTAAGGTAGCCAATGTCTCAAGTTCCCTATGGGAGAAGATTTCATAAGCCAAGTTGGTGAGAAAGATTCTAAGATCTCTTCCAAAGATATTCGACATGAAAGTGACTGCCATTGAGGAAGCCAGAGATATAATTAATATGAAGGTTGATGAGTTTATGTGGTTGCTATTTCTCTAAAATTATGATTAGAATACATTTTAGTAAAACCAACTTGGTAGCAACATGTTGAATAAGATGTTCCAACTTACAGTTTTTCAACATGTCGAGTAAAGATGTCCTAACCAGGAGATAAGACATCACGTCTACAGCAGGTGTCACTTATGGTTCAGTTGATTTATTAGCTACTAAATATTCAAGGAATATTTAGTTAGCTTATGTGGCATCCAAGATTAACAAATCAGAATATTTTATGTTAGTTTTCAAAGATATGCTTAGTTTCTAAATACAGAATTTCAATTGGTATCAGAGCAGGCATCCTGCTTTGACTCTGGGTGAGGTTTAGGGAAGTTACTTTCTGGCGCAATGGACAAGGATAGTGGAATTATGGTTAAAATACCTATTTTGGATGGTACCAACTATGACAATTGAAAACCTCGTATGGAGATGTGCATAAAATCTCTTGGCAATAAGGCCTGGAAAAATGTTTTCAAGGGATAGAACTACCAAAGGTTGTGGATGCAGATGGTAAGGTCACTAGTGTATTACAGCTTGAAGAATATTGGGATGATAATGATGAGGCATCGTCTCAAGAAAACTGCAAAACTATGAATGCCATATTCAATGGAGTTGATAATAATGTGTTCAAGCTTATAAATAATTGTAAAAGTGCTAAGGTTTCTTGGTAGACCTTGAGGAAAGTTCATGAAGGAAGTTCTAAGGTAAATATGGAAAAACTGCAACTTCTCTCTACAAAATTTGAGAAGTTGAAGATGAAGGAAGATTAAAGTATCCAGGACTTTCACATGACTGTTCTAGATATTTCTAATGACTCAGAAGACCTGAGAGAGAAGATATCAAAGGATAAATTGATCATGAAGATGCTCATATCTCTCCTAAAGATATTTAACATGAAAGTAATTGCTATTGAAGAATCCCATGATTTAAGTACTATGATTATGGATGAACTTGTAAGTTCACTTAAGACTTTTGAGTATGCTATCAATGAAAGATCTGAAAAGAAGAAGAGTATAGCTTTTTCTTCTAGTGCTGAAGACTCCGAGGATAAAGGAAATATGAACTCAGAAGGAGTATCTGAGGATCTCGTGCTACTGGGGAGGCAATTTAACAAGGCGTTAAGGAAGTCCAGGTTAAGTTGTAAGAACATGCCATTTGACATTAATAAAAACCAGGACCTGGGAAGGAGGTCAAGATTTGAAGAGAAGCCAAACCAAGGGAAAGGTCTCTAGTGTCGTGAATGTAATGGATATGGACACATAAGAACTGAATGTGCCCCCTATCTCAAAAAGCAAAGGAAGAACTTATCTCTATCATGGTCAGATGGAGAATATGAAAGTGATCATGAAGAAGAATCAATGAAACAGGTGACTGCCTTGACTGCAATTTGTGGGTCTGATAAAGAACTTTGTGAATCTAATAAAGAATCATATGTTGGAGAACTCACTATTAGTCAATTGTCATCTAGATTCATAGAGATGTGCCTCAAGAATGAAAGAATGTGTAAGAAGCTTTAGAGAAAAAGATACTTATTAATCAATTGTAGGCTGAGAAAGAAGAGCATCAATCTATCATTGCTAATCTTAAAGTGGAGGTAATATTGCAAAAAAAAAATTTGACAATATGACTAAATCTGTAAGAATGTTGAACAAAGGCTCTACTATGCTAGATGAGATACTTCAACCTGAGAAGAATGTTGGGAATGTGAAGGGTATTGGTTATAATAACCAAGTTGTTAAGAACAACATGCGAGTGGTGAAGTTTGTTCCTCAAAAGATGAAACAAGATCAGAAGATGTCGAGTCACTATCCCAAGATCAGCAGAGACATCAGAGAAGATATTATAGTCCCATGTATCAGCCATGGAGATGTAATTATTATGGGTTGTTTTCTCACTTAAAGTCCTCATGTTACAAAGTGTACGGTTATCCCGACCATATAACTGCTTACAAAAGAAAACATGTGAACACCAAGGCAAAGTCAAAAGGGACTCCTTAACATGATTCGTGTGGTTTCATATCCAATACCTCACTAAAAGCTTCAACTAGGGAGGATTGGTATTTTGATAGCGGGGGCTCTAGACACATAACTGGTGTTAAGAAATTCCTTGTTGATATTAAACCACGTGCCACTAGCTATGTCACCTTTGGAGATGGGTCAAAAAGTGAAATAAAAGGTGTTGGTAAGGTGGAGTATGCAGGACAACCTAGTCTTGACAATGTATTATTTGTAAAAGGGTTGATAACACATGTGATAAGTATCAATCAACTCTCTGATCAAGGTCTCAAAGTTAACTTTTCCTAATCTGGATGCCTGATTACAATTGATAGGAATGAAGTGGTTATGAAGGGAACCAGATCAAAATACAACTGCTACCTATGAATTTATCCAAAATGTCTCTCAAGATGCCTAATGGCAAAAGATGATAAAGTAAATTTATGGCATCAAAGGCCTGGACATCTACATCTGAAGGGTATGAAGAAGATCCTTTAAAAGGAAGCTATTAGAGATATACCCAGGCTAAAGATTGATGGAGGAAGGATTTATGGTGAATGTCAAATTGGGAATCAGACAAATATGTCCTATAAGAAGATTCAACATCTTTCCACCTCAAGAGTTCTAGAGCTTCTTCACATGGACTTGATGGGACCTATGTAGGTTGAAAATTTTGGAGGAAAAAGGTATGCCTATTTTGTTGTTGACGACTACTTAAGATTCAGTTGGGTGGAGTTCATTAAAAAGAAATATGAGGTGATTGAAGTGTTCAAAGAACTATGTCACAAGATTCAAAGAGAAAAGGAATATGGTGTTGTCAAAATAAAAAGTGACCACGGGATGGAATTTGAGAACCGTAAGTTTTAGGAATTATGTGCATCTGAAGGGATTAGTCATGATTTTTCCTCACCTATCACTCCTCAACAAAATGGTGTGGTTGAGCGAAAGAACAAGACGACAAGAGTGTTCCAGAGTTAGGCTTCATGCCAAGAAATTACCCCTTTACTTTTGGCCTGAAGCTATGAAAACTGATTTTTATGGTCACAATAGAGTGACAATCAGAACTGGAACTTTTGTTACTCTGTACGAATTGTGGAGAGGAAGAAAGTCAAATATGAAGTTGTCATACCCAAAATTTTCCCTACGGATTTCTAACTAAATTATTCCTTATTAATGTTAGTATTTTTCATCATTATCAAATTATCATGGGGTGTAAGGAGGGGGAGTGTGCTTTAAAAAAACTTTTCATGGGATTTTTAAATAAGAAAGGCCCGTGTAAGCTTGATGATTTATTTGGTTTTTGCCTTACAAGATACAAGAGGGAGGTATATTGTTACAATAGGGGGTGTGGTAGTTTGGGCCATCAAAATCTGATGGCCCATTAAGGATTGTTTCATAAACTTTAAAGAGGGGTGCATATTTCTTTGAAATCAATTAAAGCCCATATTACTTTTTGAAAGCCCATGTCAACTATTTTGGGCGTTTATTTTTTAGAAATCTCAAAAGCTGGCCCATTTACTTCTTCGGCGCATTAGGTCGTTATAATTGTATGATTAATTATTATTACCGCATTTAGAATTATTATTATTTCTATTATTTTTATTCATCATTATTATTATTAGAAATAATTATTTTGTGGACTTTTGGGTCAAAAGAGAAAAACCTAATTGTCTAGCCAGTGGCGCAACTATTCCTAATTGAACTACAAGCCCAAGGCCTATAAAGCGTGTATTGTACATATCTAATTAAAAGAAACACACTGTTGAAATCAAAATAAAATCTTTCTAATAAAACAGATTTGAATCAAATCTTACAAAAAAGACAACACTGAATATTACAAATACGCTTATCCAGATACATTATTAACCCTAATCTTATACAGGGGGAGAATCAATTACAGATCCAAATCAAGCCCCTAAAATAAATCTTAATCTTCAAATCCCTAAAGCAATCAACATTAATCAGCAATTGTAACGAAAAATTACGGAAGAATTTCCTAATTTGTCTAAAATCTAAACCTATAAATAAACCTAAAATCTAAGACAAGAGGGGGGGGGGGAGATTGAGAACACAAGTTGACAGAAATCAACAAAAGGAGAAAGACTGAGGGTTTCAATATCTGAAACCCTAAGAATTTCAAACCACGTCGCTCTCATCTCTAAGTTGTCACCGCTTTGCCACCACTACCCTGATACGTGCAAACAAAGACAAGAAGCAGTGAGAGATCAGAAGGAGGATTCAGGAAATCAATATACGACCAGTATCACAGCATGAAAGGTAACACTAATAACTTAGCTTTAGGGATCTTAATTGCATGACTGATGTTTGAATATTGTGACCACGTCCTCTCATTTCCAATTTATCATTGCCTTGCCACCACTACCCTGATACGTGCAAACAAAGACAAGAATGAGTGAGAGATCAGAAGGAGGATTCAGGAAATCAATATACGACTAGTATCACTGCATGAAAGGTAACACGAATAACTTAGCTTTAGGTCTCTTAATTGCATGACTGATGTTTAAATATTTCATTTCTGGAAATTTTGGAGTTTTTTAGGGTTAGGGTTCTAACCTAGGGTTAGGGTTCTTAGATCATATGGTTAAGGTTCTTAGGGTTGGTTAAAGATCAGGGTTAGGGTTCTTCATTGTAGGGTGTTCTCGGTTTTGGGACAATCAGGGTTCTACAAACCCAGATGAAGATTCACGGCAGAGGATTTGAATGTTTGAAGTTTCCGGTTGAATATCAACCTGAAAACTGGGGAAAAGGGTGGTTAGGGGTGGTTAAAGGAGGACGGCGCAGGCAGGGAGATTTTCGGCCGCTTGTGTTTTAGAGAGAGGTTAGAGCCTCTCTCTCTAGGTTTTACAAGATATTTTGTTGTTTCTTTAAAGAGAGAGAAAGGGAAGGAAAAAATGGGCTCTCATCCCAGTGATCCACTTTTATAAACACCTCTTGATTTTGTGTATGCGTGTCTAGAAACCTTACCATGTGCTTCCCACCATAACCTTCATATCATCATCAAATTCTTCTGATTCGCACAGCGATGGTAACACTATGATCCCTCCCACACTGTGCCTAAATGGACCCCATGTTGTTTTGCGCCGAAGCCCATGATACTCACACCCCCAGTTTTGTTGTTTTTGCTAAGACAACTCAATTCTCACCCCCTAATGCTATTGGGCCAAGTCCAACATCTGGACTTAGGCCCCTTGCTGACTAAACCCCCTATTTTTGCTTACTTGAACAAAACAACACCCCTTTTGCGTTTGGGCCTGAATTGAACATTTGAATTCAAGACTCTACTACTTATACCCCCTGTTTTACTATCTCAATACAAAATACACCCCCTGCATTTTTTTTAAATTTTATTTTATTATTTATAATTATTATTTTATAATTAATATATTTTATAAATTCCAATATTATTTTACTATTATTATAAATTCAAATATTTTCTCTACTAACTCATAATTATTTTTTATTGCATTAAAATTATTTTTAACCATGGATTAGTAAGATGTTTTATACATTAATACATTTAAAAAATACTTAACAAACACTAACTCTTTTTTTAAAAATAACTTAATTAATTTAAAACAATTTTCAAAAAGGATTACGAAAATATTTTAAATCGACTGCAAGCTTCGTCTAACAACTCCGCTATTCATACATTTAGACGTAGTACGAGGGAAATTCAAAACATCTTTGTAATCCATAAAAAACACCAACCAACTACGAACTACGAATTGGGACTTTGATTCCTCATAAGAGGATATGTAGGCATACAACTAAAATCGTGGTGAGTTCCCCTAATAAAAAATTAAAACCCTATTTCTCAAAGATCGTGTTTCTAAACCCTAGTATCCTTGTGAACAAGGTAGATGAGGGGTTACTAACACCTTCCCTTTGTCTAAGAATGAGTCCAACAACTTAGAATCTCTGACCACATTAATTTTATCCTTTATATTCCTTTCTCAAAGATAAAAATTAAGAGTGGCGAATCTCATTTTAAAACTGGTTATTATAGCTGACGACTCTGCTGGGGAATAGACCCTAGGGTTAGAAGCCTTTCTTCGGATTTAGGGTTTTAGGATAATTTTCTATTTTTTGTTATTTTCTTTACATTTATTTATTTTGGTTTTTTTAACTTTTCTATCATGTCATATTTATTTGTGAAGGGATTTTATTATTTTAAAAATATATATATATATTTTTCAAAACCCTTAGAAAGAAGGTTCGTCTATTAGCCAAGGGGATACATCAGTCCTATGAGTTTATGTGACGACTTCGCTTAGAGTCATTGGAATTCTGTGAAAGGAATACGTCTTAAGAGACATCCTCTTGGGGGTAGGACTTTGGAATGAAACCTATGACTCTTTGTATAACCCTTAAACCAAAATCTCATGATGAGACCTTTCATAACCTAGAGATGAAAGTTTCGGTCTGCAAAGAGGCTCCACTTAAGGGAGGCCCTTATGCCTTTCCCTCTAGTGTTTTTTATGATACCCTTAAGGAAACCACCTTTTGGGGAGGGTAGAATATTCGTAGGCCAAAACTAGGAGCCTACCTTTTAAGGGTACCTTTCATAAAATCCTGTCATTAAGCCCCACAATCACACATTCATACATTTTGCATTTCATGTATTCATTACCATCCATTGCTTTTTCTTTGTCTTATTAACATGGCCAAAAAAATAATAACTAAAGGTTTTTGGTGAAGTGTCCTAAAAAATGAATGCCAAAGGGAAACAAATTTTCTATATCAGTGTCGTCAAGTCAGATATGACAAAAATGAAGGCTATAAAAGGGAAACCATCGAAAAGAGCTCTGAAGATGTTCACTCATTGTTATGGGGATACCCTTGAATTAACAAAAGTAGAGGTACAATTGGATGTTGTTTCTACCCTAATTCAGTTCTACGACCCTCCATTGAGGTTCTTCACCTTCCAAGACTTTCAGCTAGCATCGACTCTGGAAGAATTTGATAGACTTTTGAACTTCTCTAAAGGGAAAGCTTATGTGGGAATCGGGTAGACTATTGATGTTAGAATCTTGGAAGAGGGTTTAGGGATCCCGTATCCAGAATTGTCATTTAATTACAAAAAAGAAGGTGATGCACGAGGGATTAAGAGATGTTATTTGGAGACTAAGGCTTTTGATTTTGCCAATAATAAAGAATGGGAGTCTTGTATTGATTGTTTAGGACTGATTGTGTTTGGTGTAATCTTATTTCCCCAGACATTGGACTATATTGACCCTACATCTATTAGAGTATTTTAGGGCGCAAAAGTTTTCAATACGGATCCAACTCCCGCTTTACTTTCTAATATTTATTATGCACTTCATACTCTGTATGAAAAGGGGATGGGTGCTCTAAATTGTTACATTCCACTGTTATATTATTGGTTTATGACTCATATCTATAAGAAAGGATACATGATTCCAAATCTAATAAGATATGAGTGGCCTAAAAAATTAAGGTCTCTTACTGCTAATTCCATGATGTGGTATGCGAGGAAGCTGGACATTAGAGATATCATATATAGTTGCGGAGACTTTCCAAATGTTATGTTAATTGGATCTCAGGGTTGCATCAATTACAACCCTACCTTGGCCCAACGAAAACTAGGGTATCCTTTGGAAGATAAACCCTCAGATGAGCAACTCCATCAATTGATCATTCATGACAAGGGCAAAAACAACCAAGAATTTCTCAACAAGATCATCCGAGCTTGGAATAGGGTTAATAAAAGAAAGGCCAAAAGAAAGAATATTAAGGCGAAAGAACCTTATACTCGATGGGTTCTTGATAGGGTGCAAGTGGTTAAGTTGCCTTCGACATATATCCTGAGTACAAGCCAGATGTCCCAGATTCTCCGCCTATGTCCTTAGAAGAAATATACACTTTAAAAAATGCTTTGAAACAAGCTCAAAGGGAGAAAGAGGAATTGGAGGTTAACCTCCATAGCTTAACTAAGGAAAAAAGGCAGATGCAGCACATACTTGAATCAAAAGACCAACAAATTCAGAACGATCGTGAGGTATTTGAGAAGGAGAGTCTAAAGTTGAAGCGTTTGACTGAAGGGTTGTTAAGTGCTAATTTAAACTTGGATTCCCACAACCAACGGTTGGAGAATGCTGTTAGCGAGATCGAGAAACTAAATAGGTGGTACGAAAAGGCAATGCAAGACAAAAAGGTGATGGAAGAAGATCTCAAGGATCAAATCCAAAGTTTGGCGCAAGATTTTTTAGGTCAAGAAGAACAAATGAAGTATCTTATCACCAAACTCCAAGATAGGCAAGAATTAGAGGTAGGAGAACACCTTAAAATGATGATGGCATAAATATTTCTCGCCCATAAGACTGAGGAATACGAACAAGTGTGTCTTGAGCTAGAAGACCTCTAAAAGAATTTCCTAATACAATGGAAACTCTATACGGAGACGAGGGCTAAAACGTTATATTGGGAAGACCACTATGTAAAGATTGCCAAAGCAGGGGAAGATAACCACAAGATAATTCCTGATCTCTACCGAGAATACCGAATCTACAAGGACAAGCATACAAGACTCTTCTTCTAAGTCAACAATCTCATTGAAGACATCCCTAAAATCTTGAGAGATGCAGAGAATATGATAGTCCCTCTTCTGAAGGACGTCGAAGACATCCTCAAGCTTTGCAGGACAATGGTCGACGGTTTTAGAGAAGACACCCACAGATGCACTTAGAAGACTTTTTGTTTCCCTTTGATTATTTCTTTCAGCAAGTCTTAATGTTTTAAGTTTGAATATTTTTCAATATCTAAATTGTATTCTTTTTAAAGAAAATTACTATTTTATTAAAAGCATTTTGTTTCCATATCTCATTTGTGTATTTATTTTTTAGATACTCATCAATAAAAAGAAAAACCTAAAAAAATTTGTGTGTGTATATATATATATATATATATATATATATATATATATATATATATATATATATATATATATATATATATATATATATATATATATATATATATATATATATATATATATATATATATATATATATATATATATATATATATATATATATATATATATATATATATATATATATATATATATATATATATATATATATATATATATATATATATATATATGTGTGTGTGTGTGTGTGTGTGTGTGTGTGTGTATCCAAGTGAATAATACACCCAAAAATGAAACTCTTAGCATATTCATACACATTCATGCATTCACTTGCATCTCATAAACTCATAACAAAAAAAATCATCATTTTTCAAAACATTCTCCTGTTAAACCATTGGTAGAAGAGCTAGAAAAGCGCCGCCTCTCTGATCACCATACCAGACAAGAGCCAATCAACATAAATTGATGGAATAGATAGAAGAGAATCAACTTGCATTCAAGGAAGATCTTGAACAAGTCAAGGGAAACATTGACTCGATGAAAGGAGATATGATTCAAGTTCTTCTATCCTTGAAGAACATCATTGAAAGGCAAGAACAAATACCTAAGACGGCCTTTGTAGAAGTAGCCCAAACCATCGGTGCATCAAGCGGTCACCAACCAAGGAGAGAACCGGAGTCAGGACCCTAAAAGTCCACCATGGCTCAACAAGAAATAAGACAAGCTGATATTGAAGGGTTTATCCCACCTCCACCAAAGGTAAGGGCATCTCATACCTTGCAGATTCTGATTAACAACGCGAACAACTACTTAGACTTGCAATATGGAGACCATGACATAGAAGATTTCAATCAAGCGCCTCAAAGGGCAACCCATATGCATTCCACTGAAAGTCCATTTATGCTCAACCAATACAAAGCCCTTAAAGAAAGGTTAAAAGTTGTAGAGGGTTACGATGCTTTCGATGTCGACGCTCTCGAAATGGGTCTAGCTCCTTATGTGGTGATCCCGCCAAAATTCAAAGTACCTGACTTTGGGAAATATAAGGGGCTCACATGTCCAAGGAACCATCTATGCATGTATTAGAGGAAGATGCATTCCTATGCTCACGGCCAGAAGCTGATGATCCATTGTTTCTAAGACAATTTAAGTGGGCATCCTTGGATTGGTACATGCAGCTAGAATGGATTCATATACAGACGTGGGCAGATATTGCTAATGCTTTCCTGAGACAGTACAAGTACAACTTGGACATGGCGCCTACCGCATGAAACTCCAGAACTTATCTCAGAAAAAGGAGGAGCTTTAAAGGAGTATGCTCAAAGGTGGAGAGAAATGGTAGCCTGAGTACAACTACCACTTATGGAGAAAGAATTAGTCGACATGTTCATGGGAACTTTACAAGGGTTGTACTATGAAAAGATGGTAAGGAGTATTTCTTCCTGATTTTCTAATTTAGTAACTATTGGTAAAAGAATTGAAGCTGATATAAAGAGTGGGAAGATATAAGGGGCATCATCTAGTACCCCTTATAATGCAAAAAGACATGTTCCTAACTTCTCAAAAAAGAAGGAGGGATAAATTAATGTTGTAGCCTCGCATCCAAGATTACAACAATAATTAATAATTCCAAGAGAGCAACAACAGAACAAATTCAAAAGTCCATAAAGAAAGTTTGACCCGCTCCCTATGTCACACAGTCAATTATTGCAACACTTGATCAAGGCGTCTTTGGTAGAGCTAAGACCTCTAGCTCCTCCAACCGGGGCACCCCCACCAAGTTACAATGCCAATTCCAGATGCGAGTATCATGCCAATTCTCCCAGGCACACTATAGAAAAATTTCGGGCCTTCAAACATAAGGTTCAAGATTTGTTGGATTCTCAGGATATCACTTTTGATAAACTGAATATCAAGTCAAACCCCATGCCTCCACATGGTGGACCAGCAATGAATTCAATTGAAGTAGTCATCAAATTTGGGGAAGTCAGAAGAGTAAAGGCCCCAATAAATATTTTGAATGAATATTTGTTGGAGTGTGAGTTCCTCTTGGAACTGAATGAAGCTTTTGAAAAGATGTTACAAAAATTGGTGGATCAGGGGATAGTCCAATTTGGACCATACCCTAATGAAGAATATGTAGCTACAATCGAGGGAAGTACAAAGGAGCCACTGGTAATTCCTTGCCAAAGGCCAAACCTTAATAAGAATACTCTTGTAATTCCATGGGGAAAATCAACATAAACACCAATAATGGCACCAAGACAAACTCTGAGGATACCAGTAGTTCCAAAGACTACGATGGTAATTAGAGGACCATCTCATATCCCTTACGAAAGTGACAAATAAATATCATGGAGTTATGATTCTACTGTATACGTCAATGGTTTAAAACAAGAATGTGAGTCGTAGACAAGTCAAGGACCTGCAATCTCAAATATAGGAGGAACATGGGGCATGACTCGCACTGGTCGAATCTTTGGCCCTGAACCACAAAAGAAGAATGATGTTGGGGTGAAAAATGAAAATGATACATTGGTGAAATATAAAGGAAAAGTAGTGGTGGAGGCAAGTCAAGAACAAGATCCTCCGAGCAAGAACTTTACCGATCAAGAGGCGGAAGAATTTTTGAAAATAATTAAGGGGATTGATTATAGGGTAGTGGATCAACTTCACCAAACCCCATCCAAAATTTCTATACTCTCGTTGCTCATTAATTCAAAAGTGCATCGAGACTCTCTAATGAATGTTCTGAGTTCTGCTCATGTCGCAGAGAAAATTACTGTAAACCAAGTTGACAATGTTGTAGCAAATCTGACATCTGGATCATATCTGGGTTTCAATGACAGTGAGTTTCTCCCACAAGGTTGAGCTCACAACAAAGCATTGCACATCTCTATTCAGATAGGTACTACAAGTCTATCCAGGGTACTCACCGATACTGGTTATTCCCTCAATGTATTAACAAAATCCAGTTTGATGAAGTTAACATTAGATGGTGTTGTAATAAGACCAAGTTCTACGATAGTTAAAGCTTTCGACGGTTCTCAAAGCTCGGTATTCGGAGAAGTGGACCTTCCTGTCAAGATATGCCCACATATGTTTTATATCACTTTTCAAGTCATGGATATAGAACCAGCGTATACGTGTTTACTTGGCCGACCCTGGATTCACGCAACCGAGGTGGTCACTTCAACTTTACATCAGAAACTGAAGTTCTTCATTGAAGGAAGGTTGGTCATAATCGATGGAGAAGAGGACATCTTTTTAAGTCACATATAATCCTACAGGTATATCAATGTTGATGAAGATTTTATATCCATACCATTTAAAGTCTTAGAGGTTTCCTTAATGGTAACCCTACTGGTGGAAAAAATCAAGAAACCTACTGTGAATTCGCAGAGAGATCTGCAAATAGCGGTTGAGAATGGTACCTCAAAGGGTTGGGGTAAAATCCCGGAAATACCTGAGAAGAAGAATCATTTTGGTTTAGGCTACGAATTATCAAAGGCTACTCTGAAAGGCAAAGCAAGGTTTCCTCCAATCTAGGAGACTTTTGTCAACAAAGGAGTAGAACATGGAGGATAGGTGGCAATGATTTATCATAAGAGCAACATCAATAAGGAATCCCATTTAATCCATGAATGCGCCCCTGGAAAAGAACTCAAGAATTGGACGGTTGTGGAGATTCTAGAGATCTTTTTCTTTCCAAAATAATGTTTCTTGTTTTTGAAAGAACCTATGTCAAGCCTGAGGCATAGGGGTTGCTTGTAAAGGTCCCCCAATTTGTTTCAGACAATATTCATAATTAATAAAAGTTATATTTCGCATTTAATTAAGATCCTTGTCTTTCTCTTGAATTTATCTCTTGTATTTAAAAATGGCAATACTTTTCTTCATATGCAATTTCCAAATTCACATACTAAGATTGCACCAAAACATGATAAATGCATAGATCCATTCCTAAAATCACCGATAATGTTACTGCTGCTATCTGATATAACTTTGATGAACCCATTAACCAAGCAGAAGAGGAAGATGATCATGATGTTGAACTTTATAAAGAATTGGTGAGGGAGATAGAAAAAAAAGCTGACAATATACAACCAACCAGGAATCTATGGAGACCATTAACCTTGGCATAGAGGAAGACCTGAAAGAGATCAAGCTAGGGGAAACATTGGAGAAAAACGTCAAGGAAAGACTGATCAAGTTGCTACATGAATATGTGGACATATTTTCCTGGTCTTACAGAGATATGTCAGGATTAAATACAGATATTATGGTACACATACTACCTCTCAAAGAAGGTTTCTCTCCAGTTAGGCAGAAGCTCAGAAGAACTCGTCCAGACATATCTGACAAGATTCGAGAACATGTCTTTAAATAATTTGACGCAGGGTTCTTAGTGGTAGTGGATTATCCACCTTGGATAGCTAACATCGTGTCAAAACCCAAGAAGGATGGAAAAGTATGCATATGTGTAGATTATCGGGATCTGAACAAAGCAAGTCCCAAAGATGATTTCATGTTACCTCACATAGATATTTTGGTGCACAATACAGCTCAAGCTTTGGTATTCTCGTTCATGGGTGGTTTCTCAGGCTATAATCAAATCAAAATGGCACCCGAAGATATGGAAAAGACTACCTTCATGACTCCTTGGGGAACTTTATGTTATAAGGTAATGCCATTTGGTCTAAAGAATACAGGGGCAACTTATCAACGAGCTATGGTCACACTATTCCATAATATGATTCATAAAGAGGTTGAGGTGTATGTAGATGATATGATTGTCAAATCTCATATGGAGTATGATAAAATCATACATTTACAAAAGCTATTCGAGCGTCTGTGAGGTTAAAATAAGGTTGAACCTAAACAAGTGTACATTTGGTGTCAGGTCACACAAGTTATTGGGTTTTATTGTAAGTCAGTATGGTATTGAAGTAGACCCCAACAAGGTAAAAGCCATACAAGAAATGCCAGCTCCGAGGACAGAGAAAGAGGTTCATGGTTTCTTAGGACGACTTTATTACATTTCAAGGTTCATATCGCACCTAACTACTACGTGCGATCCTATATTCAAATTATTGCGAAAGGATCAGACGGTGGTATGGAATAATGATTGCCAGACAGTTTTTGAGACAATAAATAAATATTTACAAGAGCCGCCAATCTTGATGCCACCAGTCACCGGAAGACCGCTCGTCATGTATTTAACAGTGCTTGAAGGGTTAATGGGATATGTATTGGGAAAACATAATGAAACGGGTAGAAAAGAGCATGCAGTCTACTACCTCAACAAGAAATTCACCGACTACCAAACCAGGTACTCACTTCTCGAGAAGACTTGTTGTGCATTGGCTTGGGATACTAAAATACTGAGGCAATATATGTTAACTCACACCACGTGGTTAATAGCAAGAATGGATCCTTTAAAGTATGTGTTCGAAAAACCAGCTCTTACAGGAAGAATTTCCCGATGGCAGATGTTATTGTTGAAATATTACATCCAACACGTTACTCAAAAGGCCATCAAGGGTAGCATACTAGCCGACCATCTAGCTCATCAGCCACTACCAGAATATCAACCAATGAAGTTCGAATTTCCAGACGAAGATGTCATGGTTATAAGTGACTACGAAATACCAAGACCCGGTGAAGGACCTGAACCAGGGGCACGTTGGACACTCATGTTTGACGGGGCTTCAAATGCTCCGGGGCACAACATTGGCGCAGTTTTTACTTCTCCGAAGAATTTTCATAAACCTTAAACTGCAAGTTTATGTTTTTACTGCACTAATAATATCGCTGAATACGAAGCTTGTATCTTAGATCTGGAAGCTGCTATCTATCTAAGAATCAAACATCTTGAAATATTTGGAGTCTCTTCGCTAGTCATATACTAAGTCAATGGTGAATGGGACACTAAACATCCCAGATTGATTCCATATCGGGATCTCATTTTGAATCTAGCTACGGAATTCACTGAGATTACCTTCAGTCATATCCCACGAGAAGAAAATCAGATGGCAGACGCCTTGGAAACTCTATCAGTTATGTTCAAAGTAACTTGGCCAAACCATGAACCGCGTCTTACAATCAGAAATTTTGAAGAACTTGCACATTGCCTTGCTATTGAAGAAGTACCGGATAATAAGCCTTGGTTCTATGAAATCAAGAGGTACCTTGAGAAACAAGAATATCCAGAAAATACCTCTATCATTGACAAGTGAACTTTGCAGAAGCTAGCCTCAAAATTCTTTTTGAGTGGTGACGTGTTATAAAAAATAAACTACGATATGGTGTTACTCAGGTGTGTTGAGAAACAGGAAGCAGATACACTTATAAGAGAAATCCATGAAGGTGCTTTCGGAACGCATACAAATAGACATGTCATGGCTAGAAAAATCCTACGAGCAGACTATTATTGGATGACGATGGAATCCGAGTGCTACCATTACACAAAGACATGTCACAAATGCCAAATCTACGCTGACAAAATGAATATGCCACCAACTCCTCTAAGCGTCACAAGCTCTCCTTGGCCATTTTCGATGTGGGGAATTGATATGATAGGCATGATCAAACTGAAAGCATCTAACAAACATCGTTTCATACTAGTTACCATCGATTACTTCACCAAATGGGTAGAAGAGGCATCCTACACAAATGTGACAAGTCAAGTAGTTACTCGATTCATCAAGCGAAATTTCATATGCAGACATAAGGTCCCAAGCAGAATCATTACGAATAATAGGTCCGATTTTAACAACAAAATTATGAATGAATTATGCGATAATTTCAAGATTGAGCAACATAAAAATCCTCACCATATCGACCCAATATGAACGGGGCCGTTGAAGCTGCCAACAAGAACATCAAGATAATCATCCAGAAAATGGTAAATACATACAAAGATTGGCATGAAAAGCTTCCCTTCATTTTACATGGCTATCGTACCTCCGTACGTACCTCAACAGGTGTAACTCCTTTCTCTCTGGTATATGGCATAGAGGCAGTACTCCCAGTTGAAGTAGAAATTTCGTCACTTCAAGTTCTAATGGAAACAAGGCTTGAAGAAGAAGAGTAGGTTCAGACGCGACTTGATCAGCTTAACCTTATTTAAGAAAAGCACTTGACAGCTTTGTGCCATTGTCAGTTATATTAAAAGCGGTTGAAGAAAGCATTCGATAAAAAAGTTTGTCCTCAAGTGTTCAAAGAAGGGGATCTGGTGCTCAAGAAGATTTTGCTACCTCGCCTTGATTCACATGGTAAATGGACACCCAACTACGAAGGTCCGTATATGGTAAAAACGGCATTCTCTGGTGGTGGTCTCATCCTCACAATAATGGATGGGGAAGAATTACCACATATGGTGAATTCAGATGCAGTCAAAAAATACTATGCATAAAAAGCTCGCTAAGTTAGAACCCTAAACGAGAGACTTAGGCAAAAAGCAGTGTCTCGGTGTATTGAAAACCCTAAAGGGAAATCTAGGAAAAAATTAGGGACATACACAAAAAAATTATCTCGGTGCATTGAAAACCCGAAAGGGCGATCCAGGCAAAAGTTAGGGATCTTGCTCAGAAATAAATAACAAAAAGACTGCAATATAAGAACCACGACTGCAAACCACAAAGGAAGAGATTGATCCAAATGATTTAACTCAGAAGCAAAGGAGATTGGAGCTATCAAAAGGACATTGGAGAAATAGCAGTAACGATTATCATTTTCATTGCCATTTTCAGTTTTAAAACTTTCTATAATTACCTCTTTCAAGGAATTGCATCTTGTACTTTCGCCTATTTAGAGGCATATTTATTAAGAAAAACTTTTTCAAATCTTTCAATTGTGTTTTTCCTTTTCGGACTTGTTTTCAAAATACTACGATTATTTTTTTAAATACTGCGTTGAAATCATTTTGGGGATTTGACAAATAAAAGCATTTGGTGAAGCATCAAAAAGCATTTTGGTTAGAAAAACATCAAAAGAGAATCCACGCCTACGTCCATGTCCACACCTACGTCCACGTACACGTCAAATGTCCATTTCCACGCTTGCGTCCACAACTATATCCACACATACACTAGCGCCTGCAATACCAATATCAAGATCTTGCTGACACCTTTCAAATCAAATCAAATAAAAAATACCACAACTACGTAACATTGGATGGTTGGTAACACAAAACCAATGGTTTAAGAGGAGAGAATATCAAAAAAACTTTTTTATTACATTGGGACATATACACACATTTGGTGCATTTTTGGTACACAAAATACTTGATGCATATAAATTCTAGGTTCCATATCAATCTAGGACATTATGCATATACATCATACATGGAATTTTTCAAACACACTTTGGGTAAAACCAATATCTTGGGGCTCTATGAAATATTATCAAAGCAAGCAATTACCTTGGTTGAGAACAAACATAACCGGTAAAATTCATATCTTATCTTTGATCTAGTTATCTAAGATTCGATCACCAAAACACTTTTCAATCACCTACCACCTAGGTTGTGGTAGGTGTGCGAATTACCAAGTTCATATTATCCATTCCCTAGGTGGTAATGAATACGTGAATCTATATTTGTGATGTTTATCCCCTAGGTTTTGGTAAACACATAAATTCTTCAAATATGTGTCCCCTAGGTTGTGATAGGTATGCGAACTTTCATGGTTATACTATTCATCCCCTAGGTTGTGATGAATAGTGTAAGCCTATCCTTGTTGTCTGTTAGCCCCTAGGTCGCGATAAATGCACATATTCATCCTCATACTATTTACTCTCTAGGTTGTAGTAAACATAACGAAATCTTCATAATTCATTGCGTCAGTCTCCATGCAGCAATATGTTATCACAATTAGTTTTGTTCATCCCCTAGTTTATGATGAATAGACAAAATATGCGTTAAAAACTTACTATATTAGTCTTGAAGCATTAGTAAGTCAACTTTTTAAACTCGTATCATTTATATCCTAGGTTATGGTAAATATGCAAAAATCTACGATCTCTTTTAGATATTGGCGAGTTACCTACGTCGTCGTGTCTAAGTCAAATCAAAACTTTATGTTCAAACTTTGGTGAGATGATACATCATCATTTATGCCTATTCCTTTCATACTATGGGGAATGTTGCACAATGTCGTACCATAAAAGTTTCGCTCCCTTTTCTTCAAGACATTTCTCACAAAAGTTCTCAAATGATCAAGGATTCTCAAGAGTTGATCAAACAAGCTCACCTCCTAAGCACTGGATCCACATCTAGGGTTTTGATTTTCTCAATGAATATTGGACCTCTAATTCCTCAAGTGTATTTCATGGTTCATCTTAGGTCTCCAATAATGCTCATACCAAGTTTCAAGTCTTGCATCACAAATTTGCTCAGTCAATTGTTCAGATGATTGAAAATTAGTTGTATTGGGTAAAAAGTCAATTATGGTCAGCATACAGTCAAACTTCAATATTTTTGGTCAACATCAACATTTTAAGTC
The DNA here is from genome assembly GCA_948472305.1 of Vicia faba. Lineage (NCBI taxonomy): Eukaryota > Viridiplantae > Streptophyta > Magnoliopsida > Fabales > Fabaceae > Vicia > Vicia faba. The sequence continues at coordinate 876,347,720 of OX451739.1, forward strand.
ATATTCATCATTTGATCAAGTTTTTATCATAATTCCTCAAATAAAATCCCTCAGATCACCAAAGGGACAAAATTATCAAAATTAGGGTTTTGACTGAGAATGACTGATCATTGACTTTTGACCTAGTACATGACCTAATGACTTGAACCATGATCTCAGTGGAGAAAATATAACATCTTGACCTAATTACATGGTTCAAAATATTTCTAAATATCAAGTGATTGATAGTTGAAATTTGAATCAATTGATAAAAAGTCAACAGAAGTCAAAAGTTGGAAAATTTTCCAAAATCATCAAAATCATCAAGAATCATCAAAATCATTCAAAATATCAAATTTGATCATCAAGAATCAAGAAAAGTCAACAAAAGTCAAAAGTTGGAAAATTTTCGAACACTTAGAAAATTTCTAAGTGTTTTTATTCTTAATAAATTCACTACTTCATGACCATTTTTCACTAAGATGCAAGATGATTTAAGGAAAATTTTTAACATGAAAGTTGTAGGTAATAAGGAATTCTACAACTTTGTCCTTGATGGTTAATGTCCAAAAAATGCTTGGATTAGGATATATAGGCTCATGAAGTCATGATGTTTTTATCTAACACTTAGAGAATTTTTCAACAAGTTTTGGTCAATTTTTCATCACAACTTCTTGGCTAATGTTCACCAACTTCCTTGTTGATTTAGCCAAAGTGGCCAACATGAAGTTGTAGAAAATGTTTCAAGCTTTCCAAAACATCCAAGAACACAATTTTATCATGCTTGAGCAAGTAGTTTCGAAGAGATAAAGTTGGATATCCATTCTTGAAATACAAGTCATTTTGTGATGAACATTAGATCAAATCTCCAAGCCATGTTGCACAAATCTTGCTTTATAGGCTTCTAACTTACAAATCTCTCCATAATTAAATGTTTACATAAACTTTTGAGCTATGGTCCACTTGATTCAAGCATTGTCCAATGCATCTTTCCATTTAAGGGAGAAAGGTACCATTTCCATTCTTGTAAGGTAAGCTTTTTGAAAAAGTCCACTTCTTGAGCTTCTAACTTGTTTCTTCTGCACACACTCAATCTACAAAGTTAGAAGAAACATGTTTAAAGTTTCTAACCACTCTAAAAGGCATGGTACAAGACATTGGAACCATGTTCTTCAAAGTTGCTTCATAACTAAGTAACCTAGCCATAACATGTGATCTTGTAAACCAAGCCCTGTCATCCTCTAAAACCTTTTCTCTATAAATAGAGATGTCATTTTCAAGGCAAAACACGAATTCACAAGTGCCCAAAACCTCTCAAACTCAGAATCACCACAAAACCTTCCATAAGTTCATATCTTAGGCCTTAGATACCCAACTTCAAATCTACTCATGCGTTTCCCAATTCAATCATTCAAACATCATCTAGACACCATATAAAAGTGATCCAAACACTTGAAACATTTATGTAATCCCTCCATCACCATCCACCATTTTCAAAATCCACCATTGCAGCTTGACTTGGTCAGAACAGTTGGGCAAGCTACAAGGCATTCTATCAATTGGAATAGCTTCAAGGAGGTCCAAGTAAGCTCACCAAATCATCCTTTCACTTCTGGAAGTCGTGTAGAGAGCATTCAGATTTCGTGTCAAGAGGTAAGTTTACTAAACTTTGAAATCTTGATACAAGCATCCTTTGCATATACATTCTAAAGAAAAATGTAGATATTGTGTCTATGAAGCTGACCATGCCTTTAGTTTTCATTTATATTGCTTGTGTGTTATAAATTTGATCTCTGACCAGTTAGGTCATATTTTTGGTACCAAATGAAATTCACCTTAGTCTTTGATCTTTAGCTTTTAAAAGTTATATGGTTGAATTCGTGGTGAAAATCAAGCAACTTTCATGTTTATATTTTTTAAAATGGCTGAGAAATGAAGGAGTTACAAAATCAAAAATGGAGTTGTTACTATTGGCGTGCGGGAGAAAGAAGATGACTTGTTCAAATATTCAGGAATGGATTTATAATATATTTTTTGGTGGTTGTTTCATAACAAGATGAAACAGCCACCCCAGTAGCAAGCGCGCACGTACAAATTCTTTCCCACCTTAGGGACCTAGGTTGGAGCCCCAACGGTACCCTTTTATTTATTTCATATTTTCTTCTTTCAGATCCAATGCAAGCAATTTCAACAAGCGCATGGTGTACCTCTCTCCATCACTCTCTGATCATCACAAGGTCATGAACCAACACATTACACGCGTGTCCCCATGATGAACCATCAAGGACTATTACCACTGGATCAAACAGGCGTTGGGCTTATCAATCCTGGACCTGAAAGTTTTTCTTTCTTTTCACCCCCCCTAATTGCTTTTACATCCAGGCCCATTTAAGTTACTTTTTTTTATTTTTTCTAATTCAAACACAAAAACTTGGTTGGGCCTGATAGTTTTGTTGTCTTACCGCCCTTTTTCCACTTCTAACCCTGGCCCAATCTTTTCTTTATTTTTATTTCTTTACATTTTCTTTTTTACTTTTATTTACTTTATTTAATAAAAATACAAAAAATAATTTTAGTGAAAAAATATATTTAGGTTTGATTAACTAATTGAATTTTCATAAATAATAATATAGCAACTTAACGACTTTGCTTTATGTTATCAATTAATTTGTAAAAAATTAGAATTAGGTTTTATTATTTTACACTATAAAATATTTTTCCAAATTGACATTAACATCCAAATTATTTTCTAAACAAATGATTAAACTTAGGTTTTATTTTATTTCCTTAAATTTCAATTAACTTAGATTTTTTATGTTTTGTTTAAAAAATTGATTAACTTCTCTTTTAATTAAAATAATTAGTTTTCTTAGGTTAATGATCAAACTTTATTTTTCTATCACAAATAAAACATCTTCTTTTCTCTTTAATTTATTTTTCATCTTTGCATATTTTTATTACTTCGCGTTATTGTAGTTATTCAATGGTCTATAATAGATAATTAGGGTTTATTGATCTCCTCCCCACTCACAAATTTGTATCCCCCATTTCTAAAGCATTGTAATAGCGTAGGACATTTAATTTCAACAATTTATTGCTTTCCTTATTACTGTTAGTAATTAGGGTTTGTATGGCAAGACTAAAAGCAAACATTAGCCAACCATAAATCCAAGACAAATTAAATGAAATCAAAATACTTCGCACACACGCAACTCTAGGATTAATCTCACTTGTTGCCTCGAATTTAAAATAGTCATGTCCCTCAAACATGGGATGCTTTAGCAAAGACCCTCAGTTAAAAGATCGTAGTCCCTCGATGACCCTTCGATGTTGCCTTCGGTAAACGATCTTAGTCACTTACGAAAATTTCTAAAGCATTATACAAGTTGCCTTCTATGAATGTACGATGACCCGTGACTGTCCTTTACATTCAATGATAGAGCTTCCTACTAAATAATGGTAGGATAACACTATTTAAAGGAGGAGGAAAAGAACAAAGACTTTTTGAGTAGGTAGATCACTCGTAATCGTTCGCTCATGAACTAAAATAATTTTCACACTTCACACTTTCAAAACAACTATTTTCAAAACAAACATTTTATATACTTTCTCAACGATATGAGAATCATTACAAAATTGTCGTACTTAGGCATTTCCAAAATATTTGCAAACATACACAAATACAAAGCATTTCAAAAGTGAGCCTGCAATTAAGAAGTCGTAGATAACTACGGATGAAAATGGTGTTAACACCTTCCCTTTTTCATAATCTACCCCCCGAACTCAAGAAAATTCTCAAAGGTCTTTCCTATTCTTTTCACCCTTTCCTTTATTGGATAAAAGAAAAGTTGATGGCGACTCTTGCTATCCGCATCATTTACGATAAAATGCAAAATCAAAAGTTAGTTCTCCCACCGTATTACACACAACATATGCTTATAATCTTGTGGTCAAGTTTTAGGGTCCTCCATTATTTAATAACCCTCCGACTCGAAAGTGCAATATTTGCATATTCTTGCTCCCTTCAAACGAAGAGTAATTAAATAAGGGGCAGTTGTCATATCTCAAATTTGCCCTACACATTTCTAACTAAATTATTCCTTATTAATGTTATTCTTTTTCATTATTGTCAAATTATCGTGGGGTGTAAGGAGGGGGGGTTTGTTTTACCAAAAGAGTTCATGGGCTTTCTAAATAAAAAAGGATAATTTAAGCTTGATGATTTATTTGGTTTTTGCCTTACAAGGTACAAGAGGGAGGTATATTGTTAGAATAAGGGGTGTGGTAGTTTGGGCCATCAAAATCTGATGGCCCATTAAGGATTGTTTCGTACACTTTAAAGAGGGGTGCATATTTCTTTGAAATCAATTAAAGCCCATATTACTTTTTGAAAGGCAGTGTAAACTGTTTTTGGCGTTTCTTTTAGAAATCTCAAAAGCTGGCCCATTTACTTGTTCATCCCATTAGGTCGTTATAATTGTATAATTAATTATTATTATTATTTCATTAGAATTATTATTATTTCTATTATTTTTATTCATCATCATTATTATTAAAAGTAATTCTTTTATGGACTTTTTGGTCCAAAAAAAAAACCTAACTGTCCACATAGTGGCGCTACTATTCCTAATCAAACTACAAGTCTAAGGCCCAGAAATCATGTATTGTACATATCTAAAGAAAAGAAACGCATTGTTGAAATCAAAATCAAATCTTTCTAATAAAACAAATTTGAATCAAATCTTACAAAAAAGACAACACTGAATATTACAAATACGCTTGTCCAGATCATTATAAACCCTAATCTTATACAGAGGGAGAATCAATTATAGAACCAAATCGAATCCATAAAACAAATATTAATCTTCTAATCCCTAAAGCAGTCAACATTAATCAACAACTGCAACGACAAATTACAGAAGAATTTCCTAATTTGTCTAAAATCTAAACCTATAAATTAACCTAAAATCTAAGAGAAGAGGGGGGGGGGGGGGAGATTGAGAACACGAGTTGACAAAAATAAAAATAAAAAGAAGAGAAAGACTAAGGGTTTCAATTTCTGAAACCCTAAGAATTTCAAATCATACCGCTCTCATCTCCAAGTTGCCACCACTACACCGCCTTTACTCTGGTATCTGCAAACAAAGATAAAAAAGAGTGAGAGATTAGAAGGAGGATTCAGGAAATCAATATATGACCAGTATCACGGTAGGAGATGTAACACGAATAGCTTAGCTTTAGGGATCTTAGGGTTCATCATGAATCCTTAGGGTTCCTATAATTCTACGAACCTAGATGAAGATTCACGACGGAGGGTTTGAATGTTTGAAGTTTCTGGTTGAATATCAACCAGAAAACTGGGGAAAAGGGGTGGTTGGGGGTGGTTAAAAGAGGATGGCACGACCAGGGCGATTTCTATCCACTTGAGTTTTAGAGAGAGGTCAGAGCCTCTCTCTCTAGTTTTTACAAGATATTTTGTTGTTTCATTAAAGAGAGAGAAAGGGAAGGAAAAAATTGTCTCTCAGCCCAGCGATCCACTTTTATAAACACCTCTTGATTATGTGTCTGCACGTCTAGAAACCTTACCATGTTCTTCCTACCATAACCTTCAGATCATCATCAAATGCTCCTGATTCGCACGCCCATGGTAACATTGTGATCCCTCCCACACTCTTCCTAAACGGACCCCATGCTGTTTTGGGCCTAAGCCCATGATACTCACACCCCCAGTTTGGTTGTTTTTGATAAGCCAACTCAATTCTCACCCCCTAATGCTATTGGGCCAAGTCCAATATTTGGACTTAGGCCCCTTGCTGACTAAACCCCCTATTTTTGCTGACTTAAACAAAACAACACCCCCTCTGCGTTTGGGCCTGAACTCAACATCTGAGTTCAGGGCCCTACTACATATACCCCATGTTTTACTATCTCAATATAAAATACACCCCCTGGATTTTTTTTAATTTTTTTATTATTATTTATAATTACTATTTTATAATTAATATATTTATAAATTCAAATATTATTTTACTATTATTATAAATTCAAATATTTTCTCTACTAACTCATAATTATTTTTTATTAGATTAAAATCATTTTTAACCATGCATTAATAAGATGTTTTATATATTAATATGTTTAAAAAATACATAACCAACACTAATTAGTTTTTAAAAAATAAATTAATTTAAAATAATTTTCAAAAAGGATTACGAAAATATTTTAAGTCGACTGTGAACTTCGTCTAACAACTCCTCTATTCACGCATCTAGACTTAGTACAAGGGAAATTCAAAACATCTTCGTAATCCATAAAAAACACCAACCAACTACGAACTACGAATTGGAACTCTGATTCCTCATAAGAGGATACGTAGGCATACGACTAAAATCATGGAGAGTTTCCCTAATAAAAATTAAAACCCTATTTCTCAAAGATCGCATTTCTAAACCCTAGTATCCTTGTGAACAAGGTAGATGGGGGGTGCCTAACACCTTCCCTTCGTCTAAGAACGATTCCAACAACTTAGAATCTCTGACCACATTAGGATTATCCTTTATATTCCATTCTCAAAGATAAAAATTAAGGGTGATGAGTCTCATTTTAAAACCATTTATTACACAAGTATTTCCATGTCTTTGGAAGTAAATGTTACATTCTGGCTGACCGAGAGCCAAGAAGGAAGTTGGATGCTAAAAGTGATGAAGAAATTTTTCTAGGATACTCTACAAATAGCAAAGCATATAGAGTATTCAACTCCAGAACCAAGTTAATGATGGAGTCTTCAAATTTGATTGTTGATGACTCAACTAATGAATATGATGTACCAAAAGAAGTTGAGACAACTATTCCTACATAAGATATGATTCTTGAAGAAAATGTCACAACATCTTCCATATATGTTGCAAGATCAAGTGTAGATTCTAAAGTTGAAGAACCTCAGGTAGCTGAAAAAGGACCTTCTCTCACAATTCAAAAGGATAACCCTAAGAAGATGTTAATAGGAAATCCTAGACAAGGAGTAGTCACCAGATCAAGGGAAGCTATATCAAATGCTTGTTTTGTGTCAAAGATTGATCCTAAAAATGTGAAGGAGGCTTTGGCTGATGAATTATGGATCAATGTTATGCAAGACGAGCTTGGTGAATTCAAGAGAAATGAATTCTGGGATTTGGTACCAAGACTTGAAGGGACAAATATCATTGGTACAAAATGGGTGTACAAGAACAAGATAGATGAACAAGGAGGTGTCATCAGAAACAAAGCTAGACTGGTTGCTCATGAGTACACTCAAATTGAGGGAATATACTTTGATGAAACATTTGCTCTTGTGGCTCGCTTGAAGTCTATTAGATTACTGCTTGGAGTAGCTTGCCATCTAAGGTTCAAGCTATATCAAATGGATGTCAAAAGTGCCTTTCTAAATGGGTACTTGAACGAAGAGGTGTATGTTGAACAACCAATAGTATTTGTTGATCCAACCTTTCCAAATCATGTGTTCAGACTAAAAAAGGCCTAGTATGGTCTAAAATAAGCTCCAAGAGATTGGTATGAAAGGTTGATTGAATTTCTTGTCCATCATGGATATAGAAAGGACAAAATTGACAAGACTCTCTTTGTCAAAGAGAAGGATGGAGAGCTTATGATAGCTCAGATTTATGTGGATGATATTGTGTTTGGAGGCAAGTCAAATGAAATGGTTCAACACTTTGTTGAACAGATGAAGTCTGAGTTTGAGATGAGTTTGGTAGGTGAATTAACTCACTTTCTTGGATTACAAGTCAAGTAGATGGAAGAATCCATCTTTCTTTGTCAAAGTAAATATGCAAAGAATATTGTGAGAAAGTTTGGACTAGAGAATGCCAAACATAACAGAACTCCTGCTCCTACTCGCGTGAAGCTATTAAAAGATGAAAATGAGGTGAGTATTGATAAGAGTATGTATAGAAGCATGATTGGAAGTCTTCTATATCTCACTACAAGCATACCAGACATAACCTTTGCAGTTGGAGTTTGTGAAAGGTACCAAGAAGAACCCAAGGTGAGTCATATCAATCATGTGAAAAGGATTCTGAAGTATGCCAATGGTAGTAGTAACTATGGGTTTTTGTATTATCATGACTCAAGTTCCATTTTGGTGGGATTTTGTTATACTGATTGGGATGGAAGTGCTGGTGATAGGAAGAGTGCCCCTGGAGGATGTTTCTTTATGGGAAACAATTTGATTTCTTGGCTCAGTAAGAAATAGAATTGTGTTTCTCTGTCTATTGTTAAAGGTGAGTATATAGCAGCAGGAAGCAGTTGCTCCTAACTGGTGTGGATGAAGTAAATGTTGTCTGAATACAATGTTACACAAGATGTTATGACTTTATTTTGTAACAATTTGAGTGCTATTAATATTTCCAAAAATCTTATTCAACATAGTAGGACCAAGCACATTGACATCAAGCATCATTTCATCAGAGAACTTGTGGAGGACAAAGTCATAAAGCTTGAGCATGTCAGTACTGAGAATCAGCTTGTTGATATCTTTACAAAAGCTCTTGATGCATCTCATTTTAAGAACCTAAGGAGGAGACTTGGAATCTGTATCTTTGAAGAATTATAGCAATTAATGTTTGTGTTGCATCTTTTGTTGAGGATGCTAAGTATGGTGCTGCACTTGATGAACATTTTGTCAATGCTATTAATGAAAAGGAGGATGCTAATGCATGACATATGGTTATTGGGATTTTTTTTTGGATTTATCTTGTGATTGTGTTTATTTTGGTTTATCATTTTGTAAGGGTTAAATGCCCAAGATATTTTTAATTTTTGCACCCTAATACTCAAACTTCAGATATTAATATTGTATACTTACCTTTGTCATATTATGGCTAAAAAGGGGGAGTAGTATGATATTAAGGGTGCTGGAGCTGGAACTAGCTTGTGCTACTGCTGAGGGGGAGAATTTTATGTTTCTTTGTTTTTGATAGCAGGTGTTGAGGGGGAGTACTTGTTACCGTTATGAAGAGATGTCATACGTGATGCCTTGACATCATGGAGTTGAGAACTTAGGTTCTCTATTTGTTGTTGCAACTATGTTAGTAGATAAACTAATTACTAACTATGTATTTGATTTGTGTGTTGATGATGTGTTGTTAACCTTGCTTCTGTTTTTCTATTGTTGGACCTCTGATGTGGGTGTTTGATTTATTTTCAAGCATACTTTATGTTGTTTTCTTGAACAAGGATTATTTGGGTGTTTTAGCCAAAAATTTCCAAAGGGGAGATACTTATTTCTTTGAAATTATGATTGGCATACATTTTGGTAAAACCAATTTGGCAGTAACATGTTCAATAAGATGTTCCAACTTGCAGTTTTTTAACATGTCGAGTACAGACATCCTAACTAGGAAATAAGACATCGCGTCTGCAACAACTGTCAGTTATGGTTTAGTTGATTTGTTAGCTACAAAATATTCAAGGAATATTTAGTTAGCTTATGTGGCGTCAAAGATTAACAAATCAGAATATTTTATGGTGGTTTTTGAAGATAATGTGAAGACAAGCTTCCTAAAGAGTTTTTGATGAAGACAAACTATCATTGATTGAAAAATGGAATGGCTCAAGTCAAGACATCTTAATCAATTCAAATTTATCGAAGTCTTGAAGAAATATTGTGTGAACAAATCAAATGTCAAGGTATAAAGCATTCAACCTCCCTATATGCATACAAGTGTTCATAACAATGTTTCATGCATTCCATAAATCTTCAAACATGTTATAGAAATCACAACTTGATGTTTCACATCTTTTTTCAAAAGTAATTTTTCAAAAATATCTTAGGGAACCCAGTTACCCTGTATCATTTTCCAAAAGTAAGAGCCTCTGTCTTGGGGAACCCGGTCACCCATATATGGGAACCGGTTACCCAACGCTGATTTTGAAATTCTATAACATTGAGAAAGGAGGTAACCGAGTACCCACTTATGGGAACCAGTTACCACCAATACAGTGTGAAATTTTTATTGTTTTAAAATACATAAAAGTTGTATTGTTTTGTTTATGAAGCATGGCATCATTCTATTGAATCATACCATTTTGAAAGGGTGTATAAAGGCGTATATAAACTCATAATTTCAGAATTATTCGTAACATCTTTTCAATCTACAATTAAAATTACATAAACTCTTCATATTTCAAATTTCTCATGTGTTCTACATCAGAATTTTTATTGAAACTTTCTGCACTCATTTTTCATTGAAAAATTGTTCTATGTTTCATATCATCATTGTGAACACTTGTATCCATTATTGAGAATTATTTTACTTGAAGGATAAGATCAATCCAATATTGATATATTATATCATGATTCAAATCTCTTGTAAAAATTCAGAATACATTTTTACTTCCCTTGCTATTCAGGATTGTTGAAAGCAAGTGTGTGCATTAAAGAGGATTGTTCTTCTTGCACTTAGTGTTCAAGATCTTAAAGGATTTAAGAGCCTTTGATCTCCCTATAGATTAGATAGTAAGGCATAACTTTTGGTGTGATTAGGCTTGTACAATCATTCTAAACTATAGTGAAATCTCTTCCATGTTGGCGAGAGGACTGGAGTACTCTCGACCTGTGAGAGGAACCAATATACATATGGTGTTATTTACTTTCCGCATTTTATCGCTTTCATCACTTAACCAAAAACCAGAAAAGAAAGACAAAGATTCATAAAACTGAAGAAAAAAATTAAAAATTCACCCCCCCTCCCCTCTTAGGCAAACCTTATACTTACAATTGACATCAGAGCAGGTTATAGGTAACCTATTCCTAAAGGTCTAAAATGGCTTTCGTAAATCAAAATCCAGTTTTTAGAGATGGTGGTAGCAATGACAAGCCTCCACTGTTTTGTGATGAATACTTTGATTTTTGGAAAATCCGCATGAAGGCTCATTTATAAGCACAAGGAGAAGAAATATGGGATGCTGTAAAAAATGGTCCATTTGTTCCTACAAGTGTTGTCAACGGTGTTGGTTCGTCAAAGCCTAAAGGTTCATGGGATGATGATGATAAGAAAAAGGTCCTCTATGACAAAAAGGCAATCAATCTTCTTCAAGGTGCACTTAGCATGCATGAATTTTTTTCGTGTTTCGGCATGTACAACGGCAAAAGAAATATGAGATACTTTAGTAGAAACTTATGAAGGAACTATCGAAGTTAAAAGATCAAGATTGAATACCTTAAGTCAAGAATACGAGTTACTCAGAATGCACCCCGGAGAATCCATTCTTGACTTCCAGAAAATATTCATGCACTTAAGAAATAATCTGAAAGCTCTTGGTAAAACTATTACTATCAAAGAACTTAATCTTAAAGTGCTTAGATCTTTAACCCGGAAATGGAAACCAAAAGTAACGGCAATATCCAAAAAGAAAAATCTATCTCGAATGACTTCTACAACATTATTTGGAAAACTTCAAGAATGTGAGAAAGAAATTGGAAGATTGGAAAAACATGAAAATAAAGAGAAGAAATCTAAAAGCATTGTTTTAAAGGATGATTCCAAAGAAGTTCAAAAAGAAGACAATCCGGAAGAAGATGAAAATTTTATGGTTCTTGTTAAAAGGTTAGGAAAATTCTTTGGATCTAAAAATAATGGTAATTCTAACTTTGTAAAAAGGAATAAATTTTCAAAGAACAAGGATAAAGAAACCTCCGCATCAACACAAGATGTCACATGTAATGAATGTGGCAAGCAAGGTCATATAAAGTCGGATTATCCGAAACTCTCCAAGAAAAATGGATTCAAATGAAAAAAGGAGTTTAAGAATAAAAAGGCTTATGTTTCATGTGAAGATAACAAGATAAGTTCTTCATCCAATTAAGATAGTGAATAAAGTGCAAATCTAGCATTGATGGCTTCACACCATTTTGATGATGAATATATTGAGGTTAGTTATGATTTTTCTCTCTTTAATAATGATGCACAAGTTGTAATAAATGAACTCTTAAATGAATGCAAAATTATGTACAAAATTATATCATCTCAAAACAAACAAATCTCATATCTAGAAGAAAAAGTTTAGACTATTGAAAAAGATTTTAATAATGAAAAAGAAAAGATGATTAGTGAGTAAAAATAGAATTTTGTATGCAAAAATTGTGAATCACTTTCTTTCTAAATTGTCCAATTGAAAAGAGTTCTTGAAAGATATGAAAAAGGACAAATTGGGTTGGAAGGTGTCCTTAGTCAACAAAGATACCCCAATAATAAAAGTGAGCTTGGATACTCAAATCTTTCAAAGCCAAGTTCTAACAAAACTATCTTTGTTAAGGCTAGTGACCAAACAAATCAAGAGAAAGTGAACAAACCTAAAGTAATTCATCATTATCCTAAAAAGAAAAAGTTTTTTAAGAAGAAATATTATCCTTATAGATATATAAGTAATTTTGTACCTACTTATTTTTATTGTAGTATTGTTGGTCATACACCTAATGCTTGCTATGTTAGAAACTTTAGTGTAGCAAGTGGGCATTATGTGTGGGTAAAGAAAGGTACTAATTATGAAGGATCTAAAGCAACTTGGATACCTAACAAAACTTAATTTTTTTGTAGGTATACTAGAATACCACATCAAATATATGGTTTCTCGATAGTGGTTGTTCCTAGCATATGACGGGAGACATAAACCAATTTTCAAATCTAGTGCTAAAGGCCAAGGGTTTTGTCACTTATGGAGATAATAATAAGGGAAGGATTCTTTATAAAGGAAAAGTTGGTGCACCACCTTTCACATCCATTGAAGATGTACTTTATGTTGAAGTACTAAAGCATAATCTTCTAAGCATAAGCCAACTTTGTGACAAGGGCTTCAAGATCAAGTTCACCAAAGATGAATTTTTGATTATAGATGAAGTCACCAATGAGGTAAAACTCAAAGGTAAAAGAATTAACAATATCTTTATGATTTATTTAGATGATTTATTATTGAACGTAAAATGTCTTATGGTAAACAATAGTGAATTATGGTTATGACATAAAAGGGCAGCCCATATACATATGGAACATTTAAATAAATTAATCAAACATGATCTTGTCATTCGCTTACCAAAGATAAAATTTGTCAAAGATAAATTGTGTGATGCTTGTTAAAAGGGAAAACAAACTAGATAAACTTTTCAAATCTAAGAATGTGGTGTCTACTACAAGGCCACTACAAGTTTTGCATATGGACTTATTTGGTCCATCAAGAACAAGAAGCTTCGGAGGTAATGTATATGCTTTAGTTATTGTTGATGATTTTTCTAGATATTCTTGGAATTTGTTCCTTGTGTAGAAAAGTGATGCTTTCAAGGCATTTAAGAAATATGCAAGCAAATTCAAAATGGAAAATCATTAAAGATTGTATCCATAAGAAGTGATCATGGGGGATAATCCAAAAATGCATCTTTTGAAGAATTTTATAAAGAACATGGTATCTCTCACAATTTTTCAGCACCAAGGACTCCACAACAAAATGGGATAGTTGAAAGAAAGAATTGATTTCTAGTGGAACTTGCATGAAAAATGCTTAGTGATGCAAATATACCAAAATATTTTTGGATGGATGCAGTTAGTACGTCATGTTATGTTCGAAATCAAGTTATTATTAGACCTATCTTGAAAAAGACTTCATATGAACTCTTCATAGGAAGAAAACCAAACATTTCTCACTTTTATATTTTTGGATGCAAGTGCTTTATCCTCAACAATGACAAAGACAATCTCAGTAAGTTTGACGAGAAGTCCGACGAAGGTATATTTCTTGGTTACTCTATTTCTAGTAAAGCTTATAGAATATATAATAAAAAGAACTTTAACTAATGAAGAATATATGCATATTTTCTTTGATAAAACTAACACCTCTAAGGAGGACATAGTTATTTGTGATGATTATGATGATGATATTATAGATCTACCCTCGGAAGAAGTTCCTAATGCTCAAAGTATGAAAAAACTGGAACATCAAGAAGAAGTTTCACAATAAAATACAAAACACAATGACCTTCCTAAAGAATGGAGAACTCATAGAGATCATCCAATTGATAAAGCCATTGGTGATATTAGTCAAGGAGTTGCAACAATATTAAATCTCAAAGATGCTTGCTTGAATATGGAGTTTGTTTCATAAATTGAACCTTCCAAAGTTGATGAAGCCTTAGGAGATGATCAATGGATAATTACTATGCAAGAGGAATTAAATCAATTCGAGAGAAATCAAGTTTGGCAACTTGTTTCTAGGCGATGTGGTAAACACATCATAGGTACCAGATGGATGTTTAAAAACAAACTTGATGAGAATGGTATAATTGTTTGAAACAAAGCAAGGTTGGTGGCCCAAGGTTGTAGTAAGAAGGAATCGACTTTGAAGAAACATTCGCTCTGATTGCAAGGTTAAAAGTTATCTGTTTATTACTTCCTTATGCTTGTTCATTAAATTTTCAGCTATACCAAATGGATGTCAAAACGCATTCTTGAATAGCTACATCAATAAAGAAGTTTATGTCAAACAACCCCCGGGTTTTGAAGACTTCAAGAATCCTTCACATGTCTTTAAGTTGAGAAAAGCTCTTTATGGTTTAAAATAAGCACCAAGAGCATGGTATGATAGACTTAGCAATTTTCTATGTGAAAAAGGCTTTGAAAAAGGTAAAGTTAATAAAACCTTTTTCATCAAGAAGATTAAAGGTAACACTTTATTGGTTCAAGTCTATGTTGACGATATAATATTTGGTTCAACTAACAAAGATATGTGTGAGGAATTTTCATCAATAATGCAAGGAGAATTTGAGATGTCCATGATGGGAAAGATAAACTATTTTCTTGGATTACAAATTAAGAAATTAAAGGATGGAATATTCATCAACCAATCCAAGTATTGCAAAGAATTATTGAAAAAGTTTGCTATGGATAATTGCAAAGTAACGAATACTCCAATGCGCTCTGATACTTATGTCGATCAAGATGAATCTGGTGTTTCCATTGATATTACAAAATATCTAGGTATGATTGGTTCCTTATTATATTTTACGGTAAGCCATCCTGACATAATGTTTAGTGGTTGTCTTTGTGCTCGCTTTCAAGCAAATCCAAAGGGATCACATCTCATGGGGGTCAAGCGAATCATGAAGTATCTCAAAGGAACAACAAATTTTGGATTATGGTATCCTAAAGGTAGTGTTTGCAATTTAATTGGTTATTCTGACGCAGATTATGTAGGTTGTAAAACTGGTAGAAAAAGCATGAGTGCTACTTGTCATATTGTTGGAAATGCTTTAGTATCGTGGGCTTATAAGAAACAAGCATGCATTGCTCTTAGAATGGACGAAGCAGAATACATAGCAGCGGGTAGCTATTATGCACAAATACTTTGGCTTAAGCAATAAGTTCATGACTATGGACTCGATCTCGGATGCATTCTTCTACATTGTGGCAACACCAGTGTGATCAATATTACAAAGAATCCTGTCATGCACTCAAGAACCAAACACATTGATATTCGACATCATTTCCTTTGTGATCATGTGCTTCAAGGAGAAATCAATGTTACTTTTATGGATACTCATAATCAGTTAGCAGATATCTTCACAAAGCCTCTCGCAAAAGAACCTTTCTACAAAATTCAGCGAGAACTTGGAATTTCAGATGAAGGTGATGTATGATTCTTCAAATTTTCTATTCATTAAGATTTATATTTATGGTATATATTTCTATCTTCTTTCCCCATTCCTTTTTGCTAATGACAAAGGGGGCGAAGAATCATTGCTTGTATGTGTTCTATTTTCTCTAACAAAAAATGCAGCAAGATTATTTCAAAGAAAACTCTCATTCATGGATCAAGGGGGAGTCTTTGACTTAGAGGGGGTTTTCAAAATTGATAGAGAAATCAAGATGCATCAAAATTTTCAAGCAAAGGTTGTCATCATCAAAAAGGGGTAGAATATGAAGACAAGCTTCCTAAAGAGTTTTTGATGAAGACAAACTATCATTGATTGAAAAATGGAATGGCTCAAGTCAAGACATCTTAATCAAGTCAAATTTATCAAAGTCTTAAAGAAATATTGTGTGAACAAATCAAATGTCAAGTTATAAAGCATTCAACCTCTCTATATGGATACAAGTGTTCATAACAATGTTTCATGAATGTCATAAATCTTCAAACATGTTTTAGAAATCACAACTTGATGTTTCACATCTTTTTTTAAAAGTGATTTTTGAAAAATATCTTAGGGAACCCGGTTACCCAGTTATTGTAACCGGTTACCCTGTATCATTTTCCAAAAATAATATCCTCTATCTTGGGGAACCCGGTCACCTATATATGTGAACTGGTTACCCAACGCTGATTTTGAAATTTTATAATATTGAGAAAAGATGTAACCGAGTAACCACTTATGGGAATCGGTTACCACCAAAACAATGTGAAATTTTTATAGTTTTAAAATACAAAAAAGTTGTGTTGTTTTGTTTATGAAGCACGACATCTTTCTATTGAATCATACCATTTTGAATGGTTGTATAGAGGCCTATATAAACTCATAATTTCAGAATTATTTGTAACCTCTTTTCAATCTACAATTAAAATTACATAAAATCTTCATCTTTCAAATTTCTTAAGTGTTCTACATCAGAATTTTTATTGAAACTTTTTGCACTCATTTTTCATTGAAAATTTGTTCTAAGTTTCATATCATCATTGTGTACACTTGTATCCATTACTGAGACTTGTTTTGCTTGAAGGAGAAGATCAATCCAAGATTGATATATTGTATCATAATTCAAATATCTTGTAAAAATTCAGAATACAGTATTACTTCCCTTTCTATTTAGGATTGTTGAAAGAAAGTGTGTTCATTAAAGATGATTATTCTTCTTGCACTTAGTGTTCAAGATCTTAAAGGATTTAAGAGCCTTTGATCTCCCTATAGATTAGATAATAAGGTATCACTTTTGGTGTGATTAGGCTTGTACAATCATTCTAAACTATAGTGAAATCTCTTTCATGTTGGCAAGAGGTCTGGAGTACTTTCGACCTGTGAGGGGAACCAGTATACATCTAGTGTTATTTACTTTCCGCAATTTATCGCTTTCATCACTTAACTAAAAACCAGAAAAGAAAGATCAAAGATTCATAAAACCGGAAATAATTTTAAAAGTCCTAATTCACCTCCCCCCCCCCCCCCCCCCCTCTTAGGCAAACCTTATACTTACATATATGCTTAGTTTCTAAATATGGAGACATTTTAGGAAACTAATAATTGAAGACCTATTTTCTGGGAGAAGAATTTGCAGACTTTGTGCAGCCTCACTGCTGCATTTTTGAAGCCCAACCCAGTCCATAATAATGTTATAAATAGACTGGTGTGTACTTAGTATTAGGTGGAACTTACGTGTGTATTTTTGTTAGGGTTTTTAGAATCTTTATTGTTGGGTTGTAAGTTTTGTGTCAGATGTTCAAAAGCTTTTAAGCATTGAACATTTGTGTGTCTGATGCTCATAAGCTGTTAAGCATTGAGTATTTGTGTGTCAATTCTCATAAGATTTTAAGCATTGAGTTTTATGTGTCTTGGAAGAGTGGCTTCTGGTTTTGTTCTCTACTTGTGTTTAGAGTTGCTCTAATTGCTGGGTGTAATTGAAGAGACATTTGAGAACGGCCTCATACCTAGGTGTGTCTTAGGTAGAAGTTAAGCAAAGGGTAGTGATTAAGTGCTTAGGCTGTAAACTGGGATGTTTGTTGTGAGGTATACAAATTAATACTATCTAGTTAATTTCATCCCTGGATTAGTTGCCCCTGAAGTAGGAAAGTTGTTCCGAACTGGGTAAACATATTTGTGTGTTATTTATATTCAACATTATTTATTTTGTTCATATATTTTGATGTTGTGTGTTGAAGTTGGATCCAATGTCTCGATATCTCTTAGGACATCTAGGATCTGACAGCCATAATTTCAGGGGTCTCTACTGACCTTTGAGCTAGGGATCAGTGAGAAGTCTGAAAAGAAGAAGAGCATTGCCTTTGTCTCTAATACTGATGATCCATAAGAGAAGTGTAACTTGGATACAAAACAAGGAATGTCCAAAGCTATTGTGTTACTTGGAAGATAATTCAACAAAGTATTTAAAAAGGTGGACTGGAAGTCAAGATCAAATGTCAAGAACAAGTCATTTGACAATTCATTCGACATCAACAAAAATCAGGATTTTGGAAGAAGGGACATAACTGATGACAAATCCAGCCAAAGAAGAGGAGTTCAGTGTTATGAGTGTGAAGGGTATGGGAACATAAAATATTAGTTCCCCACTTATCTCAAGAAGCAGCACAAAGGTCTATGTGTATGTCATGGTCTGAGGAAGATTCTGAAAATGATCATAAAGAGGAAGGTGCCAAATAGGTCATAGCCTTGACTGGAACGTGTGACTCTGATGGAGACTCATACAGTGAAGAGTTATTCTTTAAAGAACTTTTTGTTTCTTACAAGGAGTTGTGCCTCAAAACTCAAGAGGTGGGTCAATTAATAGAAGAGCAATAGGAAACTATTGCTCAGTTGAAGACTGAAAAAGTGGAGCACTTATCTATCATCTCTAGTCTGGAGGGTTAAAAACTGGAGCACCTATCCACCATCTCTGGTTTGAAGGGTGAAGTTCTTCTACTCAATTCTCAACTTGAGAAAATGATCACATCTGTAAGAATGCTTAACAGTAGTTCTGATGTGCTTGATGAGATTCTTCAGTTTGGAAAGAATGCTGGAAATGTTCAAGAGTTGGATATGTCAATAAATCTATGAAGAACAAAGGAAAAAGGTCTAAAGTGAAGTTTGTTCATACAAAGAAATAATTGGAACAAAAGATGTCAAATAAAATGTTTCAACATCAGCATGGACAATAGAGAAATCACTCAGGAAATAAAACTCAACGAAGGAGATGTTATTATTGTGGTAGTTTTGGTCATATAAACTCCTTTTGCTACAGGTTGTATGACTATCCCAAACTTGTTACACATCATAGAAGAAATCATGAAGATGGTAGAGCAAATTCAAAGAGGCTTCCCAAAAATGTCACTTGTGGACTCATAGCTCACACCTCTCTTAGGGATTCTACAAGAGAGGTTTGGTATTTTGATAGTGGTTGTTCTAGACACACGGCTGGTGCCAATAAATTTTTGGTTGATATTAAATCATATTCCACTAACTATGTCACTTTTGGATATGGATCAAAAGGATAAATAAAGAGTGTTGGAAAGTTGGACTATACAGGACAACCTAATCTTGATGAGATTTTATGTGTTATGAAGATGACTACTAATGTGATTAGTATTAGTCAATTGTGTGCCCAAAGTCTCAAAGTTAACTTTACTACATCTTATTGTCTAGTAACAAATGAGAAGAATGAAGTTATTATGAAGGGAGACAAATCAAAAGATAATTGTTACTTATGGATTCCCCAAAAAAACTAATTTCTCATCCACAAGCTTGATGTTAAAAGATATTGAAGTGAAGTTACTGCATCAAAAACTTGACCATTTACTCCTAAAAAGTATGAAGAATATCCTATCAAAGAAATGAATCATAGGCATTCCCAAGCTAAAAATTTAGAAAGACAAAGTTTGTGGTGAATGTAAAATAGAGAAGCAAACCAAGACGTCAAATCTGAAGTTGTATCATTAAATAACCTCCAAGGAGTTAGAAACTCTTCCTATGGAGCCAATGGAACATGTGCAAGCTGGAAGTGTTGGTAGAAAGAGGTCTATCAGTATGGTTGCTAATGATTTTTCAAAATCTGCCTGTATGAACTTTATCAAAGAAAAATCAAATGACATTGAATTCTCTAAGGATTTATAGCAATTACAGATGAGGAGAAGTGAAACTAGTTCTTTATCCTTCCTCCATGTTGTTATGGTTAAAGTTGTCAAAGGGTGGAACAAAAGATCTTTGCAAAGGGCTGATTTGAAGAAGATCTTTTTTTAGGTGATGACAAGTAAGGTCAGTGGTAACTCTTCTAAAACATGTGACATATTCAAGGAGTGCAGGAGGTTATTTGATAGGGGCAAGAGGTGGAAGACCATCTAAATATGATCAAGATTGTGTTGCTCTGAATGTTATAGTATGCTTCTGCTGCTGCTACTTATGGTGTGATGTGCATGTGCATGATGTCCTATAAAATGTTATCACATATTTCTTGATGTGTAAACTTGAGTAGTTCATATTGGTTGATATATTGTATTTTCTTACATCGTGTTATGTTGGGTGGAGAAGAATTCAGGCGAGTGTTCATGGTCTGGAAGTTGATTCCTCGAAGGGAGAATGGTTGATCACTATTGTAAAGAAGACAACTGCTACATGTGGTTCATCGTGAAATGTTTTGGTAACCCGTGTGTTTATCCAGATGGTGCTCCAAGAAGTAACATGGTAGGTTAAGGAAGGATGGACTTCATGTGTGTTGGGTGGTTTTAGTTGGAGTCCTCATTAGTAAGGCCAGTGGTGTGGTCTTTAAGAAAGATACTAATGTTCAGGCTAATGTTGAGACATCATACCAACATATTGAGACTCCAAGAGTTTGGAGGAGCTATATCTAAAAACTTTCCAATCATCTTTACTTATTGTCTTTGTGTTCAGAGATGTGAATCTAAGAGAGTTCTTTGTTTTGCTCTTCATTTGATTGAGAGTTAGTTTTTTTGGTGAAGTCTGATGAAGTAAGTGTCTATGGATAATCTCTCTTCGTGACTCCTTGTCTAGGTGTGGTTATCTGAGTATCATATTTGACGTGAGAAGCAAGTTATTCTGAAGATCAGGTTTGGAACTGTATTACTGAAGATTGAGTGTAGGCTCTAGTGGAAGGTATGCCTACATCTAGTGTCATGTGAAACACACTTTTTAATGGCTTGGTGAAGTCACATCTAATGTTGGATCATTTCTGCGGCTCTTGAAATGAAGGATGGATAGTTAACAAGGATGACTTTAACTTCTTGGAAAAAGCATGCATTGAATGGTGTAGTTTCCTTGAGTGTTGTTGCTCCTTGCATGCAACAATTAATGGGGATTAAGGGGGAGTATGCCATCTGTCATAAGGGTTTTTTGTTTCTTATTATGATGGTTATGTTGTGGGTATATACAGAATGTCATACCATATGTTTTAACATCATGTCTGGTAATTTGTTTTCTTCTGTCACATGATCTTCTAATTTGTGTTGCTTCTGTCACATGGTATTCTAACTTGGATTTGTCAAGTTATAGTGCCTTTTGGTTTCTTGAGGCTACAGGAAAATTCTCCTGGGGATTGGTGACAACAATTGGTTCTAAGGTTAAGGGGGAGGAATTTTATTGTTCTTGAAGATGTAGGTCATCCTCTCCCTCATGTACACCACCTGGTGTTGTGTCTCCCTCCTCGGTATTTTTGCAGAAAAGGTGTTTGAGTCAAAAGTTTGACAAAGGGGTGATGAATCTTTCCTCTCTGTTGAATTTGTGTTGATGTTGTTGAGGGGGAGAATCTACTAATTCTCTGGTGTGTTCTGAGAAAGTTTTGGAAAAGTGTGTCAAAGATTTTTGGAAGGGAAGTTTGGCTCTGGTTTGGATTGACTATAAAGAGTTGTCAGATAAGATATCTTGATATGTAGAGAAGAATTTAATTTTTTAACTTGTTTATGTAATGAGTAGCTTCCATTGTACTCTAATAAAATTATTTCTCTGCTGCTAACTTTCTATTTTTTATGTTGGATATTACACCTCTGATATTTGTGTTTGATTTATTTTCAAACCTGAGCTGTTTTTGATATTTGTGTCTGGAAGAAATGTTAAGTTTTTTTAGCCAAAATAAGCCAAAGGGGGAGATTGTTAATTCTCTATTTTTGTGATTGGCATTATGTTTGGTAAAACTAACTTAGCATAAACATGTTGAAAGAAGCTGTTTTAGCAACTGGAGAAACATGTTGAATAAGATGTCCTATACAGGATCATCCGACATCGCGCCTGTGTACAACAGGACTGTTGTATTCTTTTAGATTTTACAGATGCAAAATATTCTAGGAATATTATAATATCCTATGTGGCGCTCAGTTACGGATTAAGATATTCAAGCTTGACTAAAGGAATATTCTTATTTTCTAATTATGGAGATAATTTAGGAAACTAATGATTGAAGTCCTATTTTTGTTCAGAAGTTTTTGCTGATTTGTAGTAGCTGATTTGTTGCGCTTGTGAAGCCCAATCTAGTCCAAAAGATTGGTTTAAATAGATTGTGACTAACCTAGTTTTAGTGTGGAACTTGTCTGTTTTTGTTAGGGTTTGTGTGTTAGTTATGAGCCTATCTAATATCATCTTGATAAAAGAGTAGGAATGTTATTTTGAGTTGTAAGTTATGTCAATCATTCTTAAGATTTTAAGACTTGAACTATTGTGTGTCTTTGAAGTGTGTCTTCTAAGCAATTCTTTTGAATTGTGTTCTTGTCACTGTCTATGACTGAAAGGGATTTGAGAAGGATCTCATACCTAGGTGAGTCGTAGGTAGAAGTTAAGCACAGGTAGTGATTAAGTGAGTAGATTACAAACTAGGTGAAAGTTTTTTGTAGGTCTACAAATTGATACTATCTAGTTAACTTCATCCTGGCTTGGTAGCCCCCAAAGTAGGTGTTGTTGTACACCAAACTGGGTTAACAATTTTGTGTGTTCTTTTACATTTCTGCACTGTTTTAATTGTTATATATGTTAATTATGTTGAAGTTAGATTATAGTGTCTCGAAATCTCTTAGGACATCTGTGATCTGAATACCAGAATTTCAACATGGTCTAAAGACATGGTCAGAAGACATGATCTAAGACATGGTCTAACGACATGGTCTAAACGACATGGTCCAAAGACATGATCTAAGATATGGTCTAACGACATGGTCTAAATACATGGTCTAAGACATGGTCAGAAGATATGATTTAAGACATGGTTTAAGACATGGTCAGAAGACATGGTCTAAGACATGGTCAGAAGACATTATCTAAGACATGGTCTAAGACATGGTCTAAGACATGATCTAAGACATGGTCTAAGACATGGTCAGAAGACATGGTCGAAAGACATGGTATGAGACATGTTAAAGACATGGTCTGAAGACATGGTCTAATTCGTGATCAAAGACATGGTCATTCGGGCAACAGGTCAGGTGCTAAACCCACTGGTGACATGATTCTTTACACCTTCTGGTGGCATGATTCAAAGTTTTTGGAAGAACTAGTGAATTAGTTCTGATGTTTGATGAGATTCATCAAGACAGTTACTAAACAGGTTCTGATACTTCATAGTGTTCTGATAGTAAGCCAGATTTTGAGATGAAGACCAGGAATTTTTAATCGGAATCTAATGAGACGTCTATGGGGAAGTATTCCTTCTCTATGTTACATTTGTACTGAAAAATTCATTTTGTGAGTCCTGAGCTCAAGGGGAGACTCTGAACAAGAATAAATGGAATTTTGGGTATTTACAGATTCAGGGGAAACTGATTAGCTTTTCTAAATTTGTCTTCTATGGTGATTACCCTGTATGAATTGTTCTATCAAAATACATGGTTTTTTCATCATCAAAAAGAGGTAGATTGTAAGAACAAGATTAGTTCTGCATCTGGCCTTATGCTTTGATGATAACTTTATATGGTATCTTAGAGAAAAATTATATATTCTAATGGTTTTTTCTAGTGTGTAGCTTTTTCTAAATAGGTTCTAACTCTGGTAAGAAGGCGTGTGACGTCATCAGGTTCTGAACTCAACACTCTGGAAGAATACCTTTGGTGTGTTACAATTTAAAGTCAAGATTCTGGAATGCTTCTCATGCAACGTTTCTAAGGAACGTTAGTACAAGAGCTTGTGATCGTGACTGTTCAAGGAAGCTTTGAAGGCCTTCTAAAGCTTTGCTTCTGTTGTCCTAAGTTCTGAAGATGTTGAAGACAAGGTTCTGTTGAACAAGTTCTGAAGATCTAAAGACATTAATTCTGAAGATCGAGTGCTGAAGACTCTGAAGACAATGTTCTTCTGAACAAGTTTTAAAGACTCTAAAGACTTAGGCTAAGAAGACTCAAGTTTTTATTCTTCTACAACATGCTTCATCAACATTCATCAGAAGCCTCTAAAGACATAGAAGAAAAATATCAAGACTGGCTTGCGTGAGATGGTGAGTATAAAAGTACAAAGTACATTGTGACCTCTACTCTTATAGGGAGACATAAGGACAATCTTATTTGTACTTGTTGTCTACCATTCCCACCATAATTGTTGGGGACAAAAAACTAGTTTTATGTTTCCTATTCTACCCTCCAACGAATCTCTTTTCCAGCTATAAAAGGAGGACTTGAAAGAATTGAAACTTAACACTTATTGTTCTACAAAACTACGCTAAAGTGCTGCACAAACTATCTTGAGACACTGTTTGTATAGTTTTGTATTTTTAGCAAGGATCTTTTATTCATGTCTTGCTAAACAACACTTATATGTTTTTTTCTTAAACATTGTGTAATCTGCTTATTAGAAGCATCTTTGTATACACATCTTTGTAAATCAACCATTATTGATAGGTTCCTTGAGAGACTCAGTGAGTCAGGACTCTCAAGAAGACTTTGGTTACAGTCATCGTGGATTGGTAATAAGGATCGAAGAACTTGTTGGGAGTTGTCAACAAGGTTGATAAGACTTATTGTGGTTGTATGTAATCAGTTGATTATAGTGGATTTAGTCCTTGTGCATAAGGAAAATCACATTGCAGGATGGAATGGCGTAACTTAGTTAACAGTGAACCAGGATAAAAATAATTGTGTTCATCTATTTTTATTCATTTGTTAGATTTGTGTTTGAGTTGTGAAAATATTATATTTGGTGTAACCCAATTCAACCCCCCCCCCCCCCCCCCCCCCCCCCCTCCCCCCCCCCCCCCCCCCCCCCCCCCTCTTTCTTGTGTTTCTCGCACTTTCAATGAGGTTATTTTCCCCTAAAATTCACATTGCTCCACATAAAGAGAGTTAGTTTATACTGAATAGAAAAAATACACCAATATAAGATTTCAATCTTAACATTTCCAAGCAACAAGAAAAGGAAAATTTAAACCTAAAAGTGTCACTTCTACTCCTTGCATCAGATTGAGTGATATTCTTCAAGAATGGTAAAGAGAGAGACGCGTCAGGAACTAGTTTATCTTACTTCCACTTTGGTGGAATATTTTTTCTTAGTTATTTCTCATTTTGTGAACCTTTTTTCCTATCCCAGTGCATATCCTCTTATATGTTCCTTCACTATTAGGATTGTATTTAGACTTTAGATCAAGGTCATTTGGATTATTCATTGATGTGGCCTAAAGAATAAAGAATATTCCTATTTTTAATCCAATAGTACATGTATTAGGTTGATACGCAACACATGTAAGAGACGACATGTCTCACAGCAGATCTGCTATGCATGGTGACTCATTCAACGCCTCAATTTTAGAATTTTAGAGTTTTTCTTCTAGTGTTCCATATTTATCCATTTAGTTCCTCCATAAAATCTCTATCATGTTAGTTGTATCAATGAAATTGAGAACTCACACTAACATCTTCTAGATCGACGCATGTTGGGTGGTGTTCATGAATTTCTAATGTAACAAAACTTGTCATCAGAGCTATTTTTGCACAAACAAAAAAGACATAAAAATAACAAAAGATAGCACCTCATGTGCTATATCTTAATTTAACTAAAGTCAAACAAAACATAAATAAATAACATTACTCATACTTAAATCTAACCTAAAATTTAAGTATATGAGGCTTAAATATCTCATAAATAATGAATTATGACAATATACAAATTGAACTCAAAATCCAACTTAAGTGAAAAGACATATATTGAAATCATAATCTATTTAACAATAACAAATATTATTTGTTTCATTGATGTCAATATAATTCACTATTTACAAAATAAGGACTTAAAATATCATACTTTAAATACATTTTTAGCCTCTTAAATATTTTTAGATTTCATTTTGTTCTTTTAATATTTTTTTGTTTCATTTTAATCTCGTAAGTTATAAATGTTAAACTTTTTGATATCTTATATTTTTTTTCATTTTTTTTTTGTTTCTCTTATGTTATGAATACTAAACATTTATTGTATTAAACTACTCACATTAAATACTTTGATCCCTTAAATTTAAAAGGTTAGAGACTGAAATAGGAGAACTAAGTGTCTAACTTTTGTAACTTTAGAGATTAATGGTCTTAAGTCTAGACCATCTTTTTTTATAAAAAAAAAAACTAAGGGATCCAAAGTTTTTAGTATTTGTGACTTAAATAATAAAAATAAAAAGAACAATTTTAAAGAACCGAAAAGAATTTAAAATTAAGACGCTATTGCTCATCATGTGTTTGTTAAAATTCATCAACTAGATATATTTTTATTGAGTAAGAGAGAAGTAAAAATTTGAATTTTTCAATGATTTCTACTCAAATAGGAGGTTTATATTGTCCATATCAAGGGTTCCATTGTTGTCTGATGATAAGGATGGGAGCAAGGGTGTTTCTCGTATATATAGTGATGAACGGAAAAGTGCAATACATAATGCAACTGAGAATGATTGAATTTATTTAAGGTATTAGAGGAGTCTTTGAAGGTGGTTGAGAAATGCTTACATGGAAGATGTATGAGCATTCATACCATGAGTCAGTCATGTCATCACTTCGATGGTCTGGTTCGTGTTATTCATGGGATAGGGGGGTCAAAATCACATTTTTGGTATTGTTAAACCATCTACAATGAACTAGGATAACCTTAAAACAAATGAGGATAATGTTTTGAATGCAAGTTTGTTAGAGAGAGTCCTTACAACGCCTATCTTCTCCATGAAGAGTATACATCATATGTGTTGTCTTGATTTTTCTAAGGCATTAAAAGATTCTCTTAATAAAGTGGTTGTTGATTCATGATAAATAGGTACTTGGGTTTGGTTTTTACTTCTTCCTTGTTGTACTTTACTGATTGTTAAGCCTTAAAATAGGTGGATCTAGTCTAGCAATCATAAGTAGTTGCAACAACATCACATTTTGTATTTTTTTAGCTACTTGGAGAGATGATGATGGTCTTGCCAAGTTAGGTGATAGTGTGTTGTGAACTTTGTGCAAGATAACATGGGTTTCGGGGAGTTTATATTTAGGAGAAGGATAAATAAATGAGATTTATGTCAAGTAATTCCTCTAGAAGGTGGCAAATGGTCATTTCACAATGGCTATAAAAGTGTTGGGGTCATTCAGAGTGGCCCTCTATAATGGATATATAATAAAGGATTTGGGATAAACACTTATACATACCACCTCCATCCATCCCGACCATCTTGTTCTCCAAATCTCCCTTAGTGATTGATGTTGATATCATCTTAAAGTGCAATAAATCATTTCTCAAAGGGACGTCATGTAGTAGAGATGTTGTGTGCTTAACATATAGTAGACGAATTGTGTGGAAAAGATTCTACTTTGGCAAGAGATCTTTTATATGTCATCACTCTAGTTGTTAACTTATGCTTAGGTGGATGATATCCCATAAGTTTTGAAGATTTGTTACCTCTACGCCCTTGACGTCGTTATTAAGGCCCGATTGTGGGATATATCCAATTGCTGTGATTTCTATTTATAGGTGGTTGGTGTCCAAGGTTGCTATGAAAAAGGTCAGTAAGGATGAGGCACATTATCTCAATGACTATCAGTCTGGGGTTGGGGTATCGGGTTGTGTTGAGACCATTTTGCATAGAGCCAGCAACGTGTTAGGAAAGTGGCATGGAAATGGTTCCTTGGCTATTCTCATTATATATTTCTCTAATTTCAACATGGTAGATCGATCAAATTTATTCCACGAGGTGGGGTGAGATGCTCATACATTTCTTTGTGGGTTGAGTTTCTTTATCGCCAGGTGCTAAGTGCAAATTATAGTTATTTTTGTATATACTTTTTATTTCACTTATCGACTCTTTGTTGTTAATTTCAGTTGAATAAATCCGACTTTTGTGTAAATAAGTTTAGCTTGTTTATGTGATTTTGATTCATTTGTGTATGGTTTGATGGATTTTACTTCTTTCATAGGTATTTGTCGCATATTTGGAGCATCAAGGAATAAGGTGTCAAAGACACGACTCCAGGTGTGAGATTTCGGAATAAAAGTCCATTTGTGAGAAGTTCTGTCCAAGATGGCGCTAAGCGAATTCTGTAGCGCGCTATGAGGTTTTGAAAATTTTAGCAGAAGCTTTATTTTTAAGCCCGCTTAGCGCAGATAGCGTGCTTAGCGTGGTTTAGGTAGTTTAATATGTAAATATTGTGCAACCTGCTTAGCACGGTCTGCTGAGATTTGTTTTATAACTTCATTTTCCTTTCATTTTAGGTTATGATTTTTGGGGTGTTTTTGTTTTCAAATTCCATCAACCTTATTTTTGATAGATTAGCTTAGAAAACAACACTTGAGCTTTGCTTATGGATGATTGGAGGTGGATTTCTCATTGATCGGTGCTGACAAACCGAAAGATTTATGGTTTATCTCTTCTCATCTCTATGTATTTATCTTTTGTTGGATTTTGTATGTATTTTTACTTTGAAATCATGTATATTTGTCGCCCATGGTGTTATATAAAACTTGCTTTACAAATCTTTGTCGATTGTTATCCTTGATTTTTGCTCTGTGTTAGGGATTTGTGTTGCTATAGACATATACTGCTTAAATTCTTATTTAGGATTATCATTTGTTAGTTTACGGATTCTAGAGATATATTTAGATATGACATTCACTTGGGTGTCTGTGATTAATGCCTCTGTGTTGGTTCATGCTGAGAGATCATCGATGCAAGTAACATGGTTGACTTATGTGTTGTTAAGGTGGTTGAGAGATCGTCGTTAAGGTGATACAGTGGGTGTTGTGTTTGACATGTGATGACATTGATGAATATTCTAGGTTGAGTATAAATGGTCGATAGGTTTAATATTTTGACGAGTAGAGTACACTCAAGCCGGATAAGTTTATCTTTCCTTTTTATAATTTATTTTATGTTGATACCTTTCTATACAAACCAACCCATTCAAACCCCAAACTCATTAACGAGATATTTTTTGAACGACATTTTAATACACCAATCTCTATGGACACGATACGATATAACCTAAATATCACCCGGTAAATTAATAACTTACTTTTTGCTTGACACTTTACCGCTTCAGTAAAATGGCGTCGTTGCGAAGGATTGGTGTTTATTGTTTCGCATTGAGATGGTTTCTTTGTTTTTGAGTTTTGTATATATCGTATATATTGTTTAAATTCACCTGTTTATATTGATACTTGTATATGTTTACCACACTTGTACATGTTTTCTGTACTTGTGAATTTGTTATATAATTGTTTGTTTCCTTTCACGTTTACTTGTGTGTTGGTTAGGAATGATCGGGTGGAAGAAACTTGGAGGAACGTTCTTAAATAACGAGTGTCGAGCTTAAGACGTAAAACAAGCATGTTTTTATTGTTTTTCATTTTGTTTAGTTCAGGTAGTGTTATGCAATTGTATAAACAAATTTAAATCGATCCAATTCTGAAATGTTAAATCTTCACTTTTAGATTTGTTTAGACAATTTTCACCCTTTCTTTTAGTATGTTTATATTATTTATTTTATGTTGTTATTCTTTGTGGTTTCCGTAAGCTTGTTGTGTTTAGCTTGTGGAAATGTGTATGTATTGTAAATTTTGTTTAGATGTGTAAATGAGAGTAGTGTAGGTGATTGTGGAGGTTGTTGTGCTGCACCGGCTTTTATGTTTTTCTGCATCTGGTATAGGGTGCTTAGAGCAGTAGAGCCTGCTTAGCATGCTCTGCTGTGTTGCGCCAGTGAATTCTTTTTGTTTCACTTGCATATCCTTTTTCCCACTTTCACCAAGGCCTTATAGTAGTAATTAACATTAGTATTATTTTTCTAATTATTTTGTTAATTGTTTGAACTCAAATTTTGGTCTTGTTGTACCCCAAAATTTTCCCTCTCGTATCTCAAATAATCTCTCACAAGATCTCCTTTTATTCAAGACTGCACAAGGTTTGATCAGCTTAAGACACCTCCTCAAGCATTGATGATTGAAAATTAGGGTTTGAGTTTGCACAACAAAAAATGGACTTTTAACGCCCCATATGACTTTCATGGATCATTTTGGACCCTCAAGATTTCTCATGTCAAGTTTCAAGTCTTGGATCTCATTTTTGCTCAGTCAATTGATCAGATAACCTAAAATCAACTATATCGGGGGAAAAGTCAATTATGGTCAATTTATATTCAAACTTCGTGATTTTTTATCCATATCAATATTATGAACTCATATATGTCAATTGATCAAGTTTTGATCAAAATTCCTCAAGAAATTTGATCAGATCATCAAAAGGGCAAAATGGTCAAAATTAGGGTTTTTACTGAGAAGGTGCAATTTCTGATTTTTGACATAGAAAATGACTTATTGGTTTGAGACATGATCTCAAGGATTCAAATGATTCATTTTTACTTAATTTCATGGCTCAAAACATCTCTCAAGATCAATTGATTGACAGATGAATTTCAGTCAACTGATGAATAGTCAATTGGATACTGAAAAGTCAAACTTTGACTTTTTGGTCAAAATCAAGTATCAAAGATCACAATTCATCAAGAAATGTCAAAATATTAACCCTGTTCATCAAGAAATTAAGAAGTCAAGATTTCATTTTGAAGAGTCAAAATTTCTAAACTTAGAAATTTTTCTAAGTGTTGGAAATTCACTTTTTTCCATAACTTTGAGCCAAATTTCCACCATGATACAAGATGAATCAAAGGAAACTTCCAACATGAAAGTTGTATATATAAATGGGATCTAAAACATTGTAGAACACAACTTTCTCTAGAAATTCTTGGATTTCAAGTTATGATTTTGTGAAGACATATTCATGAAACTTGCAAACTTAGTGAAATTTTGTCCTAATTTAGGCAGGATTTTGACCTAACTTCATGACAATTTTTCACATAGTTCCAAGATGAATCTTCTAAAATGTCAAACATAGAGTTCGTGTAGGATGCTACAAGCTTTCTAAAATGTCCAAGAACTCATTGAGATCATACTTGAGCTAAGAGAATCAAAGCCATGAAGTTAGGCACAAGATCCATTTACTTTTTTGAGTAAGAAGTGAAACAACAAAAGAGGTCCAAGTTAGTCCTATAATAATCCAACTTATATGATCAACTTCTCTATCTAGATCTATGAAATCATAAAAAATATTTTCTAAATACATGATGCAAGAAAACAACAAATGATGCAACCACCATAATATGATCCTTTTGATTGTTGTCGTGATGATTTGAATTTGAATGTTGTTTTCTAATTAAACTTACAAGCATAAAGAGATATACAACACAAAATAATATGATGTTCATTCCATCAATTATACTTCTTTGAACACGTAAAGATAACAAGTTTATTTCTTCTTCACAAATCATGAAAGTACACATGTATCAAAATCAGAAACTAGGCCTAGAGGATCTAAAAATCATCCAAGAAGCATGTGAACCGAATCTAGGGGAGGATAAAAAATTTATAGTCAATGTATTAAAGATAAAAATAGAATTACTATGCAAAATGGTTCTCTTTTCAATGAAAATGGTAGGGGATACACATTTTTCAATGTGAAATCCAATAAGAAAAACAAAATTACTATGCAAAATGGATCTGCTAAATGCGTTGTAGTTTTAGATAAATGTTGATGCAAGCTTGGTATAATGTCAGTCGGGCAGAAGGAGTTGTAGCTTCAAAGGTTTTGTAGTTTTGAATGAGCAACGAATTGTCGATTTGCGAATATTCTATTAATAACAATAAAAAGTGATAATAATGAATAAAACAAATCTAGAAATACTTTTGTAGTACTTTATTTATTTAGATTAACCTAACAAATCCATCTCAATTTGTTTTGAATCTATTTTGTGCAAACTTGTGTATGATAAGAAATTTTCATAAATTACATTTAGCACAGAGTAAGCCTCTAATGAGTCATTAGAATGAGATAGAAAGTACTTATTAAAAATAGAGAGGTAAAAAGAGAATAACCTGAGTTATAAGAGAGGAAATCAAAGAACAACAAACAAATAAAGAAATGTGAAAGCTCTTGCAGATGTCAAATCCCCCTCTTAGCAAGGTTAACACTCCAAAGGAAATCACAGTTACAAAAACTGGAATGCTATTTGGGATAAATGAATTACACAACATGATTTACCTTTCCAATATATTATTGATGCCTGCAATTATAGCCAAAACACATTAACTAGTCACTAATATTTAAAAAGCGTAAAAGGAAAAATCAGACATCAGACCTAGAGTTATCAGTTTTTAAGCATAAACTTGATTCAGTTCAAAAATAAAAACCTACAAATATATCAACTAAACTTCAGATTATGTAGCTATTACTTGCGACATCATCAACACGATTCAAATTATAAATAATATCAACTGAAAATAGACCGATGATTAAGAATGATCGTAACGAGTGAAGAATGAAAATTATTTGAATTGAAGGTACATTAATTAAAATAAATCAAATTCTCCTATGGATGAATAAGAGTGATTGAATGCACCAATACATGAGATCAACTTGATATTCGTAAATCATGATCGCATAGAGAGTAGAAGGGTGAGAAAAAACCTCATCGCAAACACATGTGATTTTTATAGGAGAAGCAGAGGGTTTGGATTTTCACAGGAGAAACACAGGAATTAGATTTATGCAGGAACCTGTGCGGGTTTTCATTCTTCCTCAAACTCTAATTAGGAATCATTGAATGAGGAAGAATAATCTAGAGAAGCCGGTAGCTTTTGATGAATTAGTCGAGGGTTTAGATTTTCACAAGAGAATGACTAAAGAGATTTTTTATAGGAGAAGTCGAGTGAAGAATGATGCAAAAGCGGGAGAATTTCATAGGAGAAGCCAATTTTTGATAAATTGGGAGGGAAACAAAATTTTCTTTTTTTTGATCTCCTAGTATTCTTGTACAAAATAAAAGGTTGAGTAAAAAAATAATAATAAAAGGGGATTTATTATTAAAGGTTGGATAAAAAAAATAATAAAAGGAGATTCATGTCCTCGTCTCAATTCCAACAAAGGGATTTTTTTTCTAAAGGTTATGTGAAAAATTGAGCACCTTTTATCTAGGAGTATTGGATACCCTATACCAGTCGTTATCTTTTAATTTAGGTCTCTAAATACTATCTATACCAACATTTTTTTACAATCACTAAATATATCTGTTGGTATATGACAAATTTCTTGTAGTGAAGATTTCCAAATATTCTAAATCACAAAGTTTCAAACTAAAGTCAAATTTGTTATAGTCTTAGACTTAGATATAAATGGACCTAACAATCTTAAATAAGGAACCTAAATTTCTAATAAAACAAAAATAATCATTCTAACCACCTAAATATCCTATACTACTACCACCTCATAATTCACAAAAAGATAGCAGGTGGTGTTTTATAGAATCTTAACACATAATACATGATAAATATGTTGGATCCACAATCACCCGACGACTAAAAAGGTTATCCATATTGGGAACCTCATTATGTAACTTTCAAGAGAAGACAATCAAATTTTAAGGGGCATAACTCTTTCAAAGAAGATGAAGGAACTGACCATCCTCATCGCTACATCACCACCATGGATGCTCACCCTGAGAAAAATTACCACCCTAAAATTTGAAACAAGATTACTTACCATATCAAGTTCCCAAATAAACATGACCTTCTTCTATCTAAGGTCTAAAATCCAAGCTTTTTTCTTCACAATAACTCATACTCTCAATTGAAATGACCCTAATCTACCAAAATCAGAAATATTCCTGGATCTACTAAAAAAATAACTGAGTAGGTTATTATCCACCTTTTACGAAATACCATTTATGAACCTATTTGTAGCCACATCAAGATCCAACTGTAGAATGGAAATACTTTTTCAACAAGAAGAAATCCTTTTGAAACCTTCATATGTCCCCTTATAGGTCAATGAAATTACTTGACTTATATATCTTGTAGAGAGAATATCAAGCCACAATTCAAAATCCTCTAAGATCGTCTTTCACTGTCATTTACCAAGAAAGACCAAATTAAGTAGACAAAGATCTGTAATATCCAAACCTCGTTGACACTTAGATTTACAAACATCATAGAACAACAAATTTCTATTTAATATACAAAAATCATAATAGATAAAAGTAGATTTAAAACATTAAATAGTAACATAAAATAATATCAAAAACATAAATTAAATAGAAAAACAGAGGAGATGAGAGAATAAAGAATATGAAAAAGAAAGTACATAACAAATGAGATATCAGAAAAGAAAAGTCACAATATAAACGAAATTGGAAGAGAGAATAATAACATAAAAATGAAAAGTTGAAAAAGAAAGAACATAAGAAAAGAAAGATTAGAGAAGAAGATGTGAGATGCACATGACAAAGAAGATGAGAAGAATGTGTGATATTACTATGAGAGATATGAGAAGGTTGAAATTAAAACCCTAAGCGTAACGAAGAGAAAATTGTTCGTAATTGTAAGACTAAGATATAATAGATTTAGTTTTGAGTTGAATGTGAATAAGTGAAATTTAGATTGTAACATAATCTTGTTTGGTTTGTTTAATTCAGTTTTTAAAATACAAATTGTAAACCAAAATAAACCGCACAACTCTGTTAAAACATGACTCAAACACATTCAAACCAAATATAATTTTCGTGATTTTTCTATTTGATTCAATTCAGGTAATAATTTTCTATTAAACCTGTTGATTTTGAACACCTTTATACCATCACATCAAAAAAAAAAAAAAAGACAATACTTTAATGCCACCCTATAAAATCTTATTTTCAATCTCACAATCAACTCCCAAACCTTATCTAACGTCTTCAAAAAGATTTGATAGGTCGAGCTAACATACATATACTTAAAATTTTAATATTTTAGATGAAAATGTTGTCTTTAAATCCTTTATAGATAGCACTTAGTTTAATATAGACCTCCTCATAATCAAACAATATAGTCAATCCTTAATTATTTTTTTCTGTTAGAGTGACATTTTGTCTTATCTTCAAAGGCATATCAAAAGGCTGCTTTTACATGGTTCCTATACATGCCTCATATAGTACTTTATTTTTTTAATCATAATTTAAACTATATGGTAAAAATATCAATAGCCTGTTAGAATCTATCAGTTTAAGATATTTTCCCAAAAATCTTGGTCATTGGCTAACAAATTTTTTCTGTTTCAGTCGCACTAGTAGAATGGAATCTTATACTTAAAAAGCTGATTAACTTTTTCCCATCTCGTTTATTTAACTTTATCTTCCACCACAATTATTAAATTAAATTCATAAATATGAGTGAACTGGCTCAGCTATAGGAGAAGAATGAGAAGAATCTGAGGGAAGCACAAAATGAGAACAGCAAAAGTTAAGGAACCCTAATTATAATATTTGTTGTGCATGAGAAATTTGAGGAGGATTCCTAGACATGTTACAAGAACTAAAAGACATATGGGATAAAGCAATTTTTTTGAAGCAGTGTTTGGAATTTTACTTAACACAGAATTCTCTGGCAATGACTTAAATAATTGCTAAAAACAGAAATTGCTAGCATGAAAGTAAGGTATATATGTAACCATGTGCGTTTAGATTTAGATACCTATGTTTAATATATAGCACTTGCTCTATTATTTAAATCACTCAGTGGATTTTGTTAAATTATTCTTTTAGGAAATTAAGAAACTTACCATAAACATAAAACCAGACAAAGATATTAACTATATAGATAGAACCATAAGATGCTATAAGTGAATTTTTTATGATTTTTTTTATGTTTTAATTTATTAATTCTTTTATATTATCGATGTAAAATTCATTAATTTATTTTACAAATATTTTTAGTTTAGGTAGTTTTTTGGTTTTATATAAATATTATTTATTTGTTTTTTGAAATTTAATTTATATTAGAATTGATATCTATGTAAAATATTTGGTGCAATAGATAATAATTATGGATCTCAACTATTTAACACTCTGAATTGTATCTATTATGGATTATTACTGTAAGAGTAAAATTAATTAATAGATACTCTTTGAATTCTCACTCCTTTATTGATTGTCTTCTGAACCCTATCATATACTTAAATCAATAACAGATCAAGAGATTTGACTTATTTCTCTGATAGTGTTTAGTGGTGTTTGGCGTATGAAGTGTGTTTGATGTGTTGTTGGTATATAGTATATGAGATCTAGTCTGATTTCTATTGACAAGTATTTTGTTGTGCTAGTGATTCTTTGAAATATATTAACAATATAATTTTATATACTAATATAATATATTATTTTTTAAGCTTTTTTAAAAATATTAAACATATTTTTAAATATAGACATAATCTTCCAAAATATTTTCTTTTAAAATCCTCCAAAAAAATCAACCTTGTACCACTATTTAATACTCTGTTGAATATTTTTCGTCCTAAAATTTTAATTAATTATTTTGTCTTAAAAAGAACTTTCTAAAAAAATCAGTAAAATAAAATAAAAATATATAATAGTCTTCTACAAAATCACTAGAGGGAACTTGGTAAGCACAATAAAAAAAATACATGATTGCGAAATAAATAAAAATGTGACTGACAAAATTTTTAAAAAAATAAAATAAAAAGCTAAATCTATTCTTAGAAAAAGTATTATTAGATCATAAATATGCAAATTGACATAGAATCCTACCAACGAAATATTGGTGCAATGTAATGAAATGAGAGAAAAAGAATGAACAAAAATGATAACAAGATTACTGTTGTATATAAAATAGAGGAGATAAAATTGGGTATAATATTGATAGTCTAGTATAGCATATTTATACTAAATATTGAAAATGTCAAAAGATCTTATTAAAGAATAAGCATTGGGAATTGTAGACATTAACTAAATTATATTTCCAATACCATCCCTTAATTTAGATATTCTATCAGAAGCTAATAACACCAATTTCATCTCTCAAGCGAAGAAATTGATCTGTTTTAACTGCCTTCGTCAGAAGATTTGCTAGTTGTTTCTGAGTGTTACAGTGCAGAACTTCTAACACTCCTTTTTGTACTTGACTTCTGAGAAAATGATAATTCGTCTCAATGTGCTTGCTTCTTCCATGTAGCATTAGATTCTTGACAAGATCAATTGCAGACTTATTATCAATCGTCAGCTTCAGAGGTTCCTCAACTTCGACTTTCAGATCATGCAAGAGATTTAGAAGCCAAACCGTTTCACAAGTAGCTACAGCATCTGCGATATACTCAGCTTCACATGTTGACAGAGCCACGACAGGCTGTTTCTTGGAACTCCAAGAAATGAGACCTCCCAGAAATTTAAACAAGTATCCAGAAGTACTTCTACTATCCACTTTGTCTCCACACCAGTCAGAATCAAAATAACTTACTAATTCTGGTCCTGTCTTTCTTTCAGAAGGAAACAACACTCCATATTTCAGAGTTCCCTTGATATATCTCAAATTCTAACAGCAACTTGGAAATGAGACCACTTTGAATTACTCATGTATCTGCTAACCAATCCAATTGCATAACAAATGCCAGGTCTAGTATTGTATAAACACCTTAGGGAACCAACTAACTGTTTGAAAGTCATAGTATCAACAGAATCACCATCAGAGTCAGAATCCAATTTTTTATTGGTTTCTGATGGTGTCACAGCAACTTTGCAATTCTACAGCTTAAATCTCTTCAAAAGTTCTAGTTCATACTTCAGCTGATGTAGAATGATACCTTTCTTCGAGTACAGAATCTCCATCCCTAGGAAATATGTCATTTTTCCTAGATATGTCATCTCGAACTCATTCATCAGAACTTCTTTGAACTTCTTTATATCTTCTGGGCAGTTACCTGTTAGTAAAATGTCATCAACATAGAGACACACCAGAATCATATTGTTATCAGAGTGTTACACATAAATGCCATATTCCTTCTCACATTTCTGAAACTTCTGCTTCTTGAAAAACGAATCAATTTTCAGATTCCAAGCTCTGGGCGCTTGCTTCAGTCCATACAGAGCTTTATTCAACCTGTATACCATCCCTTCCTGATTCTTTTTCACAAATCCAGGAGGTTGTGACACATAAACTTCTTCCTGTAATGGACCGTTCAGAAATGCAGACTTCACATTCAGATGCATTAAAGACCAATTTCTATTTGCAGCTAAAGCAATCACCAGTCTGATTGTTTCATGCCTGGCTACACGCGCAAATTCCTCAAAATAATCTAGCCCAGGTTTCTGAAGAAAACCTCTAACTACTAGCCTAGCTTTGTGCTTGCCAATTGAACCATCTGGTTTAAGTTTTAACTTCAAAACCCATCTGACGCTGATGGCTTTTTCTTATCTGGAAGTTTAGTCAATTTCCATGTTTTGTTCCTTTCTATTTCCTTAAGTTCTTCTTTCATGGCATTCAGCCATTCTTTCTTCTTGAGAGCTTCTTCAATGCCCACTGGTCCAGAATCTACTAACATTGCACACTGAACGACTTCTCCTTCAGAGTCAACTTCATTATCCTGCAACATGTCAAAATCTGCAAACCTTCTTGGTTTTTGTCTGATTCTCTGTGGTCTTTGAGCTTGTTCTGAAGCTGCACCATAACTACTACCTTCAGAGTTACATCCTTCAGAATTTTCCCTTCCAGAACTATGATCACCACCTGATTCTGGATCATCATCAGCATCTGGATCAGAATCAGATCCATTGTCAGAATCTTCTTCTGACTCATCTTCAGAATCTTCAGAATTAGATTCATCTTCTGAACTTTCTAAAGCATCTTCATAGGCTAACTCTGGTGTTGACACTACACCATAATCTGATTGCGACTTGTTCCAATCCCATGCTTAAGACTCTTTCACCACAACGTCTCTGCTGACTTCAACTTTATTAGTTTCTGGACAATAAAGAATATACGCACTTGTACTATGGTACCCCACCAGCAACATTACTTTGCTTCTATCATCCAGTTTTTGTCTTCTAGCTTCTAGAACGTGTTTGTAACAGACAGAGCTGTTGTACTCCAAACTTTGCCCTCTCATTTCTCAAAGGATCAACCTGGACCCTCAAGTTTGCTTCCATCCAATTGCAAATCTAAAATTACAAATTTTCCAAGAGAATCATTCACAAGGGCAAAATGGTCATTTGCACACCAAAGGAGTCAAACTATGACTTTTGAATCAAAAATTAAGTTCTAAGAATCATATTTCATTAAGGCATGGAATTGGTTCATCAAAAATCAAAAGTCAGAAGTTACTTTGAAATTCAAATTTTCTAAACATTTAGAAAATTTTCTAAGTGTCTAGAGAATATGACACTTCAGAACTTCTGAGCCAGCCTCTATGCAAGTGCAGTCAGAAGTTGCAAACACGGTTCAAAACGTGACGCTTCAATCAGAACATGCAGAAGCGATTCTCTTTGGTCAGAACATGATGCTTCAGTCAGAACATGATTCTTCAGCATATGGAGGCTATGTCCAACGCTCCGGTCAGAAGATGCCCCTTCAGCATTTGGAGGTTACGCTTCTGATCTTCTGCAATCAGAACATCACCAAATCCCAAAACCAAGTTTAAGTAACATGCTGCCCTGCTATGGCACAGTCCTACAACCAGATGCCACAACGCTCCAAATTGCTGCTGACCTAGTCCACGCCTGCACTTTCTCAAACCCCATTTTTGCATCAAATTGGCAGACGAAAACTGTGACTAAAAAGCAATGGAACAGTATACCAAAA
The DNA here is from genome assembly GCA_948472305.1 of Vicia faba. Classification (NCBI taxonomy): domain Eukaryota; kingdom Viridiplantae; phylum Streptophyta; class Magnoliopsida; order Fabales; family Fabaceae; genus Vicia; species Vicia faba. The sequence continues at coordinate 876,387,534 of OX451739.1, forward strand.
AGGTTTGAATCCCTTTTGTTTTTCCCCCAAAAACCATAACAAACCCATCTATAAATACTTTGCTCCATCACACGTTCAAGGGGCTGGCTTTTGGAGAGAGAGAAACACCAAAAAGAAAGAAAAAAGCCTTGAATCCCTGCAAAAATTCCAAGAATCCAAAAAACTGTAAACACCAAAATACAAAACCTTAGCATTTGATTCTAGAATCAAAACTCCATTATTCCTTGACTAAAACCATCCCCACAGTTGCTGATTCATATATTAGAAGCTATTCTAACTTCTGTGTTCATACTGCCATGCACTCTCCATTCACCTCGACCTCAAAGAGGTCAAAACATCACCCTTGGGCTGTTCCAGAAATTAAAAACTTCCATCCTACTGAGTACGTGAAGAAGTGGCTCAGAACATCACCAGAGTTCAGGACCAACCTCTAGTTCACAGAATCTTTTCAACTGCGAGGTAAGATTCTACTGACTCTTATCACGTTACTTAAGCATTACCAGATTTGCATGTTCAAAAATACAATGTAGACATCATGTTTCTGATGTTGTACATATTTTGAGGCTTCACGTATTTATCTACCTAAGTATGGAATAAATCAGTTCTGAACTTCTGGAAGAAATTAGAACTCAGAATTAGGATTAGCAAATTTACGCTTGCCTCTGATTTATAGTTCTGATATTTCTTGTTTCTGAAATGCTATGAAACTTGTCATGACTGTTATATGTGCAACTTCTATTCTATTGAAAAATGACTAAGTTGCAGATGTTCTGACTAGCACGGAGAGGGAGACGAAGTTCTGTCAGTTAGCATCAGAACTTCTAAAGACTTTTGTGTTTGCAGCAGACCCAGAACTTCTGACTTTCCCTCTTTCTATTAACGTTTGTTTCTGTTTGTGCAGGACGTCAGAGTCAGAACTTCTGACCTCTTCTGGTTCAGTATTTATGCTAATTCTATTTTCTTTCCTTCTATCATTTTTTGCCATCTCTTTTATTTTTCATCAATCATAAAAGACCAAAAAAGATTTTCTTAAACAAAACTTATTTATTTTCTTAAATAAATAAGAAATTTACGTTTCTTGCACATTCTGATCCATTTCGATATGGTTGTAATAGTAACTTAGGATTTAATTTTACTTCCAATCCCCATTCATAAATATGTACCCCCATCCCCTAAATATTGTAATAGCGTAGGGCTTTATATTTCTACAACTTATCGCTTTCAAATGTAAATGCTAGTAATTAGGGTGTGTATGGCAAGATATGAAAATCAACAAATAGATCACCCTAATCAACACTAAATTCATGCAAACAAACACACTATTCACACATGCACCCTTAGGGTAATCCCACTTTGTTTCCTATCAGAAAAATAGTCATGTCCCTCGAACATGGGCATTTTAGCAAATACCTTCGATAAAATATCGTAGTCCCTCGATGACCCACGACCTTGCCTTCGGTAAACGATCTAGTCCCTAAAAATGACATTGCTAAAACGTCTCATAAGTTGCCTTCTATGACTATTCAAATGACCCAACGCCCGTCCCTTCACATCCAACGATGGGGCTTCTTACCAAATCAATGATAAGATAGCAACATCTAAAGGAGGAGGAAAAACATATTTAAGACCTTTTGAGTAGGTAGATTCGCTCCTAGTTACTCGCTTGCTCACAACAAAAACATTTTATACACCAACACTATCATTTTGAAACACTTTTGAAAACAACACTTTGTACGCGTTCATATAGAAACGAGAACCATTACAAAGGAAACCCTTTTCAAAATCACTTTCAAAAAACACACCTCACAAACACCTCTTTGAACTATTTTTGAAACAAACACTTTGTATGCGTTCTTATAAAAACAAGAATCATTACAAAGTTACATTTTCAAAATACTTTCAAAACCCACACCACAAGTACATTCAAACAAAAGCAAGTGATCTAGCAAGTAACTAAGAGCCCATCGAAAACCATGGATGAAAAGGGTGCTAATACCTTTCCTTTTCATAATCTACCCCTCGAACTCAAGAAAACATCTCTAAAGGTCTTTCCTGTGCTTTTTCACCTTTCCTTTTGGATAAAAGAAAAGTCGGTGGCGACTCTTGCTAAACCGCAATATTTGCAAACACAAACGCAAAACCTCAAGTCAATTCTCCCACTATATCACAGAACTGGCGACTCTGCTGGGGATATTCTTAAAGTGGGATTACCTTAGGGTTAGATCACATTTACTTGCTTTCATTGTTTTCTTTGTATGCTTTACATTATGGTTCTCTGTTTGGGCTTGCTTTGAACCTCCACCCAGATATGGGACACCTTTTTAGGTAAATAGCAATGGATTGTGGAAACTGTATGGCGTAGACTGATATGGTTGAACCAATGGCTATGTTAGTGTGATGCATTTGTGGGTACCGGTATCCCTCGTGGTGAATCGAGGAGAATGCGAGGCCGCTGAGTGGCGTCATGAAGCACTAATTTACTTTAGAACCTTAATTGAACAAACTTGGCCATTAGGACGTAGTGAGATGACCGGTTTCGGTGTAGAGCTGAAAATTGGTTGATACTTGATACTACACTCATTGAGACCAGACTTTTGGGATATCTCGACCGCAAGAAAAGCTTGATTGAGCTGAGATAATGCCTAAAAGAAAGGTCAGTGATTTTGAGATCCCTTAGAACTCGATTACTATTAACTAGGACAGGTTGAGCCAACTAAACTTCAAGAGGGTACTTACCTACAAAGCTCCATGCAAGCCTAAAACTAAGGATTTGTTTGCTTTGTGTGAATATGATTATTTGTATATAAACTTGCTTACATCGCATATTTGTACATAACATCATAATATCATACCATAGCATTTTCAATAACCATTTCAAGGATCTCGAGGGCCTATGATGTAGGGTCACATTGAACCATACGTCTACCAAAGGGCAAGAGGATTTATTTTCCTCTAAACAAACACCGTCAAAGATCAAGTACAACAACTTGAGTCAAGGGCTATGACCCACTCGATATGGTGAGCTTGACTCTTGAAGAAGGACTCTCAACGACACTAAGTTTCTTTAATCAAGCTGCAATCAAATTCTAACAGTTTCTTGTTTACCCCGCGAGATCCTTGAAAACATTGTATGCATATCATACAGATCATTATAGGTACCATTACAGGTTTCTCATCTTCTTCGCTATTTATTTCAGCAATGGCTCTAAAACAAGACAACAAAGATCTTCAAACTCAAGAAGCTCAGTTCAGGGACATATTCCTAAACCTATCCAAGGGGAAGGAAGAGTTGAAAACACTCCTCGTTTGGAACTTGGTCAAGAAAAGTCCTGAAGACAATAAGGACGAACGTCTAGAACAACTGCAAGCTGAGGTAGGTGCAATGAGAACCCAGATGATGGGGCAGATGGCTCTTATCCAAGGCCTATCCCGAAGGCAAGAAGAGTTGAAAGCCGTCATCAACCAACTTCATCAAGAGGGATACAACAGTATGAAGCAAGCAGTCAAGGCCGGGGACCAAGTCATTGATTAACCTCCAAGAAGACAAGAGTTTGGTTTGGTGAAGAGTGGACCTTTCCAAATTTCCACTACCTCACGGGTCCAACAACAACCTCACCAAAAACAACGGGTTAATCAGAGTAAGCTGGATATACCCAAAAGGCAGTTTACCAAACTCAACATGTCTTTGTCTCAAGCTTTGCAACACCTGTTAAGGATGAATCTGATTACGTTTATAGGACCTCATCCAAATCCCAAGACTTCGTCCCCTAACTACAATCCTGATGTAAGGTGTACATACCACTCCAACGGCCCGGGGCATGATACTGACGATTGTTGGAGGTTGAAATATGAAATTAAAAACTTGATTGATGAAGGGGTGTTGGAGTTTACACAAGATGGTCAGGCTGAGTTCTTCTACCTTCCCTCAAAGACACACCATCTGAAGTGACAAATTTAGGCAAAGAGGCTTTTGTTCATTAGAATTTTCAATTTGTAATTTTCTTTTGATTGTTCGAACATCTATTCATGTCAAACACTGTTACTTTATCAATGCATTGCATATGTCTGTTTTAAATCAATTCATTTGTATTCACTATATTTAAACTTCTTCCTTTTTTGTGATATTCAACTCTCGATCAAAAGCTCTAAGCCTTTAGAGGGAGGATGACGAAAATGATACCACAATCTCTACAGTATGCTTTTGAATAGACCTTGCTGACGATGTACATGCGTTGTTTCAAATCCAAAACAATGGAGTTATAAGGAAGATAATCCCTAGTCAACCCCTTTGAGCCAAAGAAGTAGGAGTTTTTCTTTCACACAAATTAAAACCCTTAATCACAACCTGGGGCAGGGTAGTTTTCTCAGTCAATTCAGACGCGCATTCAGTCGCAATCTTCTGCTTCGTACACAATGAATGGCATTAAAGATGTCCTTCCAAATCAAAAGACGGTGATGGTTCCGCATGATTGTCAAGACAGGCAGTCATTATCTCTCCAAATAAAAGCCCGCTAAGTCAAAACCTATGAAGGAGACCTAAGAAAAAAAATTGGGGCATCCCGCAGACTGTAATAAAAAAGAAACAATTCAGGAAAAAGACAGGGATAGTAAAATAAAAAAAGAGGTCATACAAATCCTCGACAAAAAAGATGTCTGCCTATTCAAAATAAACTGTCAGTATCCGAACCATCACCGGAACATCAAGGACAATATTCCAGAACTCAACTGGGATTCTAAACGTGCAATTAATTGAGCATATGAATGAAGAATATCACGAAGAGAGGGTGGGTACAAATAAATTTTGAGCCTTTATCCTTTGTTTCTTGAACCGTGAACCGGGCCACGTTATAACCCTTAAAAGTCCTAGCTGACGCATGGGTTAGTTCAAAAGCATATTGTTATAAAAGGTATCCTGACTCCTGTAGGGTTCGCTATAAATCCCGAGTTGATATCACACTTTTACAAAATTTGTTTGTTCTACTAAAAAATGAATTTTCAAACTTCAAGACAGACATAGGCTTTGCATTCTTTAAATGACATTGTTTGCATATGATTAGTTGTTTGACAACAGAGAAATCCACACAATGGATATTCAATGAACAGACATCCTCTCAATGGATAGAATCACCTCAGCAGGAAAGACACTTCCAACAACAGGTCTTCCATAAGCAAGGGGAATGACATGATGTCTAACACAGCTGGGGCTGTCTCTTCAAAAGTGCCAAATAACCATGGGCAGATCTCCATCTGAATCACTTGGGGCATTACGCATGCATTCCAGCAACGAATCATGTTCCATCAAGAAAACATCTTGACAGTACTACAACACAACACTATGGACGGTGACAACGCCCTACATCCTGAGAACATGGACATAGTCGGAAAAGACCATGCATGAAAAAGACCCGCTAGGTCGACTGGCCTAGGAAAAAATAAGGGCATCCCGGTGAACCAAAAAAGTTTGAGCAAAAATTAGGGATAAAAATAAAAAAATCTTTACACCCGGCAAGTCGAAAACCTAAAAAGGCAGCTTGGGCAAAAAAGGGATATCCCGGTGGACTGAAAACCCGAAAGGGCGGTCTAGGCAAAAGTTAGGGATCAAGGCGTACGACTATGTCCCGTCATCTTGTCACTTGCCTATCAGTAGAAGACTTATCATTCTGATCGAAAGTTACCAAGCACCTCATGAGCTGGGATAACACTCAATCTACAAAGCCTCTGTAGGCACTTTCTCCAGTAGGTACATGGGCAAAAACGTCCTGATGCAAATTCATTGTCATTTCCTCAGAATGCGACCTCGTGAAGTCTATGCCTGCCCACATAGTAGGGGAAACCAAAGCTTTGACACCGGCTTTCCTAAACAGGAGTTAATTTCCCTATCCAAGTTCCTTCAAAGAACCGACATCTATGTTCCCCAGCCAAATTTTGTAATCGCAAGCGGTTCATATAGTTTTCTCCCGAGCAGAGTTTATTTCTCTGGATAAAGGAGCTCAATCCCTAACAGAGCTTATTACTTCAGTTTTTGGAAATTCACCTTCCAAATTGTTCCCCGCAGAGTTATTCTCAAACAGAATTCCCCCCTAACAGAAGTACAGTCACTTCCATTCATCATCCCCATCGAAAGTAGAAGAGCCATATTTCTCTACAACAGTCAGGAATTCTACTTACTCCAGCAGCGATCAAGGATTTATTTTCCCGGACTCGATATGTCACGACCAACATCCCATGCTCATACATCATGACATGCGCATACATATCACATACATCATAATCTCGAGAACGTCATCTCACAATGCATTTCATGCATCACATATAACTAACCCTGTTATCTTTTCAGGAAAGACAATTATCACCAACAATTCCAGCAGTTATACATGTCATATCTGCAGGCAACCAAGAGAAAATCAGTTCCCGAAACCAAATGGGTCAACTAATCTACATGATCAAACGAAGTAACCCTACTACCCAGGTTCCTTCTCACAGTCCTACTATCCAGGCTTTCATTTCAAAGTAACCCTACTATTCAGGTTCCTTCTCACAGCCCTACTATCCAGGCTATCATTCCGAAGTAACCCTACTATCCAGGTTCCTTCCTACAAGCCCTACTATCTAGGATTTCATTTCGAAGTAACCCTACTATCCAGGTTCCTTCCTACAAGCCCTACTATCCAGGCTTTCATTTCGAAGTAACCCTACTATCCAGGTTCCTTCTCACAGTCCTACTATCCAGGATTTCATTATGAAGTAACCCTACTATCCAGGTTCCTTCTCACAGCCCTACTATCCAGGCTTTCATTTCGAAGTAACCCTACTATCCAGGTTCCTTCCTATAAGCCCTACTATCCAGGCTTTCATTTCGAAGTAACACTACTATCCAGGTTCCTTCTCACAGCCCTACTATCCAGGCTTTCATTCCGAAGTAACCCTACTATCCAGGTTCCTTCTCACAGCCCTACTATCCAGGCTTTCATTGCGAAGTAACCCTACTATTCAGGTTCCTTCCTATAAGCCCTACTATCCAGATTATCATTTCGAAGTAACCCTACTATCCAGGTTCCTTCTCACAACCCTACTATCTAGGCTTTCATTCCGAAGTAACCCTACTATCCAGGTTCCTTCTCACAGCCCTACTATCCAGGCTTTCATTCCAAACTAACCCTACTATCCAGGTTCCTTCTTAAAACCCTACTATCCAGGCGTTCATTCCAAAGTAACCCTACTATCCAGGTTCCTTCTCATAGCCCTACTATCCAGGCTTTCATTCCAAAGTAACCCTACTATCCAGTTTCCTTCCTACAAGCCCTATTATCTAGGCTTTCATTTCGAAGTAACCCTACTATCCAGGTTCCTTCTCACAGCCCCACTATCCAGGATTTCATTATGAAGTAACCCTACTATCCAGGTCCCTTCTCACAGCCGTACTATCCAGGCTTTCATTCCGAAAAAACCCTACTATCCAGGTTCCCTTTCACAGCCCTACTATCCAGGCTTTCATTCCGAAGTAACCCTACTATCTAGGTTCCTTCTCACAACCCTACTATCCAGGCTTTCATTCCGAAGTAACCCTACTATACAGTTTCCTTCTCACATTCCTACTATCCAGGCTTTCATTCTGAAGTAACCCTACTATCCAGGTTCATTCTCACAGCCCTACTATCCAGGCTTTCATTCCGAAGTAACCCTACTATCCAGGTTCCTTCTCACAACCCTACTATCCAGGCTTTCATTCCGAAGTAACCCTACTATCCACGTTCCTTCCTACAAGCCCTACTATCCAGGCTTTCATTTTGAAGTAACCCTACTATCCACGTTCCTTCCTACAAGCCCTACTATCCAGGCTTTCATTTTGAAGTAACCCTACTATCTAGGTTCCTTCTCATAGCCCTACTATCCAGGCTTTCATTCCGAAGTAACCCTACTATCCAAGTTCCTTCTCACAGCCCTACTATCCAGGCTTTCATTCCTAAGTAACCCTAATATCCAGGTTCCTTCTCACAGCCCTACTATCTAGGCTTTCATTCCGAAGAAACCCTACTATCCAGGTTCCTTCTCACAGCCCTACTATCCAGGCTTTCATTCCGAAGTAACCCTACTATCCAGGTTCCTTCCTACAAGCCCTATTATCCAGGATTTCATTTCGAAGTAACCCTACTATCCAGGTTCCTTCCTACAAGCCCTATTATCCAGGCTTTCATTTCGAAGTAACCCTACTATCCAGGTTCCTTATCACAGCCCTACTATCCAGGATTTCATTTTGAAGTAACCCTACTATCCAGGTTCCTTCTCACAACCCTATTATCCAGGCTTTCATTCCGAAGTATCCCTACTATCCAGGTTCCTTCTCACAACCCTACTATCCAGGCTTTCATTCCGAAGTAACCCTACTATTCAGGTTCCTTCTCACAGCCCTACTATCCAGGCTTTCATTCTGAAGTAACCCTTCTATCCGGGTTCCTTCTCACAACCCTACTATCCAGGATTTCATTTCGAAGTAACCCTAATAATCAGGTTCCTTCTCACAGCCCTACTATCCAGGCTTTCATTCCGAAGTAACCCTACTATCCAGGCTCTCATTCCGAAGTAACCCTACTATCCAGGTTCCTTCTCGCTTATCTCCAGACAATAAGTTACAACACTGTAATTCCTGGACCCGATCAAATACGGTCGATTTCATATTTCTCCAGCGAGTTGTTGTACAGCCTGGACCCTGACCAGATATATAGTCTACTTTCACCTCTTCAATCAAGATTTAATTCCCCAGTAGAGTAATGGACAACCAAAATCTCCTAGACTTTACTTCCCAGTGCATAAATCAACATTCCCCGGCAAAGTCCCCCTTGATAGCAGGTACAGGAATTTTCACCCAGGAATCTCTTATGCAATCAATCTTTTTTGGATGGCATCTTTAAGCCCATCTCCTATGATTTCCCGTCTCCTTCCAAATGGCATCTGTAAGCCCATTTCCGACTTCACTAATCAGCAATCCTGCATGCGAGTGCAAATTTCTGGGCACTCTAGTGTTCAATCATCTTCCACCTTCAGATCACGAAAGGCAGACCAGCCAATCTACATCCTCAGGTTTAAGAAGATTGAACAGGGGCAACTGTTGTACCCCAAAATTTGCCCTCTCATTTCTCAAAGGATCAACCTGGACCCTCAAGTTTGCTTCCATCCAATTGCAAATCTGAAATTACAAATTTTCCAAGAGAATCGTTCATAAGGGCAAAATGGTCATTTGCACACCAAAGTAGTCAAACTATGACTTTTGAATAAAAAATTAAGTTCCAAGAATCATATTTCATTAAGGCATGAAATTGGTTCATCAAAAATCAAAAGTCAGAAGTTACCTTGAAAATCAAAATTTCTAAACGTTTAGAAAATTTTCTAAGTGTCTAGAGAATATGACACTTCAGAACTTCTGAGCCAGCCTCTATGCAAGTGCAGTCAAAAGTTGTAAACACGGTTCAGAACATGATGCTTCAATCAGAACATGCAGAAGCGATGCTCTTTGGTCAGAACATGATGCTTCAGTCAGAACATGATTCTTCAGCATATGGAGGCTATGTTCAACGCTTCGGTCAGAAGATGCCCCTTCAACATTTGGAGGTTACGCTTCTGATCTTCTGTGATTAGAACATCACCAAATCCCAAAACCTCGTTTAAGTAACCTGTTACCCTGCTATGGCACAGTCCTGTAACCAGCTTCCACAATGCTCCAAATTGCTGCTGACCCAGTCCACGCTTGCACTTTCTCAAACCCCATATTTGCATCAAATTGGCATACGAAAACTGTGACTAAAAAGCAATGGATCAGTATACCAAAAAGGTTTGAATCCCTTTTTTTCCCCCAAAAAACCACAACAAACCCATCTATAAATACTTTTCTCCATCACACGTTCAAGGTGCTGACTTTTGGAGAGAGAGAATCACCAAAAAGAAAGAAAAAAGCCTTGAATCCCTGCAAAAATTCCAAGAATCCAAAAACCAGTAAACACCAAAATACAAAACCTTAGAATTTGATTCTAGCATCAAAACTCCATTGTTCCTTGACTAAAACCATCCCCACAATTGTTGATTCATATATTAGAAGATATTCTAACTTATGTATTCATACTGCCATACACTCTCCATTCACCTCCACCTCAAAGATGTCAGAACATAACCCTTGGGTTGTTCCAGAAATTAAAAACTTCCATCCTACTTAGTACGTGAAGAAGTTGTTCAGAACATCACCAGAGTTCAGGACCAACCTCCAGTTCACATAATCTTTTCAGCTGCAAGGTAAGCTTCTGCTGACTCTTATCACGTTACTTTAGCATTACCAGATTTTCATGTTCAAAAATACAATGTAGACATCATGTTTCTGATGTTGTACATATTCCGAGGCTTCACGTATTTATCTGCCTAAGTATGGAATAAATCAGTTCAAAACTTCTGGAAGAAATTAGAACTCAGAATTAGGATTAGCAAATTCACGCTTGCCTCTGATTTATAGTTCTGATATTTCTTGTTTCTGAAACGCTATGAAACATGTCATAACTGTTATATGTGCAACTTCTGTTCTATTGAAAAATGACTAAGTTGCAGATGTTCTGACTAGCACGGAGAGGGAGACGAAGTTTTGTCAGTTGGCATCAGAACTTCTGAAGACTTTTGTGTTTGTAGCAGACCTAGAACTTCTGACTTTCCCTCTTTCTATTAACGTTTGTTTCTTTTTGTGCAACACGTCAGAGTCAGAACTGTTGACCTCCTCTGTTTCAGCATTTACGCTGATTCTGTTTTCTTTCCTTCTATCATTTTTTGCCATCTCTTTTATTTTTCATCAATCATAAAAGTCCAAAAATTATTTTCTTAAACAAAACTTATTTCTTTTCTTAAATAAATAAGCAATTTACGTTTCTTGTACATTCTGATCCATTTCGATATGGTTGTAATAGTAACTTAGAATTTAATTTTACTTGCAATCCCCATTCATAAATATGTACCCACATCCCCTAAATATTATAATAGCGTAGTGTTGTACCCCAAAATTTGCCCTCCCATATTCTTCAAGATTTGCAAAGAACATGCTTCAAAATATCCCAAGGGTTGCACAGTTCAAGGGCCTCCTAACAGTCAAAAGATTAGGGTTTTGGTTCTGGAAAAGAAATTGAAGTTTTCAAGGGTCCAAACAAGTCCCATATTCCTACAAACATTGTCAAGCATCCATATGTCAAGTTTCAAGACTCACAGCACAAAATTGCACAGTCAAAAACCCTAATTGCTCAACAGTCAACTGCAAGGGCAAAATGGTCATTTGACAGTCAAAAGTTCAAATTTTTGGTCAACATCTTATTTTTAAGCCACAAACATCATTTGATCAATTCTTGATCATGATTTGCAAAGGCATGGCTCAAAAAGTCTCAAGATGCAAAAGTTTCCATATTTGGACAGTTGAAAAAGTCAACTGTAACTTGACCAAGGCATAACTTCCACATGGTTTATCAGAAAAATTCCATCCAAAGCTCATTTTGAAGATAAAGACATTTCCTACAACTCCTCTTCACACTTCAAGTCCAAGAAATGCTCTCAAAAAAAGTTATCAATCTCAACATTATAGGTCATTTTCAAAAGTCAACAAAAAGGCACTTTAAGTCAAAGACCATAACTTGAGATTGGTAAATCAAAATGACATGGGACCAAAAGCATCGGTTAGAGGACTTCAATACCTTTCCAAAATGTCCAATAACATGCTCAAAGCTTAAAAATTGAGCAAGATATGCCTTGTGGAAGTTGGGAAATTTTTGGGAATTTTGAAACGTCAACTTTGCTTCAAATGCCTCAAAATTGCTAATGGGCCACATTTTCTTCCAAGAATAATTATCCAAAGGCTATGCACGACCATTTCATCCAAAGGGGATTTATTTCATCATTTTTTATTATTTATTTGAATTTTTATCACCATTAATTCATTTAATTAAATAAAATATGACAAAAATACTAAACAAATGTTTTTGAATCCTTTTATGCAGCATATGCCCTCATTATTCACTCAAGATCTCGTGCACATCAAAAAAGGAAATATTTTGTGCAAATTGGCATGTTCTTCATGAGGAAAAGATTGGAAAAGATTCCATGGAAATCAAATATTTGATTCATCAATGCAAAGGTTTATGGACTCAAGTTTCTACCCTAATTCGTCCCATATACATACACAATGCAAACCTAATCGGAAAGGACCTGAAAGCTGCGCCTCAAACCAAAGCATAACTTTGCATTTTTTCTAAATTTTCTGAAAACTGATTTCATAGCTAGGGTGAGTTTCAAGGCAAAAGAACAATTCCAAAGGCTTGCTGGGATAACTAGGAAGCTTTCTCAATCCCTTTCCACTCTTCTAACCTCAGGAATTGGTATATAGAAGTCAAACTTTCTCAAACTTTTTGCATATTCGTGTCTCATGATTCATGCGTTGTTTTTAATTTCTAATGCTTGATTCGTACTAATTTAATCATTCTGAAGCTAACAGTGCTATTCAATTGAGTTTTTAAGACTTGTATGAGAATCCACCATGAACACGCATTAGGGTTTCAGAAGCTTAAAAAGAGGGCTTCATTCATATGGAAAAATTGAACCACAAGACCTGGACCATTAGACTCGTGACCTTCATACGAACTGATTCCATATATCGCGCTCAATTTATGGGCAACGGTGTTCTATTCGCTATTTTCACATGCACCATTTAGTGGGGGTTTAAAACCCCCGCTATCCTTTCTTTTTTTCCAGGCCAAAACGAAGAAGTGGAGAAGAAGATGAGTTGTAAGCGTGTGATTGGCATATTTGAAATTCAGCGCGTTTTTTATTTGGTTTCAGCATAATGTTTATTTGTTACATATATTAATTCTATCCTATTATACTAACGAATACGCGTGCATAGCTCAGTTGGTGGAAAGTGATGTCTGCAAGCCTTGGGACCTGGGTTCGATCCCCAGGTCCCCCATATTTCTTTCTATTTTTTCTTGCAACGTGATTAGGTACCCAACATGTCCAGAAGTCCACCAAACATCCAGCCCTGGAGCTTGCCACGCGTCTCAGGAGATGAATCCAAGGGCCAACACAGGATCTCCACCATGCACCTTGGTCAGCAGATCCACACGCGTCCTTGAGAAGTCAACCAAAGGCTTGAATTCATTGGGCCTGATTGCTCAATTTACCTCCAAAATTGGGGTCAACACCCCCCCATTGGTTTGCATTTTATTTTCTTTCTTTTTATTTTTTCTATTTATTTGTTTTATTTATTTTAGTTAATTCATCAAAATAAATTTTCATAAAATATAAAAAAAATCAGAAAATCATAAAACCATAAAAAAATATGCTTTGTTAATATTAATTAATATTATTTTGTAAATAAATTTTGCTAACTAATTTAGTTTTAATTTTAGGTTGAATTTTAATGTTTTTTTAATAAACTAAAAAAATGTAGAATTAGGGTTTTAATACTTTTATTTTTTTTCTTTTCTTTTGCCATTATTAAGTATTAATTATTTTTTAAATAAAGTTGTCATGTAAATAATTAATGTAAATTAGGTTACAACTTAAACTTTTTTTTAACAAATTAAAAATAGTTTAGAATTAGGGTTTTTTATTCCATTAATTTTCTTAATTTCATAAAGTACAAAAAATATCAAAAATAAAGTCTTTTTTCCTGTATTTAATTTAATTAATTTCATAATTTCAATTTAATTTCTTTAAAAGGGTCCAACGCCCTCGCTTTCGATTATAATTTCGTTTCGCGCTTATTTTATTTCTATTCTTATAAATTTCATGTAATTACTCCAAAGCCTTGTAATAGATTAATTAGGGTATTTACTTTCCGCATTTCATTTTAGTCAAATCGGGTCTTGGATTAATTTGGCGATGTAGACCCGCGCCTTTGTAATAGCGTAAGACTTTTAATTCCGCATCTTTTAACTGTTAATAACTTGCATGAAAGAATGAATGCCAAAAAATAAAAACAAAGCGTAGATCACCAATGTATGACAAGATAAACATATCTGAAAATGACACACCAATCACACACCACCCCTAGGGTACGCCTCACTGTTGCCTTGCCCCTCGAAAAGTGGTCGTCGAGTAGAGGATGTTTTAGTAAGTCCTCATGTCCATGAACATGGCATGAGGGTAGCTTCTAAGGTGTCTTCCTATTGCTCTGGTGACCAAACTGTCCCTAACAAACGAATTGACCCGAACACCTCCAACGGCGGTGCTACCTACCTCTCAATGGTGGGATGGCACTACCTTAAGAACATTTACACAGCCTAATTCCTTAGGGTAGGTAGATGACTCATAGATACTTGCTCTATTCAAAAACAAATCAAAAACCTTTTCACACCGACACTTTCAAAAAGCTTTCAAAACAATTTTTCAAACACTCTTGAGGACTGATATAAGAGTCGATCTGAAACTTTCAAAGAAACTTTTTCAAACCCACTCACATTTTGAAAAGCAAACAAACATTTTGAAAACACAATGAGCAAGTATCTAAGAGCCCATGGATAATCATGGATAGAAAGGGTGCTAACACCTTCCCTTTCTATAAATCTACCTCCCGAACCAAGAGCAATCTCTATAAGGAATTTTTCTGTGCTTTTGTCCTTTCCATTTGGAGAAAATAAAAGACGGTGGCGACTCTTGATTACCGCAACATTTCGCGAATCAGCGTTAAACAGTCAGTTCCAGATCCACCAATCACAGAACTGGCGACTCTGTTGGGGACCCTTTTAAAGTGAGGTGTACCTTAGGATAGTTCATAACTGTGTTTTCAATTGTATTGACTTGTTTGCTTTAAAATTGTGGGTTGCATGGGAGTTACATAGATCCTAACCCGGATCTGGGGATACCCTGTTTAGGTAGCATAAGCTGTGAGGGACCTGTCCGGCGTAGACCGACATGGGTGAAGCAGTGGCTACGTTGGTGTGGCACCTTGATCTGTACCGATATCCCTTGTGTTGCAACGAGGAGAATATGGGTCTTCTAAGGAGTCATTAAGCACCAACGGACCTTAGAACCTTAAATGACACAACTTGGCCATTAGAACAGTAGCAGTATGCTACACCCATTGAGGCTAAACTCTCGTGATGGTTCTGGCCGCAAGAAAAGATTGTGATGCTGGAGTTATGACCGATTGAGGGTAGTCAATGATATTGGGATCCTCTAAGAACCCGGTTACTTTTAGGACAGGTATGAACCAACAAACTGAAAGAGGGTAATACCTAGACCTCATGCTGGCCTAAACTTTAAGGGCTTGTCTTGTGTGACTTGTGTGCCTTATCATGTTTGCCTTTGTAAATATTTGTGGTGTGCTTTATCATAACATCATAACATCATGAGCATTGCATGCATACATACATATCATTGTATTACAGGTGTCCCTTTTATAGGCTGCTTACCTTCTTTGCTGTTTATTTCAGCCGATCGTCATGAATCCTGAATCATCTACTGAGCAATCCATCAAGGCTCTCCAGGCTCAGAACGCCCAGTTCCAAGAGTCGATCATGAGTTTGGCCCAGGGGCAACAAGATCTGAAGACCCTGCTTTTGAAAAAGAAGAAGAAGAGGACGGTGTTGTTCAACCCGAGACGCAAATCTGGGAATGGGTCACAAAATGAAGTTGAGCTGACTACCCCGTCTGTTGGGAAAGACAGTCCCCAAGAAAGGGAGGTTCCTAGTCCAGTGGTTTCCGACAACGAGACCGATTACAATGGTGAGCAGTACCCCCCAGCTGAGGACAGGTACAAACAGTTGGAAGACCGGTTAAGTGCTATGGAAATACAGAAAGTGCCCGGCCTGGACTTCGAAGATCTAGGTCTTTCTTCTGGGGTAGTAATCCCACACAAGTTCAAGGCACCTGCTTTTGCAAAATATGACGGGGCTTCCTGTCCTAAGCTGCATCTCAGGTCTTACACAAGGAGGATCCAGCCCTACACGGCTGACAAGAATTTGTGGATTCACTTCTTTCAGGATAGTCTGTCGGGAACTCAACTCGACTGGTTCTATCAACTGAATGGAGCCAACATCTGCAGCTGAGAGGACTTGGCCACTGCATTCTACAAGCAGTACCAGTACAATTCCGACCTCGCTCCTACACGTACCCAACTCTAAGGTATGTCGCTAGGATCAGGAGAAGGTTTTAAGGAGTACGCCCAAAAGTGGAGAGACCTTGCTGGAAGGGTGCAACCACCTCTGACTGATCGTGAACTTGTGGACCTGTTCTTGGGGACCCTGTCTGGTCCATTCTACAACCATCTGATTGGGAATTCTTCTGCTGGGTTCACAGATCTGATCTTGACCGGGGAGAGAATTGAAGCTGGTATAAAATCAGGAAAGATTCAAGAAGCTGCACCTACTGATGCTCAGAAAAAGCCCCACAGTGGGAAGAAAGAGTCCAATGCTATACATGGTAAAAAGGGTCGTTATGATGTAGGGGCAATCCAGATCTCTGATCCCGCGCCTGTTCAACAAAGAAAGAGCAATAGGCGTAGGATAAAGTATCAAGATAGGAAGTATACTGACATCAGCATGCCTTTGTCTCAGGCACTACAACAATTGCTGAAGGCGAAACTGATCACACTAAAGGATCCTCCCCAAAATCTTGATACTTCCTCTCCCAAATACAACCCGGGTGCGAGATGTGCCTACCATTCTGACAGTCCCAGACATGACGACCTTGAAGAATAAGATCCAGGAATTGATTGACGCCAGGGAGGTCAAGTTTGAACACTGATCCTACACCAAGTCATCGAGAATATCTTTTGTTCATTCGAATGTTCAAGTTGTATTTTTCTTTGATCGTTCAAACATTTTATTCATGTCAAACTTTGTTATTTCATTAATGCATTACACGTGTCTGTTTTGAAGTAATTATGTTTACTATGCTTAAAACTGTTTTCATATTTTTGTGATGTTCAACGCTCGGTTAACAATTCTAAGCCTCTTGAGGGAGGATGACGAAAACGATACCACGATCTCTACAGTATGCTTTTGAACAGACCCCGCTGATGAAGTACAGGCATTGTTTCAAATCCCTAAACACTGGAGTTATAAGGAAGATAATCCCTCGTCAACCCCTCTGAGCCAAAGAAGTAGGAGTTTTTCTTTTCGAAAATACAAACCCTTAATCATAACCTGGGGCAGGGTAGTTCTCTCAGCTGATCCAGGTGCACAACGAATGGCATCAAAAGAAGTCCTTTTGAAACAAAAGACAGTGATGGTTCCAAATAACCATAAAAACAGGCAGTCATTACCAAAATCAAAAAGCCCATTAAGTCAAAACCTATGAAGGAGACTTACAAAACTGGGGCATCCCGCTGACTGTAATCACAAAAGAAACAGTTCAGGCAAAAAACAGGGATAACGAAATCAAAAAAAAAGGAAAGAGGTCACACAAACCCTCAATAACAAAAAGGAATGACTGCCTATTCAAAATAAACTATCAACATCCGAACCATCACGGGAATATCAGGACAAAAACTCAAATAAGGTCTAACGCACGATCAGCTGAGTTTAGGTTGAAGAACATCACGAAGAGCGGGTGGGTACAAATAATTTGAGCCTTTATCCTTTGTTTCTTAAACCATGAACCAGGCCATGTTACAACCCTTAAAAGTCCTAGCTGAAGCATGGGTTAGTTCGAAAGCATACTGTTACGAAAGGTATCCTGACTCCTTAAGGCCTACGATAAATACGGAGTTGACATCACGTTTTACAAACATTCACTTGTTTTATGAAAAAGAATGCATTTTCAAAATCTTCAAGACAGACATAAGCTTACATTTTTTATATAACATTGTTTGCATATAACTATTTGTTTGAACAGCAGGAAAATTCGCACGATGAATACCTAGTGAACAAAAGCACTTCCAATCAAGGGGCAGACGTGATTATTGTCCATCATCTGGGGCAATTCAGTCAAGATTTAGAGAATCTCTCAAAATGCCAAGATAACCAGGGGCAAATCTCCACCTAAGTCACTTGGGGCATTGGACAGGAATTCTAGCAACAAATCTTGCACGATCAGACATCTTCTGGTAATATGGCTACACAACGCTACTGATAAGGGCACCTCCCTATATCCTGAGAGTGTGGACATAGTCGAAACAATACTACGCACAATCAAAGACCCGCTAGGTTGACACACCTAGGCAAAAATAAGGGCTTCCCGGCGAACCAAAAGGGTTCGGGCAAAATAAGGGATGAAAATGAAAAAAATCTGTGCACCCGGCAAGTCGAAAACCTGAAAAGGCGGCTTGGGCAAAAATGGGTATCCCGGTGGACTGAAAACCCGAAAGGGCGGTCCAGGCAAAAATTAGGGATCAAAGCGTACAACTATGTCCCGTCATCTCGTCACTGGCCTACCAGAAGAAGATTTGTCAAATCGGCAGTCATCAAGCACCTCCACAGGTATCTTCCTCTCCCACTGAAACTTGGGCAATAATGAGTTGTCTAAGCGATCTAATTGCTCTGTCCACCAAGGTACAAAGGTAGGTCCGGTTGAAAAACATGACTGTTATACCCCAAAATTTGCCCTCCCATATTCCTCGAGAAATTGCCAAGCCAAGCTACAAAATTCCCTAAGGGTTGTGCAGTGCAACAGTCTCCCATACAGTCAAAACTAGGGTTTGGGTTCTGATCAAGAAAAGGAAGTTTTCAAAGGCTCAATCAAGTCTCATATGCTTATAAACATGGTCAAGCATCCTCATATCAAGTTTCAAGGCATTCAGCTCAAGATTGCACAGTCAAAACCCTAAATTGCACTACAGTCAACTGTAGGGGCAAAATGGTCATTTGACAGTCAAAAGTTCAAATTTTTGGTCAACATATCATTTTGAAGCCACAAACATCATTTGATCAATGCTTGATCATGATTCTCAAAATTTGGCTCAGAAATCATCAAAGATGCAAAAGTTGCTATATTTAGACAGCTGAAAAAGTCAACTGAAATTGACCAGGGCATAACTTTCACATGGATTATCAGAAAAATTCCATCCAAAGCTCATTTTGAAGAGAAAGACATTTCCTACAACTCATCCTCATACTTCAAGTCCAAGAAATGCTCTCACAAAAAGTTATCAATTTCAACATTATAGGTCATTTTCAAAAGTCAACAAAAAGGGACTTTAAGTCAAAGACCATAACTTGAGATTGGTAAATCAAAATGACATGGGACCAAAGGCATTGGTTAGAGGACTCAAAGAACTTTCCAAAATGTCCAAGAACATGAGAAAAGCTTAAAAATTGAGCAAGTTATGCCTTGTAGAAGTTGGGAAATTTTTGAGAAATGGCAAAAGTCAACTATCCTTGAAACTTCAATTTTTGACAAAAGGGCCCACTTTCTTCCACTTGATTCAGCCTTGTCATGCCACACACGTGTCCCATGATTAATTTCAAGACCAAATATTGATTTTTCTATTTTATTTAATTTTTGATAATTTAATTCATTTTAAATCTTTAAAAATTCAAATAAAATTCAAAAGTCAATGAAATAGTGTCATTTGAATTGGGATAGCTTCCATGTATCATGTGCCAGCTCACAAACTTATGCTAGGGTTAAATTGCACACTAAGTCTTGGTCTTGGCTTAAAAGAAGGAAAAATTGGTTAATGGTGAAAACCCTAGGACTTGTTCTCTCATGAGCATAAATCAAGGCCAGCTAGCAAGCTAATTCTCTTCACTAATAAGCACTGAGTCAAACCCTAAGCCTTGGACACTCTAAGCTGCGCCTCAAGAGCCATTGGAACATTGAAATTTTTCCATAAAAAACTCAAATCTGAAATCAACCTTGGGGGAGGATTGAAGCCTTAATTCTTTTTCTAATAGCTTCC
The DNA here is from genome assembly GCA_948472305.1 of Vicia faba. NCBI lineage: Eukaryota > Viridiplantae > Streptophyta > Magnoliopsida > Fabales > Fabaceae > Vicia > Vicia faba. The sequence goes on from OX451739.1 coordinate 876,407,389, forward strand.
TGGACAAACTCTGAACGGGTGCCAATCCCTAACCTCAATCAAAACGCAAAGAAGTGGTAGCTACAACTCAAACTGTAAAGAAAAATTGTTGAAACCGTGCATCATTTTTTAAGCATCCTTTGCACTTTTTATTTGTTGATTCTTGTTCCTTATGAAGTTCTAAAGCTGACCATGGTATTTAATTGAATAATCATGCATCGTATGCGGTTTTGCCATAACCAATTTCTAGGGTTGCAGGTTTTTTAAATTAGGGGTTTTCAGACCAAGAACAATTAGCCCATGAAAGTCACACCACTACATTCCACGCATCTGGACGAAGAGAGTGATATACTCGCGATTAATTTCTGATTCACGTAGCGCTAATCGCTATTTTTCCAAAGACCCTCTAACACAACGCTACGAAAACTGTTGCCATAGTGTTTTGTTTTACAGGATGAGGAAGAAGATGGCTTCGTGTCCATCAGTCATTGGCCATTTTGAAATCGCGCGCGTTTTGGAGCACTAACTCTTGATTGTTCTTATTATATTTATTTGTTAATTATATATCAAATTGGCAAGGTGGCTCAGCTGGCACGCTATCAACGCATTGATGTCCAAAGACCTGGGTTCGAACCCCAGGTCTGAATAATTTCGCTATTATTTTTCCATACTCATTCCTATGCAGGCACAATGCTATGGTTCACCATGTACCATCACAATCCAAGCAGCCACGCGTCCTGGCAGGTCCATCAAAGGGCTCAGAGGTAGGGTGTACCATGAATCCAAGTCAACGCGCTAGCATGCAAACTGGCAAAGTCAATGGATCAAAGCTTTAATGGGCCAGAACCTTTGGATCAACACCTCCAATTTGGGGCTACCCCCCCTGGTTTGCTTTTCCTTTTTATATTTTTATTTTCTCAATTGCTATGTTATTTTATTTTTCTTATTTGTTTTCATTAATTAATTATTTTTACAAAAAAATATGAAAAACATCATAAAATCAGAAAAGGCAAAAATATAATATTTATTTATTTTAATTATTTTTATGAATAAAGGCATGTAAATAAATTTAGTTTAATTAGGATTTTGCAATTTTAATTCTTTTCATAAAAAATATAAAAAATGTAGAATTTAGGTTTAATTGTTAATTCTTTTTTATTTCCTTTTTCTTTTTCAATCATAATATTATTATTTTATTTTCATAAATTAAATTTTTGCATGTAAATTAACTTAGATTTAAATTAGGTTAATGATTTTTTTTATTCCTTTTAACTTTCCTTGTTTTTTGCCATAATATTAGTGATTTGCATAATTAAACTTGTAAACTAATTAGGGTTGCATTTAGGTTAGATTTTAATACTTTCTTAATAACTAAAAATCCAAAAATATAGCATTAGGTTTAATGACTTTTTATACCTTTTAAATTTTCCTTTTTTTTATCACAATATTATTTATTTATTCATTTTATTTTGATAATTAAATGTATATAAGTAAAAATTAGGGTTTAATTTAGATTAATATAATATTTTCACAATAACTAAAAAAACATTAGAATTAGGATTTGCATTTCAAATTTCATTCTAAAAAGTTCTTTTTTCTTTTAAATCTTAAAAAATACAAAAATACCAAAAACATTTAATTTTTAATTTTAATTTCCTATTAAATTTAATTTTTTGCAAAAGGGTCCAACGCCCATTGTTTAATTATTTTATTTCGCATATTTATTTTATGTCACTTATTATAATTATGTACATGTCCCAAAGCCTTGTAACAATTTTTACTTTTCGCACTTTTATTTTTTTGCTTTATTTACTTTCCGTCAAATCGGGTCCGGTTTAATTTTGGCGATGTGGACCCGCGCCATTTGTAATAGTTTAGATTTATTTTCCCGCAAATATATAACTGTTAAAAAGCATGCAAGAATGAATGTCTTAATTAAAATCAAGCGTAGAACACAAATAAACATGACAAGACAAATAACTGAAACATGACGCACAATTCGCACACACCACCCCTAGGGTACGCCTCACCTGTTGCCTTTCGAAAGGTGGTCGTCGAGTAGAGGACGTCTTAGTAAGTCCTCATGATCCGGGAACCTGGCATGAGGGTAGCTTCTAAGGTGTCTTCCCATTACTCCGGTGATCACCATGTCCCTACAAACTCGAATTGACCCGAACACCTCCAACAGTGGTGCTACCTACCTCTCAATGGTGGGATGGCACTACTTTAAAGGACATTTACACAGACGAATTCCTTAGGGTAGGTAGACGACTCATGGATACTTGCTCTCTTCAAAACAAACTGAAATCTTTTCACACCAACACTTTTCAAAAGCTTTCAAAGCAAATTTTTCAAACACTCTGACGTACGAGTCGAACTGAAATTTTTTTCAAAGAAACTTTTTAAACCCACATTGAAAAGCAAACAAACAATTTTGAAAACACATTGAGCAAGTATCTAAGAGCCCATGGATAACCATGGATAGAAAGGGTGCTAACACCTTCCCTTTCTATAATCTACCTCCCGAACCGAGAGCAATCTCTTTAAGGAATTTTTCTGTGCTTTTGTCCTTTCCATTTGGAGAAAATAAAAGACGGTGGCGACTCTTGCTTCCGCGACATTTCGCGAACCAGCGTTAAAACAGTCAGTTCCAGATCCACCGATCACAGAACTGGCGACTCTGCTGGGGAATTACAAACTTAAAGTGAGGTGTACCTTAGGGTTAGTTCATAACTGTGTTTTCAATTGTATTGCTTTGTTTGCTTTAAATTGTGGGACTGTCTTGGGAGTTCTATAGATCCTAACCCGGATCTGGGGGATACCCTTTTAGAAAGTAGCAACAAGGCTGTGAGGGAACTGTGCGGGGTATACCGACATGGTTGAAACAGTCTGCTACGTTGATGTGGCACTTTGGTGTGTACCGGTAACCCTTGAGTTCAGTCAAGGAGAGTACGGGGCCTCCGCGTGGTGTCGTGAAGCATCAACAGACCTTAGGAACCTTAATTGAACTATCTTGGCCTCTTTAGGGTAGTGAGATAACTGACTTTGGTGCAGTCCGAGGTTGGTTGATACTCGATACTACACTCAATTGAGGGTTGCTTTCCTGGAATATTTCGGTCGCCAGTTCAGTGGCTAAATCGAAACGATGAACAATGAAAGCAATCCCGTGATATTGGGAACCTTAGAACCCGGTTACTTTGATTAGGACAGGTTGAGCCCACCAACTTCAAGAGGGTACTACCCAGACCCCATGCTGGCCTAAACCCTAAGGGTTTCTCTTGTGTGACTTGTGTGCCTTTGTACTTGCCTACTTGCATGCTTGTTAGCTGACACATGAACTACTTACAGGTTTTGTTTATAGTCCTTAACTAGGACTCATGACAAGGTTTACCAAATTTCTTGCAGGTTTTGTTTATAGTCCTTAATTGGGACTCATAACAAAGTATACTGAATTTCTTGCAGGGTCTGTTTATAGTCCTTAATTGGGACTCATAACAGGGTTACTCACATTACCCCATGCATATCATGACATCATACCATTGCATACCTCCTAACCCATTTCAAGGATCTCAAGGGCTTGTGATACAGGTCATATAAATCAAACATCTAGCAAGGGGCAAAGAGGATTTATTTTCCTCTAGCCAATGTTGTCAGAGGCTATGACCCACTTGATATGGTGAGCTCTGACTCCTGAAGAAGGTTCCCTAACCAAGGTTGTTTGGAAATCAAAACCAGACATGATGACTAAAGTCAGGGGCTATGACCCACTAGATATGGTGAGCCTTTGACCCGTGACGAAGGACTCTCAACAACATGAAGTACTTTCAATCAAGTTGCCAGTTTCCAACTCTAACAAGTTTCTCTGTTTACCCCACGAGGTCCTTGAAATCATTGCATGCATATCATACATATCATTGCATAACAGGTACCCTTTCTCTGCAGGTTGCTTACCTTCTTCGCTGTTTATTTCAGCAGTCTCGTCATGAATCCTGAATCATCAACCGAGGCATCTATCAAGGCTCTTCAGGCGCAGAACGCCCAATTTCAGGCGCAGAACGCCCAATTTCAGGAGCTGATCAAAGGCTTGGCTCAGGGTCAACAAGATCTGAAGGCTTTGCTTTTGAAGAAGGACAAGAAGAAGAAGAGGATTGTTCTGTTCAGCCCTAGACGCAGATCTGGGAATACACCGCAGGAGGAAACTGAGGGGACAACCCCATCTGTGAGGGAAAGCAGTCACCATGAGAGAGAGGTGCCTAGTCCAGTGGTCTCCGACAGCGAGACAGATTTCAACGACGAACAGTACCCTCCGGCTGAGGACAAGTACAAACAGTTGGAGGATAGGCTGAATGCTATGGAGATCCAACAGGTACCTGGGCTGGATTTTGGAGATCTGGGTTTGTCAACTGGTGTGATTATTCCTCGGAAGTTCAAGGCACCATCCTTTACCAAGTATGACGGGGCGTCTTGTCCCAAGCTGCATCTCAGGTCTTATGTTCGGAAAATCCAACCATACTCAGCAGACAAGAACTTGTGGATCCACTTCTTCCAGGAAAGTCTTTCAGGGACTCACCTCGAATGGTTCTATCAACTGGATGGGACCAAAGTTCGTAACTGGGAGGAGTTGGCGACTGCTTTCTATAAGCAGTACCAGTACAATGCCGACCTTGCTCCCACACGTACCCAACTCCAGGGTATGTCGTTGGGGTCAAGTGAAGGTTTCAAGGAGTACGCACAAAGATGGAGAGACCTTGCTGGAAGGGTGCAACCTCCGTTAACTGACCGGGAACTCGTTGATATGTTCTTGGGGACCCTATCCGGGCCATTCTTCAATCACCTCATCGGTAACTCATCTGCTGGATTTACCGACCTCATCCTGACTGGCGAAAGAATTGAAGCTGGTATCAAGTCGGGGAAGATTCAAGAGGCCACACCTTCTGATATTCATAAAAAGCCTTACACGGGAAAGAAGGAATCCAATGCTGTATACAGTCAAAAGAGTCGCCGTGATCAACATGCAGGGGCAGTCATGATCTCTGGTTCTGCACCACGCCGTCAACCACAAAGGGGAAACCAGCAAAGGCCGGAAGGGCCTAAAAGGCAATTCACCAACATTAACATGCCTTGGTCACAAGCATTGCAGCATATGGTGAAGATGAACCTGATTGCAGTAATCAACCCTCCTGCCAATCCTAAGACCTCCTCTCCTAGCTACAATCCAGAAGCAAGGTGTGCTTATCATTCTGATAGCCCGGGGCACGATACTGAGGACTGTTGGGCACTGAAGTACAAAATTCAGAACATGATCGATGCCAAAGAGATCGAGTTCGAGCCTGCGGAGACTCCCAACGTGATCACCGCTCCATTGCCAAAGCATGGCTAAATTTTTGTTCATTTGATTTCAAGTTGTATTTTTCCTTTTCTTGTTCAGATAAACAATTATTGTGTTAAACTCTTTTATTTCATGAATGCATTACACATGTCTGTCTTGAATTAATTATGTTTACTATGCTTAAAACTGCTTTCATATTTTTTGCGATGGTCAATTCTTAATTGAAAATTCTAAACCTCTTGAGGGAGGATGACGAAAACAATACCACAATTTACAGTATGCTTTTGAACAGACCCCGCTGATAAGGTACAGGCATTGTTTCAATTCCTAAACACTGGAGTTATAAGGATGATAATCCCTCGTCAACCCATCAGAGCCAAAGAAGTAGGAGTTTGTATTTTCGAAAATCAAAACCCTTAATCATAACCTGGGGCAGGGTAGTTCTCTCAGTCGATCCAAGTGCACAATGAATGTCACTAAATGAGTTTTTCAAAAACAAAAGACAGTGATGGTTCCGAACAATCATAAGGACAGGCAGTCATTATCAAAAAAATTCATGAATGAAAAGCCCAAAAAGTCAAAACCAATAAAGAAGACTTACGAAACTGGGGCATCCCGCTGACTGTAATTCCAAAAAAGGAAACAGTTCAGGCAAAAAAAGAAAGGGATAACAAAAATCAAGAAAGAGGTCTTACCAACCCTCAACAAGAAAGGAATGACTGCCTATTCAAAAGAAGTTATCAACATCTGAACCATTATTGGAACGTCAAAGCAAAGACTCAAACAAGGTCTAACGCACGATCAACTGAGTTCAGGTTTGGAGAACATCACGAAGAGCGGGTGGGTACAAATAATTTGAGCCTTTATCCTTTGTTTCTTAAACCGTAAACCAGGCCACGATATAACTCTTAAAAGTCCTAGCTGAAGCATGGGTTAGTTCGAAAGCATACTGTTACGAAGGTATCCTGACTCCTGAAGGTTTGCTGTAAAATATTGAGTTGACATCGCACTGTATTACAAAAAATGCATTTTCAAAATTCAAGACAGACATAGACTTTTGCATTCTTAAAATAACCTTGTTTGCATATGACTACTTGTTTGAACAAGCAGGGAAATTCGCACGATGAACACCTTGTGAACAGAAGAACCTCCAATCAAGGGGCACATTGCTCATTATCTGGGGCATGGCAAAATACTTCCAACAGGGGCAACTCCCTACATTCTGAGAGCGTGGACATAGTCGAAAAAATACTGCGCATAATCAAAGACCCGCTAGGTTGACATACCTAGGCAAAAATAAGGGCTTCCCGGCGAACTAAAAGGGTTCGGGCAAAATGAAGGGATGAAACGAAAAACATGTACACCCGGCAAGTCGAAAACCTGAAAAGGCGGCTTGGGCAAAAATGGGTATCCCGGTGGACTGAAAACCCGAAAGGGCGGTCCAGGCAAAAGTTAGGGATCGAAGCGTACGACTATGTTCCGGTATCTCGTCACTTGCCTACCCGAAGATTTGTCGATCACCCGCACAGGTATCCTCTTCCCTCACCTCCGAAGCAGGGGCAATAATGAGCTATCCAGGCGATCCAATTGCTCTGTCAACCAAATTACAAAGGACAGATCAACATAAAAATGATTACCATCTACCTTTACAAATTCCAGATCGTGGGCTAACGTCCGAGACCAAACAGGACAATTATCCACTTAATCAAAATCATGCAACCCAACACCGGTTTCTGCTCAACCTTCAGACAAAGTCATACACAGACTCCTCCTCCATAAGATGACCTAACCCCGGTTCATCAAGAAGTTTTACACAAACTTATCCCGAAGCAACCTTACCCCGGTTCCTCCAGAAGTTTTTACACAAACTTATCCAAGTAACCTTACCCCGGTTCCTCCAGAGATTTTTACACAAACTCAACCAAATAACCTTACCCCGGTTCCTCCAGAAGTTTTTACACAAACTTATCCAAGTAACCTTACCCCGGTTCCTCCAGAGATTTTTACACAAACTCAACCAAATAACCTTACCCCGGTTCCTCCAGAAGTTTTTACACAAACTTATCCAAGTAACCTTACCCCGGTTCCTCCAGAAATCTTACATGGATTTATCACAAGTAACCTTACCCCGGTTCGTCAAGAAGTTTTACACGAACTTATCCCGAAGTGACCTAACCCCGGTTCCTCCAGAAGTCTTACATGGACCTATCTCAAGATGACCTAACCCCGGTTCATCAAGAAGTTTTACACAAACTTATCCTGCCGTAACCTAACCCCGGTTCCTCCAAGAGTCTCACATGGACCTATCTCAAGATGACCTAACCCCGGTTCATCAAGAAGTTTTACACAAACTTATCCTGCCGTAACCTAACCCCGGTTCCTCCAAGAGTCTCACATGGACCTATCTCAAGATGACCTAACCCCGGTTCATCAAGAAGTTTTACACGAACTTATCCTGCGGCAACCTAACCCTGGTTCCCCCCAGAAGTCTTACATGGATTTAGCTCAAGATAACCTCACCCCGGTTCATCAAGAAGTTTTACATGAACTTACCTCACCAAGCAACCCTACATCGGTTCCCTCTCTTCAAGATGCAGTTTTACATGGACTCGTCACCCAGAAACCCTACACAGGTTCTCCCTTTCCAAAAAAACGAAGTTTTACACGAACTCATCATCAAAGTAACCCTACCCAGGTTCCTTCTCCATTTCAGATACAGTTTTACACAAACTCATCAGCATGCAACCCTACATAGGTTCCCCCTTTCAACTTATAAAATTACATTCCAAAACTCCCCAGAAGAGTCCAATCCAGTTTCCCCAGGAAAATTGGAATTCATCTCTCCAAGCAGTAAGCTTATCCCCAGTAGATTCTGGAAGCTTATCCCCTCGCAGAGCACGAACGCGTCGTCCGGCTTTATTCAAAGAGTTATTTCCTTAACAGGATATAACTGGGTTATCCTCAGCCAAAAGCCACGGAAAGGTCATCGTCAACATAGTTCTTTCCTATCCCCAGCGAAGTCCATTAACACTTCCAACAACAAAGACATCCTCAGCAAATTACTGCTATCAACACTCAGCAAAGCATCTCTATCCCCACAGAGTATTGCTTCCCAGCATGATCGCTAGAATATCTTTTCTCCCCGCAGAATCTTCCATTCGCCAAGTTTATTCCGCAACGGAGTCATCTTCTCCTACCGGTATCCTTGCAGTTATCATCCCCAGCGGAAGCAAAATCTATTCTTCGACATCAGCCCAGGATACGACTTCCCGGCACCCGTCAAGGATTCACTTTCCTAGACAAAAATATACATGAAACATCACATACATCATTATAGCATGCATGTACACATCATATCTTACAAATCTCATTTATGTTGAGAACATCATTGCTTGATCCATATCATGCATTGCATATGACTGACTTTTACCTTTCAGGAAAGATCCAGTTAAGTTCTCAAGCTACATTTCAAGACCTAGACCGGTTCAGTTAAATCGTCCCAAGATTTTCCTGATGCTTATCCAGTCAAAGACCTTCTCTGGTTCAGTCAGATCGACCCTAAGATCTCCCTGATGCTTATCCAGTTGAAGACATTTCAAGACCTAGACCGGTTCAGTTAAATCGTCCCAAGATTTTCCTGATGCTTATCCAGTCAAAGGCCTTCTCTTGGTTCAGTCAGATCGAACCTAAGATCTCCCTGATGCTTATCCAGTTGAAGATATTTCAAGACCTAGACCGGTTATGTTAAATCGACCCTAAGATTTTCCTGATGCTTATCCAGTCAAAGGCCTCCTCTGGTTCAGTCAGATCGACCCTAAGATCTCCCTGATTCTTATTCCAGTAGAAGACACCCAAGATTTTTCTCAACGAGCGTTGTTGAAGTTAAAATCGCCCAAGGTTCTCTTACCATCCATGCTGAGGCAGTAACCATCCCTGGTTCATTCATCAGCGTTTGAAGCTCCAGACTCAGCTCCTGTAACCAGTCAGGACACATCTATACCAAGCATCTAAAATCAGCTCCTGCAACGTGTCAGGTACTCATTTTTTCTTTTGCAGGTATGCAGGTTCTCGCTAAGGAATCTCTTACGCGATCAATCTCTAAATGGCATCTATAAGCCCATTCCCACCACACTGCCACTATGTGAGCGCAAATTTCTGGGCACTCTAGTGTCCAATCATCTTTTACCCTCGGATTACGAAAGGCACGTCAGCCAATCTGCATCCTCAGGTCTAAGAAGATTGAACAGGGGCAACTGTTATACCCCAAAATTTGCCCTCCCATATTCCTCGAGAAATTGCCAAGCCAAGCTACAAAATTCCCCAAGGGTTGTGCAGTGCAACAGTCTCCCATACAGTCAAAACTAGGGTTTGGGTTCTGATCAAGAAAAGGAAGTTTTCAAAGGCTCAATCAAGTCTCATATGCTTATAAACATGGTCAAGCATCCTCATATCAAGTTTCAAGGCATTCAGCTCAAGATTGCACAGTCAAAACCCTAAATTGCACTACAGTCAACTGTAGGGGCAAAATGGTCATTTGACAGTCAAAAGTTCAAATTTTTGGTCAACATATCATTTTGAAGCCACAAACATCATTTGATCAATGCTTGATCACGATTCTCAAAATTTGGCTCAGAAATCATCAAAGATGCAAAAGTTGCTATATTTAGACAGCTGAAAAAGTCAACTGAAATTGACCAGGGCATAACTTTCACATGGATTATCAGAAAAATTCCATCCAAAGCTCATTTTGAAGAGAAAGACATTTCCTACAACTCATCCTCATACTTCAAGTCCAAGAAATGCTCTCACAAAAAGTTATCAATTTCAACATTATAGGTCATTTTCAAAAGTCAACAAAAAGGGACTTTAAGTCAAAGACCATAACTTGAGATTGGTAAATCAAAATGACATGGGACCAAAGGCATTGGTTAGAGGACTCAAAGAACTTTCCAAAATGTCCAAGAACATGAGAAAATCTTAAAAATTGAGCAAGTTATGCCTTGTAGAAGTTGGGAAATTTTTGAGAAATGGCAAAAGTCAACTATCCTTGAAACTTCAATTTTTGACAAAAGGGCCCACTTTCTTCCACTTGATTCAGCCTTGTCATGCCACACACGTGTCCCATGATTAATTTCAAGACCAAATATTGATTTTTCTATTTTATTTAATTTTTGATAATTTAATTCATTTTAAATCTTTAAAAATTCAAATAAAATTCAAAAGTCAATGAAATAGTGTCATTTGAATTGGGATAGCTTCCATGTATCATGTGCCAGCTCACAAACTTATGCTAGGGTTAAATTGCACACTAAGTCTTGGTCTTGGCTTAAAAGAAGGAAAAATTGGTTAATGGTGAAAACCCTAGGACTTGTTCTCTCATGAGCATAAATCAAGGCCAGCTAGCAAGCTAATTCTCTTCACTAATAAGCACTGAGTCAAACCCTAAGCCTTGGACACTCTAAGCTGCGCCTCAAGAGCCATTGGAACATTGAAATTTTTCCATAAAAAACTCAAATCTGAAATCAACCTTGGGGGAGGATTGAAGCCTTAATTCTTTTTCTAATAGCTTCCTGGACAAACTCTGAACGGGTGCCAATCCCTAACCTCAATCAAAACGCAAAGAAGTGGTAGCTACAACTCAAACTGTAAAGAAAAATTGTTGAAATCGTGCATCATTTTTTAAGCATCCTTTGCACTTTTTATTTGTTGATTCTTGTTCCTTATGAAGTTCTAAAGCTGACCATGGTATTTAATTGAATAATCATGCATCGTATGCGGTTTTGCCATAACCAATTTCTAGGGTTGCAGGTTTTTTAAATTAGGGGTTTTCAGACCAAGAACAATTAGCCCATGAAAGTCACACCACTACATTCCACGCATCTGGACGAAGAGAGTGATATACTCGCGATTAATTTCTGATTCACGTAGCGCTAATCGCTATTTTTCCAAAGACCCTCTAACACAACGCTACGAAAACTGTTGCCATAGTGTTTTGTTTTACAGGATGAGGAAGAAGATGGCTTCGTGTCCATCAGTCATTGGCCATTTTGAAATCGCGCGCGTTTTGGAGCACTAACTCTTGATTGTTCTTATTATATTTATTTGTTAATTATATATCAAATTGGCAAGGTGGCTCAGCTGGCACGCTATCAACGCATTGATGTCCAAAGACCTGGGTTCGAACCCCAGGTCTGAATAATTTCGCTATTATTTTTCCATACTCATTCCTATGCAGGCACAATGCTATGGTTCACCATGTACCATCACAATCCAAGCAGCCACGCGTCCTGGCAGGTCCATCAAAGGGCTCAGAGGTAGGGTGTACCATGAATCCAAGTCAACGCGCTAGCATGCAAACTGGCAAAGTCAATGGATCAAAGCTTTAATGGGCCAGAACCTTTGGATCAACACCTCCAATTTGGGGCTACCCCCCCTGGTTTGCTTTTCCTTTTTATATTTTTATTTTCTCAATTGCTATGTTATTTTATTTTTCTTATTTGTTTTCATTAATTAATTATTTTTACAAAAAAATATGAAAAACATCATAAAATCAGAAAAGGCAAAAATATAATATTTATTTATTTTAATTATTTTTATGAATAAAGGCATGTAAATAAATTTAGTTTAATTAGGATTTTGCAATTTTAATTCTTTTCATAAAAAATATAAAAAATGTAGAATTTAGGTTTAATTGTTAATTCTTTTTTATTTCCTTTTTCTTTTTCAATCATAATATTATTATTTTATTTTCATAAATTAAATTTTTGCATGTAAATTAACTTAGATTTAAATTAGGTTAATGATTTTTTTTATTCCTTTTAACTTTCCTTGTTTTTTGCCATAATATTAGTGATTTGCATAATTAAACTTGTAAACTAATTAGGGTTGCATTTAGGTTAGATTTTAATACTTTCTTAATAACTAAAAATCCAAAAATATAGCATTAGGTTTAATGACTTTTTATACCTTTTAAATTTTCCTTTTTTTTATCACAATATTATTTATTTATTCATTTTATTTTGATAATTAAATGTATATAAGTAAAAATTAGGGTTTAATTTAGATTAATATAATATTTTCACAATAACTAAAAAAACATTAGAATTAGGATTTGCATTTCAAATTTCATTCTAAAAAGTTCTTTTTTCTTTTAAATCTTAAAAAATACAAAAATACCAAAAACATTTAATTTTTAATTTTAATTTCCTATTAAATTTAATTTTTTGCAAAAGGGTCCAACGCCCATTGTTTAATTATTTTATTTCGCATATTTATTTTATGTCACTTATTATAATTATGTACATGTCCCAAAGCCTTGTAACAATTTTTACTTTTCGCACTTTTATTTTTTTGCTTTATTTACTTTCCGTCAAATCGGGTCCGGTTTAATTTTGGCGATGTGGACCCGCGCCATTTGTAATAGTTTAGATTTATTTTCCCGCAAATATATAACTGTTAAAAAGCATGCAAGAATGAATGTCTTAATTAAAATCAAGCGTAGAACACAAATAAACATGACAAGACAAATAACTGAAACATGACGCACAATTCGCACACACCACCCCTAGGGTACGCCTCACCTGTTGCCTTTCGAAAGGTGGTCGTCGAGTAGAGGACGTCTTAGTAAGTCCTCATGATCCGGGAACCTGGCATGAGGGTAGCTTCTAAGGTGTCTTCCCATTACTCCGGTGATCACCATGTCCCTACAAACTCGAATTGACCCGAACACCTCCAACAGTGGTGCTACCTACCTCTCAATGGTGGGATGGCACTACTTTAAAGGACATTTACACAGACGAATTCCTTAGGGTAGGTAGACGACTCATGGATACTTGCTCTCTTCAAAACAAACTGAAATCTTTTCACACCAACACTTTTCAAAAGCTTTCAAAGCAAATTTTTCAAACACTCTGACGTACGAGTCGAACTGAAATTTTTTTCAAAGAAACTTTTTAAACCCACATTGAAAAGCAAACAAACAATTTTGAAAACACATTGAGCAAGTATCTAAGAGCCCATGGATAACCATGGATAGAAAGGGTGCTAACACCTTCCCTTTCTATAATCTACCTCCCGAACCGAGAGCAATCTCTTTAAGGAATTTTTCTGTGCTTTTGTCCTTTCCATTTGGAGAAAATAAAAGACGGTGGCGACTCTTGCTTCCGCGACATTTCGCGAACCAGCGTTAAAACAGTCAGTTCCAGATCCACCGATCACAATGACCAAGATATCTTAATTCCCCAGAGAGTGAGCCAGCAAGTCAGCGATACTCTCCCCAAGCAGAGTTAGTCCACTATCAACCTCAAGGAAGTTGGATTATCCCCCGCGGATCTCAACATTCCCCAGCGGAGTATACAAACATTCTTAACAAGCATCCCCGGCAGTCTTGATCTAAGATTGTTCCCCGGCGGAATACCAGACATTCGGTGGAGCCACTTCCCCAGTACATCTTAAAAAAAAATTCCCCAGGAGAGTCCAGTCCAAAAGTTTCCCCAGGAAAGTGGAATCCATATCCCCAGCAGGTCTTAAAGCTTATCCCCAGTAGATTTTGGAAGCTTGGCATCCGCATAGTACGAACGCTCCCCCGGCTTTATTCAAAGTTTATTTCCCCACCAGGATATAACTGGGTTATCCTTAGCCAATTGCCACGGAGAGATCGTCCCCGGCGAATTCTTCCTGTCCCCAGCGGAGTTCATCAGATCTCCCAACATGACTTACCAATGGAATCCCCAACGGAGTTATCATCAACCTCAGCGAAGTATTCCTCTCCCCACAGAGCATTCCCCGCAGAGTAATCTATTCGCCAAGTTTATTCCCCAACGGAGTCATCTTCTCCTACCGGTATTCTTGCAACTATCACTCCCCAGTGGAAACAGAAGCTCTACATCAGCCCAGGATTTTAATTCCAGGCACCCGTCAAGGATTACTTTCCTAAGACAAAAGCGTACATTCGTAAACATCGCATTTCCATACATTATAGCATGCATATATGCATCATATCTTATAAATCTCATTTATGTTGAGAACATCATTGCTTGATCCATATCATGCATTGCATATGACTGACCTTTACCTTTCAGGAAAGATCCAGTTAAGTTCTCAGCTATATTTCAAGACTTTAGTCTGGTTCAGTTAAATCGACCCTAAGATTTTCCTGATTCTTATCCAGTCAAAGGCCTTCTCTGGTTCAGTCAGATTGACCCTAAGATCTCCCTGATTCTTATCCAGTTGAAGATTTCAAGACCTTGTCCGGTTCAGTTAAATCGACCCTAAGATTTTTCTGATTCTTATCCAATCAAAGGCCTTCTCTGGTTCAGTCAGATCGACCCTAAGATCTCCCTGATTCTTATCCAGTTGAAGATTTCAAGACCTCGCTTGGTTCAGTTAAATCGACCCTAAGGTTTTTCTGATTCTTATCCAGTCAAAGGCCTTCTCTGGTTCAGTCAGATCGACCCTAAGATCTCCCTGATTCTTATCCAGATGAAGATATTCCAAGACCTTGTCCGGTTCAGTTAAATCGACCCTAAGATTTTCCTGATTCTTATCCAGTCAAAGGCCTCCTCTGGTTCAGTCAGATCGACTCTAAGATCTCCCTGATTCTTATCCCAGTAGAAGACATCCAAGATTCTCTCAGCGTTCCTGTTGAGGTAGTAATCGTCCAAGGTTCTCTCAGCGTTCCTGTTGAGGTAGTAATCGCCCCAAGATTCTCTCAGCGTTCCTGTTGAGGTAGTAAGCGTCCAAGGTTCTCTCACCGTCCTGTTGAGGTAGTAACCATCCCTGGTTCACTCATTACCTTTTGAAGCTCCAGATTCAACTCCTGTAACCAGTCAGGGTGCATCTATACAAAGAGTTTGAAGACCAGTTCCTGTAACAGGCCAGGTAATCATTTTCTTTTTCAGGTACGCAAGCTCTCGCAAACGAATCTCTTACGCGATCGACATCCAGATGGCATCTATAAGCCCATCCACTCATCCATCATCTCTTAGCATGGCATCTATGATCCCATCATCCTATCCATCAATCTCCAAATGGCATCTATAAGCCCATTCCCCCATCACACTGCTAACATGCGAGCGCAAATTTCTGGGCACTCTAGTGTTCAATCATCTTCCACCTTCGGATTACGAAAGGCACGTCAGCCAATCTGCATCCTCAGGTCTAAGAAGATTGAACAGGGGCAACTGTTGTACCCCAAAATTTACCCTCCCATATTCTTCAAGATTTGCAAAGAACATGCTTCAAAATATCCCAAGGGTTGCACAGTTCAAGGGCCTCCTAACAGTCAAAAGATTAGGGTTTTGGTTCTGGCAAAGAAATTGAAGTTTTCAAGGGTCCAAACAAGTCCCATATGCCTACAAACATTGTCAAGCATCCATATGTCAAGTTTCAAGACTCACAACACAAAATTGCACAGTCAAAAACCCTAATTGCTCAACAGTCAACTACAAGGGCAAAATGGTCATTTGACAGTCAAAAGTTCAATTTTTTGGTCAACATCGTATTTTGAAGCCACAAACATCATTTGATCAATTCTTGATCATGACTTTCAAGGCATGGCTCAAAAAGTCTCAAGATGCAAAAGTTTCCATATTGGGACAGTTCAAAAAGTCAACTGTAACTTGACCAAGGCATAACTTCCACATGGTTTATCAGAAAAATTCCATCCAAAGCTCATTTTGAAGAGAAAGACATTTCCTACAACTCATCTTCACACTTCAAGTCCAAGAAATGCTCTCCAAAAAAGTTATCAATCTCAACATTATAGGTCATTTTCAAAAGTCAACAAAAAGGGACTTTAAGTCAAAGACCATAACTTGAGATTGGTAAATCAAAATGACATGGGACCAAAGGCATTGGTTAGAGGACTTCAAGACCTTTCCAAAATGTCCAAGAACATGATCAAACTTAAAAATTGAGCAAGATATGCCTTGTGGAAGTTGGGAAATTTTTGGGAATTTTGAAAAGTCAACTTTGCTTCAAATGCCTCAAAATTGCTAATGGGCCACATTTTCCTCCAAGAATCATTATCCAAAGGCTATGCACGACCATTTGACCCAAAGGGGATTTATTTCATCATTTTTTATTATTTATTTGAATTTTTATCACCATTAATTCATTTAATTAAATAAAATATGACAAAAATACTAAACAAATGTTTTTGAATCCTTTTATGCAGCATATGCCCTCATTATTCACTCAAGATCTCGTGCACATCAAAAAAGGAAAGATTTTGTGCAAATTGGCATGTTCTTCATGAGGAAAAGATTGGAAAAGATTCCATGGAAATCAAATATTTGATTCATCAATGCAAAGGTTTATGGACTCAAGTTTCTACCCTAATTCGTCCCATATACATACACAATGCAAACCTAATCAGAAAGGACCTGAAAGCTGCGCCTCAAACCAAAGCATAACTTTGCATTTTTTCCAAATTTTATGAAAACTGATTTCATAGCTAGGGTGAGTTTCAAGGCAAAAGAACAATTCCAAAGGCTTGCTGGGATAACTAGGAAGCTTTCTCAATCCCTTTCCACTCTTCTAACCTCAGGAATTGGTATATAGAAGTCAAACTTTCTCAAACTTTTTGCATATTCGTGTCTCATGATTCATGCGTTGTTTTTAATTTCCAATGCTTGATTCGTACTAATTTAATCATTCTGAAGCTAACAGTGCTATTCAATTGAGTTTTTAAGACTTGTATGAGAATCCACCATGAACACGCATTAGGGTTTCAAAAGCTTAAAAAGAGGGCTTCATTCATATGGAAAAATTGAACCACAAGACCTGGACCATTAGACTCGTGACCTTCATACGAACTAATTCCATATATCGCGCTCAATTTATGGGCAACGGTGTTCTATTCGCTATTTTCACATGCACCATTTAGTGGGGGTTTAAAACCCCCGTTATCCTTTCTTTTTTTTCCAGGCCAAAACGAAGAAGTGGAGAAGAAGATGAGTTGTAAGCGTGTGATTGGCATATTTGAAATTCAGCGCGTTTTTTATTTGGTTTCAGCATAATGTTTATTTGTTACATATATTAATTCTATCCTATTATACTAACGAATACGCGTGCATAGCTCAGTTGGTGGAAAGTGATGTCTGCAAGCCTTGGGACTTGGGTTCGATCCCCAGGTCCCCCATATTTCTTTCTATTTTTTCTTGCAACGTGATTAGGTACCCAACATGTCCAGAAGTCCACCAAACATCCAGCGCTGGAGCTTGCCACGCGTCTCAGGAGATGAATCCAAGGGCCAACACAGGATCTTCACCATGCACCTTGGTCAGCAGATCCACACGCGTCCTTGAGAAGTCAACCAAAGGCTTGAATTCATTGGGCCTGATTGCTCAATTTACCTCCAAAATTGGGGTCAACACCCCCCATTGGTTTGCATTTTATTTTCTTTCTTTTTATTTTTTCTATTTATTTGTTTTATTTATTTTAGTTAATTCATCAAAATAAATTTTCATAAAATATAAAAAAAATCAGAAAATCATAAAACCATAAAAAATATGCTTTGTTAATATTAATTAATATTATTTTGTAAATAAATTTTGCTAACTAATTTAGTTTTAATTTTAGGTTGAATTTTAATGTTTTTTTAATAAACTAAAAAAATGTAGAATTAGGGTTTTAATACTTTTATTCTTTTTCTTTTCTTTTGCCATTATTAAGTATTAATTATTTTTTAAATAAAATTGTCATGTAAATAATTAATGTAAATTAGGTTACAACTTAAACTTTTTTTTAACAAATTAAAAATAGTTTAGAATTAGGGTTTTTTATTCCATTAATTTTCTTAATTTCATAAAGTACAAAAAATATCAAAAATAAAGTCTTTTTTCTTGTATTTAATTTAATTAATTTCATAATTTCAATTTAATTTCTTTAAAAGGGTCCAACGCCCTCGCTTTCGATTATAATTTCGTTTCGCGCTTATTTTATTTCTATTCTTATAAATTTCATGTAATTACTCCAAAGCCTTGTAATAGATTAATTAGGGTATTTACTTTCCGCATTTCATTTTAGTCAAATCGGGTCTTGGATTAATTTGGCGATGTAGACCCGCGCCTTTGTAATAGCGTAGGACTTTTAATTCCGCATCTTTTAACTGTTAATAACTTGCATGAAAGAATGAATGCCAAAAAATAAAAACAAAGCGTAGATTACCAATGTATGACAAGATAAACATATCTGAAAATGACACACCAATCACACACCACCCCTAGGGTACGCCTCACTGTTGCCTTGCCCCTCGAAAAGTGGTCGTCGAGTAGAGGATGTTTTAGTAAGTCCTCATGTCCATGAACATGGCATGAGGGTAGCTTCTAAGGTGTCTTCGTATTGCTCTGGTGACCATACTGTCCCTAACAAACGAATTGACCCGAACACCTCCAACGGCGGTGCTACCTACCTCTCAATGGTGGGATGGCACTACCTTAAGAACATTTACACAGCCTAATTCCTTAGGGTAGGTAGATGACTCATAGATACTTGCTCTATTCAAAAACAAATCAAAAACCTTTTCACACCGACACTTTCAAAAAGCTTTCAAAACAATTTTTCAAACACTCTTGAGGACTGATACAAGAGTCGATCTGAAACTTTCAAAGAAACTTTTTCAAACCCACTCACATTTTGAAAAGCAAACAAACATTTTGAAAACACAATGAGCAAGTATCTAAGAGCCCATGGATAACCATGGATAGAAAGGGTGCTAACACCTTCCCTTTCTATAAATCTACCTCCCGAACCAAGAGCAATCTCTATAAGGAATTTTTCTGTGCTTTTGTCCTTTCCATTTGGAGAAAATAAAAGACGGTGGCGACTCTTGCTTACCGCGACATTTCGCGAACCAGCGTTAAACAATCAGTTCCAGATCCACCGATCACACGTAGGACTTTACATTTCTGCAACTTATCGCTTTCAAATCTAAATGCTAGTAATTAGGGTGTGTATGGCAAGATATGAAAATCAACAAATAGATCATCCTAATCAAGACTAAATGCATGCAAACAAACACACTATTCACACATGCACCCTTAGGGTAATCCCACTTTGTTGCCTATCGGAAAAATAGTCATGTCCCTCGAACATGGGCGTTTTAGCAAAGACCTTCAATAAAAGATCGTAGTCCCTCGATGACCCACGATGTTGCCTTCGGTAAACGATCTAGTCCCTAAAAATGACATTGCTAAAACGTCTCATAAGTTGCCTTCTATGACTATTCAAATGACCCAACGCCCTTCCCTTCACATCCAACGATGGGGCTTCTTACCAAATCAATGGTAAGATAGCAAAATCTAAAGGAGGAGGAAAAACACATTTAAGACCTTTTGAGTAGATAGATTTGCTCCTAGTTACTCGCTTGCTCACAACAAAAACATTTTATACACCAAGACTCTCATTTTGAAACACTTTTGAAAACACCATTTTGTACGCGGTCTTATAGAAACGAGAACCATTACAAAGGAAACCCTTTTCAAAATCACTTTCAAAAAACACACCTCACAAACACCTCTTTGAACTATTTTCAAAGCAAACACTTTGTATGCGTTCTTATAAAAACAAGAATCATTACAAAGTTACATTTTCAAAATACTTTCAAAACCCACACCACAAGCACATTCAAACAAAAGCAAGTGATCTAGCAAGTAACTAAGAGCCCAGGGAAAACCATGGATGAAAAGGGTGTTAATACCTTTCCTTTTCATAATCTACCCCCCGAACTCAAGAAAACATCTCTAAAGGTATTTCCTGTGCTTTTTCACCTTTCCTTTTGGATAAAAGAAAAGTCGGTGGCGACTCTTGCTAAACCACAACATTTGCGACCACAAACACAAAACCTCAAGTCAGTTCTCCCACTGTATCACAAGAGCCAAACACCTTCAGATGACTGACACTCTGCTTATCTCCAGTCCATTTCTCTAAAGGAACAACTTCCTTCATTTTCTTTGTTGGACACCTGTTCAGAATATATGCTGATGTGGCAACAACTTCTCCCCATAGCACGTGAGATGGCTTTTTTTCTTTTAGCATGCTTCTGGTCATATCAAGCAAAGTTTTGTTTCTTATTTTAACAAGACCATTGTGCTGAGGAGTATATGGAGCAGTAACCTCATGTTCTATTCCATTCTCCTCACAAAACTTCTGGAACTCCGTAGAGTTATACTCACCCCCACCATCTGTTCTCATAATCTTCAACTTCTGACCACTCTGCTTCTCAACCTTCACTTTGAACTTCTGGAACTCAGTAAACACTTCATGCTTAAATTTGATGAGTGTTACCCATGTCATTCTTGTGAACTCATCCACAAAAGACACAAAATATTTGTTTCCTCCAAGTGAAGGTACTGGAAATGGTCCACACACATCAGAATGTACTACTCCCCGAGCATGTTTCGCTATGGGGATACTTCTGATGCAAATGGCAATCTGGGTTGCTTTCCTTTCATGCATATCTCACATGACTTCTCAGGCTTCATAATCTTCGAAATACCATGTACAAGCTTCTTAGAACATAGATGCCCTAGGCTTCTATAGTTCAAATGTCCCAGTCTCTTATGCCACAGCTTATTGTCACCTTCAACGCCTTTTGTACTAAGACACGTTGCTTCAGCTGTTTCTACATTCACCTTGAATGTTTTGTTGCCTCATTGTCCATACTTCATAATCAACTTCTGATTGGAATCATACAACGTCAGAAGATTGTTTTTCATAACAACTGAGAAACCTTTCTCAATTAGCTGACCCACGCTCATTAGATTTCTTCTAATACCAGGAACATACCAAACATCTTTGATCAGAATGTCTTTCCCATTCTTCACTCTAACTTTAACATATCCCATACCTTCTTCATTAAGATACTTATCATCAGCACATCTGATCTTTGTTCTCCTTCTGGAGTCAAAGTCTGTCAGCCATTGTTTGTTTTCAGTTAAGTGATTTGAACAACCAGTTTCCATATACCACAAATCTTCTGAGTATTTTCCATCAGAATCAGAGGCCATTAGTAACACAGGTTCATCATCAGAGTTTCTTTTAGCCATATACGCTTCTTCTGATTTCCTTTCCTTGTTTGACCTATAATCTCCTGCAAAATGGCAAAATTGTTTACAAGAGTAACATTGAACCTTCCTTTTGTCATACCTCTCCTTTCCTTTATGATATCTCTTATCATCAAAAGTTGAGGTCTCTGACTTCTGGAATCTATCACCACGTTTATTCCGCTTCTGGTCTTTCTTGACAAAAGAAGCCTTCAGAGCTTGCTCGGCTTCCCTCTCAAAAGTTCTCTCAGACAGATGTAACTCCTGTGCTTCTAAGCTACTTTGTAATTCTTCTATTCTCATGGTTTCCAGGTCTTTAGAATGTTCAATAGAAACAACAATGTAATCAAGCTGAGGAGTAAGCGACCTCAGAATCTTCTTTATGATTACCTGTTTAGACAGAGTTTCTCCACACGCCTTCATCTCGTTAGTGATCAGAATTACTCTGGAGATATATTCAGTAACTTTCTCACTGCTCTTCATGTTCAAGTTCTCATATTGCTTTCGCATGGATAGAAGCTTCACCTTCTTTACTGATGCATCACCACAGTAACATCTCACCAGTAAATCCCACACCCCTTTTGACGTTGTTGAATCAACAATCTTCTTGAACACACTTTCATCCATGCGCTGATGGATTTAGAAGATAGCTTTCTAGTCCCTTTTCCTCATCACCCTCTCAGCATTTCTCTGTTCTTCAGTTGCATCTGCTGCAGTTGGTATATAACCATCTATAACCAGATCTAGAACATCCTGCGCACCAAACAACACACGCATTTGTATCATCCATCTGTTCCAGTTTTTGCCAGCAAAAACTGGAAGTTTGGTGTTCAAACTACTGCCTCCACTCATTTTAAACCTTTCACAGATTTTCAGATCTTCAAACACACTATTTCCCAACCCACAAAATCAGATTCTGTTCAGGTTTTGTTCAAGATTTCAAATGAAAATTAATGAACCAAAATCAAACACACAGCTCACAAACACTCGTGTTTCCCAGGAGAAATAGAATCAAGTGCTCTGATACCAATTTGTTGGTGCAAGGTAATGAAGTGGAAGATAAGAATGAACAAAAATGATAGCAAGACTATTGTTG
This sequence comes from Vicia faba, assembly GCA_948472305.1. NCBI lineage: Eukaryota > Viridiplantae > Streptophyta > Magnoliopsida > Fabales > Fabaceae > Vicia > Vicia faba. Next base: position 876,429,839 of record OX451739.1, read on the forward strand.
TATATAAAATAGAGGAGATAAAATTGGGTACAATATTGATAGTCTAGTATAGCATATTTATACTAAATATTGAAAATGCCAAAAGGCCCTATTAAAGAATAAGCATTGAGAATTGTAGACATTAACTAAATTATATTTCCAATACAGAAATCATCCACTTTAAAGCTAAAGGAGACATTCCCTTAATTATTGTTAATATATCATTGTTTTTCGATCTAACGGAAAATAAAAAGAGAAAACTTTTCTTTAAAAGAAAAGTCAGAAGATAAAAATAGAATTATTTAAATAAGGGAGAGAGAACAACAAGAAAAATAAGGCAATGTCTCTTTACACCTTTTTTATTTTGTTTAGAAAATGTCTCATCTTTTTGGAAATATATCTTTAAACATGTAAAATATCATTTTTTTTATAAAAAAATTCGAAAAGACATCTCTGAATTCTTAAGAGGATGAGTTCAGAAATACACTTTCGAACTATACCTGCTACCAGAACCAATACAACATGAATGGAAAGATGGAAATAGAATAAAAATAAACCAAAATCAAAATCAACATTTATTTAGATAAAAACATACATTACATAGGTAGTCACAAAAATAAATTCAGCATTACATAGCCATTTCTTTGAGACGTTGCAACATAATGATTATATCCTCGACGGTTCTTTGAATGTTTGCATCCACTTCAATCGGACCCTTTGATTCATAACAGAGAAAAATACTCCACATAACCTTTATATCTTCATCCGTCTTCAGTTCAAGGTTGGTGAAATGGACAATCTTTTCACTGTTAAATGAGGGTGACTGATACTCGAGCTTGACAACTCTGTGATTTTTTGGAACGTGTGGCAGAGTATTCAGTTTGGATGTCAGATCTGCAAGGGAAGTTTCCTCGGTGACCCTAAACAGAAGCGGTGGTTTCTCACCATTGAAATACACAAATGCAAGGTGGAGATTTGAAATCATTCTGTCTGGTTGTAGTGTGTTAGTGCACTAAATTAAGGTTGAGACACACCCTATTTATACAAGTATTGGGTCACTTTGGACCCCAAAAATCTTATCTTGTGTCAGATAAAGTTTTGGAAGTGAAAAACTGAAATCGTTATACAAATTCACATTTCCTAAAATACCACACGTTAGATGACTTCAGAGTCACATTTCCGAAATCTTCACTGAATCAATAAAAAAATCTGAAACTTTGTCAACAAGCACATGCAATGTAAATGAAAACTATACCATAAATTAATATGTATTAAATTGTCTCAAAATTAATACATACAAAAAATCAGAACGATTACAATCTGAAATGCATTAAAAGATCAGGTACCGCATAAACTTATAGCTGGTTCCGCCTTCGAAGTCTTCTTGTTTGATTCTGTTTCAAGCTCCATCAATTTTGTGAACTCTATCATCCTCTCCATAAATTGATTCGGCCAAATTTTTGCCTCAATTGTTGAATGTGTCTTCCACTCCACCGATGTAGATGGAATTGGAGACCCAGGTTTCAAATAAACATAAACAAAATATAAGCCCTTTGAAAGAAACCCAATGCACATGATGCGCCCGAATGCTTTTTCGGTGGACCACTGCGTATCTCTGAGAACCCATTACTGTACCCCAATTTTTGCCCCTAAGATCCCTTTATCATACCACATTGATTCAATCACAACAAGATCATATTAGGGCTTTTGGTTCTCCTCCCTATCTTTAGCTTTTCCCTTTGAGGAATCACCAAGCACCTTGACTTATTTTTCTTTTATGATCATTCATGTTTTGTTTTGACTTTCCTTTTAATTAATAAAATGAAATGTTGTTTGGTCTTACTTGTTAATAATGTAGGTAAAGGCAATGTGGCTTAGCAAGTTGATCCATGGGTTCATGAGTTTATTTCCATGCCCTAGTCAATAAAGCTTGAGAAGTTCAAACTTCACCATTGAAGTTATTTTGGAAGAAATGGCATGGCGAGGTTTATATTGGTTCACCACATTTCAAAGTTATCAAAATTTATTCAAAAGTACAAGGGGTTGATTGAAGAAGTTGTTATGGTTGGACAAGGCGTTGTTCCCATTGGTCACAAGTGCATATTTCTCTCAATTCTCAAGATATGGAAGTGGTTTTGGAGGCTATGAGTTCTCATTATCATCCTCAATAACTCCTATTTACAAAGCAAAAGTGTTGGTACAAGAAGGTTGTTCAAAGTTGTCAAAGTTCCTCAAAGCATTTTATTAATCTAGGAGCTAGGGTTTTTAACTTCAAAGAAGTATATCTTTCTCATATTTTGGTATTTTTGAGTGATTCCAAAGACATCCTTCTCTTCAAGGGGTTATTAACAAGTCACTTCAAAAGTTTCAAGGATTTTTCATGTGGAAGAAGCTTGATGATGAAGAAAGATTACAAGTCCTCTAGATGAACCCCTAATTTCCCATTTGTGAATTTAAATGATCATAACTTGGTCAATTTTTATCACCTTGAGCCCACTCTTTTTTCACAATGATCTTGAGGATGTGAAATTTATTCTTTCTTTTATATGCAAAGTGATAAAATGGATGGAAGATGTCCTTAGGATACAAATTATTATAGGTCATTTTATGATTTTTTTTCCAACTTCAACAATTCATAACTCTCTCAATTTTTGGATATTTTGAATGGTTAGAGTCTCAAAATTTCATTCAATAGGTATATTTCATTCCATCTTTTTTGGTCAAGAGCAAATTCCAAGTGGAAGGCCATGTTTGGATGCAAAACATTATAGGTCACTTTTAAAGAAAAACTTGAAATATTTCTAAGTATGGAAAGTCAACCTTTTTCCCCCAACTCTGACTCATTGCCACTTTCATATCAAACATCCATTTGATTTCATTCTTTTCCCATTTCAAAGCTTGTAATTTCATCTTTCTAAAGCATCAAGAATCATGCCCTAAGACCCCTTGAGCTGGGAATGCCATTGAGTTGAATTTGGTAACTTGAAACTGAAGATTTTTCATAAGTCAGAATTTGAAGTTCATGTTTTGACTTCTAAACATCAAATTAGCACGCGTTTGTGGTCTAAACATGTTTAACCAACCCAAAGTGGATTAGAGCCTTAAAACGCAAGGATTGGATGAGTTTTGATGCAAAATAGATCACACCTTACTCGTGTATCAGGTTCACACGATTTACCTCCAAACTTAATCATTTCACACGCTTGAACATTCCATTTAATTATAAATAGAGGGTCATCCCTCAGTCTTTTCCTCAAGCTTGAACATCCAGAATCACCCTGCCAAACTTGCTCCATAACTCAATTTTCTGTAACTTCGAAATCAGTGTTCAAGCCTTTTTCAATCCAATTTTTCCATCAATTCACCTTCCCTGATCTTTCCTGAAGCTAACCATACAATTACCTTCAAGAATCGTGACCTATATTGATCCATAGAAGTCCAATTTCAGAGCTTTGCAACTCAACTTCAATAGGTAGATTTCTCCATCAATTCTTTAAAACTTTGATATCATTCTGAAGCTCTCATTACCCTGGTTCTAGTCGCAACACTTGCTTTTATCTGGAAACACGTTTTGACCATGAAATTTCAAATTCCTTTTCAAAACTTTCCTTCCAAATTGCTTGAGCTACAATTTATATAAATTTGTCGCGAGGGTGTGGTTGTCTTCGTATTAAAGAGACGAAGTGAATGGCATATGTCTGAGCTTCTGATTTTACAGTTTAAGAGACCTTCAATTCACGTTGGTTGGAGGTTAAAGATGCCAACGTATCATCTTCCAACCAATGATGGCGTGCCACTTTTTTTTTTAAATCTGATTTCTTATTTGATTTTATGCTTTATTCACTAATGACCATGATATGCACAATGCGCCAGATCCCTTGGATTTGATTACTAACGCGTTTTGACTCTCATCCAATACTCCACATATTTTTACTTTATTTTTCTTTTCTGATTTTTATATTTAATTGTTTTAAATTTCAAAAAATCATAGAAAATTCATTTTTAGTCCAAAAAATCTGAAAAAATTATGAAAAATATTTTTGATTTTTCTCTTTCTGGTTTTTATTTTTTTCACAATTTTATTTTGTGTTTTGATAATTTTTTTAAAATTTTCACTTTATTTGAATTTTTTTAAATGTTTAAAAATACTTTTATGAATTTTTAAATTCTGAAAAAATTATGGAATGATCCAATGATATTGTGACAAATATTGGTGACCTCATTTAATTTTCATTTCTGACTTTGGTATTTTTTTAATCATTTTTTGTTTATTTTACTCATTTCTTTTAATTTTAAAAATAGCTTCTGACTTTAAAAAATTACTAAAAATTTTATAAAAATATTTGAGTTCTTTTCTGATTTTTCTATTGTCTTACTTTTTATTTCTTGATTAACTTGAATATAGTTGATATTTTTCTCTTTTATTTCTATTTTAAAACATTTTAAAAACCTTTTTTAATATATATATTAAATGCAATATTATTTTGTGATTATTTTTTGGCTGATCTTGAGTTAATGTTTTGATAATGAACTTTATTAACATCATTGGATCCATGGTGTTGAGTCTAACTCCACAAAAATGGATGAATGATTTTAATAATAGTTTGATTAAATTTTAATTCAAATGTGGTTTATATTCTTTCTCACCCCTCTTCATCTCATCCCTTTCTTATTGCACTAAGTGTTATTGGAGCATGATCTCTATATCATGTCTCAAAACAAATGGTGCATAGATTGCTATTGACCGACCTTAAAATAGGTGCGACTTCTATATAAGTCCACTTACGATTGCTTAAAATAGCGCTAAATTTTGTCTCGGTTCGAATAAATGATCATTCGTGGCCCGAACCTATGTTTGCAAGCCCAAGTATGTTAATTTGATCTCTTTGATCCAATAACCTTGAGATTCATTGTGTGGAGGCTTTGGTTCTACCAATCCTCTAATGGGTCTTCATCAATTTTTGTCAACGCGGATCACTTAAACATTGTTGATCGTTACATGTTACTTTTGAGGATTCCAAATGGATGATATACTTGACAAAAAGCAAATACAACTTGTTGTGTGAAGGCTTTGGTTCTACCAATCCTCTAATGAGTTCCAAATGCAAGTTTCAAGATGGTCATCCAACTAACCACTAATTATTAAATTGTTTTTATTTTATGTTTTTAGTTTTTATGCTTTATGTACCATTTACTTTAAGCATTACATTTCATGCCATTTTTATTTTGCTCACTTGAGCATTTACTTTCTTGTCATTTTCATGTTTTCTCACTTGAGCTTTTCTTTTCTCTTCTAAGACACCTAATAATCAACATGAACCATACAAATCTTTAATGATATTTGGACTATTTGGTTACTATCCTTGGCATTATGGAGTATTGAACTTCTTGGACTTGGGATTAGAAACTTTGACCTATGTTAGAGACCTTGTGATCTTAATTGATGTTTTGTCTGGAGTTTTTGAGGTTTACCTCAAGACATTGGGTTGTTTGTTTGTTTTATGTGCAGGTCATTGTGATTACACACTTTGTTTGTAATCTGCAATTCACCCGTATACAGCCGTTACTCTGCCTAATTTTTGTGAAGACTTAATACACTTGAAGTTTGGTTCTCTCAAGAGGTCTAGTATCTTTTCTTGTTTGGTTTCAATCAAAAGAATGGGAATTCTATCTTGACTCATAATGTCAAGTATTGGCTTCTTGTTGCTTAGATAGTTCTTATCCCTAGCTTTTACCTTATGCTCTAGGATAGTCTCTTCTTCTCCTCCCATCTTCATTAATTTCAAAAATCTTCTTCCTCCTTTTGAAAACTCTTCTTGTTTTTTAAAACTTGAACCATTTTCATAATAAACTTGGACTTAGATCCATGCATTTTCATACCTTTTTCATAAATAAACTCCAATCAACTTAATAATACCTTGACATTTTTTTGTGAGAAGACTTAAAGTCAATCAATCTCATTTCAAATCATTTTTCGACTTTGGCTTTTTATTTTAAAACTTTTCTCAAAATATTAGACTCTTGTCAATCCTTGTAGTGATGTAAACAATTATACTCCTACAATATGTAGTAAAGAGAGATATTTTCCACTTGGGTGTTGAGTGAGGCATTGTTGATTTTAAAATCCAAGCCATATCCTCCACTTTGAGATGATGCAAATTCTCATTTATCATGATTGTGGGTAGTAAGTATGTTTTTCTTGTTGTTATAATATTACAAAACAATAAACAAATATTAAAAAGCCACATATATCAATTCAGCGCGCGAAATTTGAACAAGCCAATGGAGGGGTGCCAACTAGTCATCTTCTTCCTCTCTCCGTGGGTAAAAGTCCCAGACTTTTACCTACAGACATTTGTCCATTGCTATAAACAGGGTTCATTTCCAAATCTTCCATGGGCCATATAAATGACATCTAATGATGTGATACGTTGGGAGAACTGACTTGAGGTTTTGCGTTTTTGTTTACAAATGTTTCAGTTTAGCAAGAGTCGCCACCGACTTTTTATTTTATCCAAAGGAAAGGTCAAAAAGCACAGGAAAGACCTTTGAGATGTTTTCTTGGGTTCGGGGGGTAGATTATGAAAAGGGAAGGTGCAAGCACCCTTTTCATCCATGGTTATCCATGGGCTCTTAGTTACTTGTTTAGATCACTTGCTTTTGCTTTTCAATTGTTTGAAATGGTGCTTTTGTGTGTGGTTTTGAAAGTATTTTGAAAAGAGGCCATCGTTGTGGCAACCTTTGTAATGATTCTTGTTTGAATGTATACAAAGGTGTTTATCTTTTGAAAATATATTTCAATGTTTTGAAAGTTTGTTTTGGAAAATATTTTGAAATTGTGTTGTGATGTGTTTTTGAAAATAACAAGGATGTTTGCAAGTTTTGTTCAAGTAACTAAGAGCATCTACCCTATTTACTCAAAGATCTTTCCTACACATTTTTAACCCTTTTACATTGTTGTTTTACCATTGCATTTGGTAAACAACCTTGTATTTGTATGTTAAACGGGACAGGCGCGGGTCATCGTATTGACCATGATAGTAATTGTGCTAAGTATCATTAGCAAATTTTTGAGGGACTAGATCATTTTGTATAGGCAACCAAGATAGCGTCATCGAGGGACTATGATCTTTTTGTTTTGTTTTTGTTTTTCCAAGATACTCAACATGCATACCATGGCCATTTTAAAGGCAACAAGTGGATGAAACCCTAGGGGTGCATGTGTGCATTGTGTTGTCAATTTACATGCTTTTATGTCTTGTATTAGGTCTAGCTATTTGTTTTGATTTTGGATATTGCATACAAACCCTAATCTCTATCATGGCATATTTGAAAGCTATAAAATGCGTAAAATAAATCTACGCTATTACAACATTGATATATGGGAGGGGGGTACAAATTTGAATGGGGATTATTTGCAAGAAAATAAAACCCTAAGATTAACTATTACATCCAAATTGAATTCTTTGTATCAAATAATAAATAAGCAAATATTTAAATAAACAATTAAATAAATATGCAATATATTATAAATATGTAAAAAATGTCTTTGTTTATTTTTATGTATGTAAAAATAAAATATTTAATGTATTTAAAAAAAATAAGAAAATAAAAGGTTATTTTTGTTAAGGGTAAAAACCCTAATTTTTTGGTTTAAGAATATGTATATATTATAATATTTGTTTATGTATAATAAAATAAAAATATATACAAATGTCAAAAAATAAAAATATGTTAGAAAAAAATTATTTAAGTATATAAATAATAAAAATAAAAGTATAATATTTTTTGTGGTATTTACAAGTTTATTTAGAAAAAATAAAAGTATATTATTTAAAAAAACTATTTTTTATGTTAGAAAAAATAAAATAAAAATACAAAATAAAATATGAAAATTTATGAAAATGTTTTTGGTAATTTTTTATGTTTAGAAAAAATAAAATAAAATCAGAAATGTAAATGAAATAAAAAAAATATAAAAAAATAATGAAATGGGCCAGGGGGTGCAATCAGCAAGCTGGGGGGCGCCAAAAGTGAGAAATAGCCAGGCCCAGCCCAGCTACTTCATCTTCAACCTTCGTTCAAAAAATACGCGCGCTTCCTGTACAAATGTCCAACTTCTGCATACGTGATCTAAAGCAAAAACTCACAACACAAAAGTTATAGCATTTTTCAACACGATTCCAACCATATAAAGAACTTAATCTAACTCTCAAAGACCAGAGAGAATTTCTCTGGCCCTAATTTCTAATCTAACTTTTTCAGAATGTTCATCAATCAAATTCTCTCAACACAATTAACTTAAATGAAATCTATGCATATGTACAACTTAAGGGCAATGAGTACTACATTTTTTATTCACAAACCTAAGCCTAATGTTTCCTAAATAGAGAGATAGAAGTTTGAACAATACCTGCTTCAGTTGAACTCGAGTATGGCAATGTGGAGGTTTTCAATGAGGCCTGAGATGCTTGGGAGCTTGCTTGAACTTCCTCTGACCTTCCCCAATGCTTAGTTGGCTTTGAACTTGCTTGAGTAAGCCTGTAGAAGTCAACCTGCACAAGCTGAAATCAGAAATGGTGAAGCTTGTAAATGGAGTTACAGTCAATGGCCAATGGTTGGGATAGCTTATGTGGGTTGTATAGAGTGTGTTGGAAGAAGTTTGGGACAAATCGCACGAGTGGTTTGTGAGATGGAAACAAAAACGCAGAAACTGCCCTGTTATGCAAGAAGAAGGTGTTTTGATGTTAAAGGGTGTTTGAGGGTTGGATAGCTCGTGTTTCTGGCTTAAGGCAATATGAAAAACTTGTTTGGAAAGGTTACAACACTTGGTTTTAACAGAAACAAGAGTTGTGTGATTTTGGCAAGTTGACTTGTTTTTTTAAGAAAAGTGTGAAGTGACCAAGGGCAGGCCTGTACAGGCTAGCTTCAAGCATGTACAAGATTTTTGTACTTTTCTCTGAGTTTGTGGAGTTAGTATGCTGCAAAAGGCTTGGTTCAAGGCTCAAGGGAAACAAGTTGACATAAAGCCACCTTTATCAAAATGGCATAGTTAGCTTTTTGCCATTTTTAGATTAATTCAATGTGTAATCTTCCATTGATCAGAATAATGCCTTAGACCATTGAGTTTGCATTCAATTGTTGAGTGTGGAAGGGTTTAAAGACCTGTGAGCAAGTACAAATGAGGCTGGATAGAGTTTGCAATTTGTGTCAACATGAAACATGCCATGAATCAAAGTGACTTTTTGCCAAATTCAAACCTTTGATTCTCCCTAACCATAAATGATTTTGGAGATTTCTTAGACATTTTAGAAAGCTTGTAACATGCTCTACAATCCATATTTGAAATGCATTTTGATATTCCAAGTGTAACTATGTGAAAATTTGCCATGAAGATAGGTCAAAATCCTGCCTAAACTAGGGCAAAATTTCACTAAGTTAAAAGTTTCATGGGCCCTTATTCCAAAAATCATAACTTGAGATCTAAGCATCTTTTGGGAAAACTTTATGAATAAAAGTTGTAGATTTTGTGGAGGACTACAACTTTAATTTTGGAAGTTTTGTTTGAATCCAATTTAATCATGGTGAAAATGTTGGGCAAAGTTGGGAAAAAATAAGAAAATTTCATAACTTAGAAAAATTCCAAGTTATGAAAATTTTCAATCTTAAACCCTAATTTGCAAAATTAGGTTTCTTGGTGAACAAGTTTAATTTTTTGACACATCTTGATGAAAAATGACCCTTGGCACTTGATTTTGACCAAAAAGTCAAAGTTTGACTTTTCAGTGTACAATTGATTTTTAATCAGTTGACTGGAAAATTCATCTGTCAATCCAATGCATTTGAGATCTTTTGAACCTTGTGAATAGGTCAAGATGATGCCATTGAGTCCTTGAATCCATACTTGAACCCAATTTGCCATTGGCTAGGTGAAAAATCAGAAATTGCCTTTATACAGTCAAAACCCTAAAAATGACCATTTTGCCCTTTTGATGATCTGATCAAATTTCTTGAGGAGTTGTGGTCCGAACTTGATCAAATGGTACATATGAGTCTATAATGTTGATGTGGATAAAAAATTATGAGTTTTGACTGTAAATTGGCCACAATTGACTTTTCCCCCAATACAGTTGATTTCTAGGTCAACTGTCCAATTGACTAGGCAAAAATTTGATTCAAGGCTTGAAACTTGGTAGAGGAAATCTTATAAGTCCAACATGAAGTATGAAAGTCACTTTGAGCATTGGAAGTCCAAAAATCCCTGTGCAAACTCAAACCCTAATTTCAGGTCAACAGTGCAAGGAGATGTCTTGAGCAGAGCAAACCCTAATTCTGTCTGGAATCCAAAGAGTCTTGTGAGGGGAAATCTTGGCAAAATGAGAGGGAAAGTTTTGGGGTACAACAACTGCCCCTATTCAATCTTCTTGAACCTTAAGAGTTAGATTGGCGAGTTTGCCTTTCGTGACTCGAAGGTAAAAGATGATTGAACACTAGAGTGCCCGTAAATTTGCACTCGTCAAAATGTAGGTTGAGGAAATGGACTTAAAGATGCCATTTGGAGATGATTGAATCTTGTTGGAGATGGGCTTAAAGATGCCATCCAAGGATGTTTGCTGAAAATCAGGAGAATGAACATCATAATGGTATCCGTATCTGGGACGTATCTAAGTTGTATCTAGAGATTGGATCTGTATGAGCAATGGAATGGTGTCTGTGTCTGGAGCGTATCCGAGCCATAACTGTATTTGATTCTTGAATAAATAACAGAATGACTACCGTGTCTGCAGTGTATATGTATTGGGGAATAGGTTTGAATGAGTGACAGAATGGCTACCGTGTCTGGACCGTATCTGGACTGTATCCGAAATTGAGATCTATATGAGCAGCAGAATGACTTCCATGTCTTGGAGTGTATGCGTATTGTAACTGGGATCTTTAGGAGTGACATAATGACTTCCATGTCTTGGAGTGTATTCGTACTCGAGATTGATAGTTGAATCTGAATGAGAAATAGAATGGCTTCCATGTCTGGAGCGTATCTAGTATGTATCTGATTGTTGAAGTCTGAATAAGTAGTAGAATGACCTCCGTGTCTGGGGTGTATCCATACTATATCTTGACTTGAAATTCTAAATGAGTAATAGAATGAACTCCGCGTCTGGGGTGTATCCATATTGTATCTGAATAAGAGATCTGAATGAGTAGCAGAATGACTTCCGTGTCTGGAGTGTATCCATACTGTATCTGAAATCTTTGAATAGTTGTTAAAGATAGCTTTTAATCTTATCCTGAAAAGGGTAAAATGTTAGCTGAAACACAAAGTTATGTTGCATGACATGTATGATGCAATAAAATATGTTCTATCAATGTTCATGATTTATGAATGTAATGTATGTGCATGTAAGCTGATTAGCTGTCTTGTTGAGGAAAATAAATCCTTGATAGCCGGAGATAGTAAAGTCCTTGACTGCTGCTGGAGAAGATAAATCCTTGACCGCTGCTGGAGATTCAAAATCTTTGATTGTTGAGGATGAAAAATCCTTGGTGACTGTTGGGGATTAAAAAGAACTTTGACAACTTCTGTGGGAATGTGAGGGCCCTTTACGACTTTCCTAGGGATATAGGGATCCTTTAGGTCCTTTGAAGTTGGAACATGATAGACATTTCGTTGTAAGAATAATGCCGAGTGCTGCTTGAGAAACCTGCTTGGGGAGTCCCGAGAAACTTGATGACTGTGGCTGGGAATTGAGAATCTTCAATCTGTTGGGAAATAACTCTATGGGGAGAAAGTTTATTCTGTTGGAGAGTTTTCAAGAGTTTGGATTGTATGCTAATTCAATGAGGAATTATCCGAAGCTGTCATCTGGTTAGCTGTCAGGTTCTAAGAAAACTTTGCAGGGGAATTTTCTGGTTTTAAGACAACTCTCTGGGGAATTGGAGGAAACTGGATGGTCTTCCACCGGGGTTTAAGGGTTGAAGTTTTGGACTTCGTTGGGGAATAAAATTTCATCTTTGCTGAGGATCTGCAGTTCAAAGTTTTCTGGCTCCACTGGGGAATGGGAGTTTGGAAACTTAGTTCTGGTGGGGATTTTGAATTTTAACTCTGTGGGGGACCTGTATTTAAAGGTTTTTGCTCCACTGAGGACCTCGATGATGTACTGCAGGGGATTTCACTTGGAATAGCCTAAAGACGTTTTCCTATCCTTTCAACCTACCAGTAATTATTCTTTCACATTTCGTTTATTTGTAAACAGTGATTATATTCAAATGCATATGCTCATTTAATAAACCATTGGATGTTTTCAAATAAAACACAAGTGTAAAGAAAAATAAAAGGCAAATAGTTTTATGAACTTTGAAGTATCTTTGTATTAACTTTGTGTAAGTATTTTATACAAGGGAGACAGACATCCTAGTAAGAGAATGTTGTCATAAAAATTGAGAAAAATTTATACAAAGAAAGGTGGCTATGTGTAAAAATTCCATGGGGTTCCCATTCTTCTATAGTCGTCGTAACTCTGGATATCTTGTCCATTTGTTGCTTTGTCCGATGATGATTGAGTTGATCAGAAGCCTGGAGCTTGTTTGTGAAGAGATTGTCCTTAAAGTGATCCGAAGAGACATAGTCATACGCTATAATTCCCTAACTTTTGCCAGGATCGCCCTTTCGGGTTTTCGATCCACCGGGAAACCCTTTTTTGCCCAAGTCTCCCTTTCGGGTTTTCAACTTGCCGGGTGTTCAGATTTTTTTGTTTATCCCTAATTTTTCCTGAACCGCCCTTTCGGGTTTTCGATTCACCGGGATGCCCATTTTTGCCCAAGTCGCCTTTTCGGGTTTTCAACTTGTCGGGTCATTTATGCGTAGTATCTTTTGACTATGTCTGCATTCGCAGGGTGCGGAAGGTCATCGCCGCCCATGGTGGTTAATATCATCTCCCCACCAGAAAAGATGTTTTTGATCATAAATAGTCCTTCGTAAGTAGGAGTCCATTTTCCCCTGGGATCGCTTTGCGGCAAGATGATCCGCTTGATTACAAGGTCCCCGACTTGATATACCTTGCGCCTGACTTTCTTGTTGAAGGCCTTGATCATACATTTCTGATATGCCTTACCATGGCAAACAACAGTAAGTCGTTTTTCGTCAATCAAGTTAAGTTGATGAAGCCGGGTCTGAATCCAATTGTCTTCACTCAAGCCAGCATCTTTCATGATTCTCAAGGAGGAAATCTGAACCACGATAGGTAAGGCAGCTTCCATGTCGTATACCAAAGAATAGGGTATTTCCCCAATTGATGTACGTGCCATGGTACGGTACCCGTGCAGAGCAAACGGTAACATCTCATGCCAGTCCTTGTAGGTGATTGTCATCTTTTGTATGATCTTCTTGATATTTTTGTTCGCAGCTTCGACAACACCGTTCATCTTTGGCCGATAGGGAGATGAATTGTGATGTTGAATCTTGAACTGCTTGCACAGAGCGGTGATCATAGTATTGTTCAAATTTGTACCGTTGTCAGTGATAATCCTGTCGGGAATACCATACCGGCAAATGAGATTCTGCTTGATGAAGCGGGCAACCACATTCTTTGTAACGGAGGCGAAGGAAGCTGCTTCGACCCACTTGGTAAAGTAATCAATGGCCACCAGGATGAAACGGTGTCCATTGGATGTTGTAGGCTTGACCTCTCCAATCATGTCGATTCCCCACATCGCAAATGGCCAAGGAGCTGTTAAGACATTGAGAGGAATTGGAGGTATGTGTACCTTGTCCGCATAGATTTGGCATTTGTGACAAGTTCTGGAATGTTGATGGCAGTCAGCTTCCATGGTAGACCAGTAATAGCCTGCCGGTAGAATCTTTTTAGCCATCGTATGACCGCTTGAGTGGGTGCCAAATGTACCATTGTGTAGTTCAACCATAATCTTCTCAGCTTCAACCTTGTCCACACAACAGAGCAGAACACAATCATGATTGCGCTTGTATAGGATACCATTGCTTAGGAAGAACTTTTCCACGAACTTCCTTAAGAACTTTTTGTCGTTGACTGAAGCTCCTTCAGGGTATTCTTGTGCTTCGAGATACCTTTTGACGTCATGAAACCAAGGTCGGTCCACTACTTCTTCGGTATTAATCTCGTGACAATGAGCAGGTTCGTCCATTCGCTCGATGGTGATTTGAGGTGCCTCATTATCCCAGTTAAGTTTAAACATGGAAGACATTGTAGCTAGCGCATCAGCTAGCTGGTTCTCTTCTTGCGGGAAGTGCTCGAAGGTGATCTGCTTGAAATGTGGTAACAATGTCAAGACATGTTCTTTGTAAGGGATGAGGTTTAGATGTTTAGTATCCCACTCTCCTTTGACTTGAATGATAACCAAAGCTGAGTCCCCAAATACAATCAATGATTTGATTCCCAAGTCAATAGCAGCCTTGAGACCAAAGATACAAGCTTCATACTCAGCCATGTTGTTGGTGCAGCTGAAGCAGAGTCTAGCAGTAAAAGGTGTATGGCAACCTTCTGGAGAGATAAGTACCATGCCTATACCGTTGCCAAGTGCGTTGGAGGCACCATCAAACTACAGGGTCCATCGGGATCCTTGTTCAGGTTTGTCATACGGTCTGTTTTCTTCAATGTTGCTCAAAGTCATGATATCCTCGTCGGGGAAGTCGAACCTCATGGATTGGTAATCTTCGACAGCTTGATGGGCCAGATGATCGGCTAGTACGCTCCCCTTTATAGCTTTTTGGGTTGTGTACTGTATATCATATTCGGTGAGGATCATCTGCCATCTAGCGATTCTTCCAGATAGAGCAGGCTTCTCGAAGATGTACTTGATCGGATCCATCTTAGAGATCAGTAAAGTGGTATGTGTCAACACATACTGCCTTAGCCAGCGAGCAGCCCATACCAAAACGTAGCAAGTTTTCTCGAGCAGTGAGTAGCGAGTCTCACAGTCGGTAAACTTTTTTCTAAGGTAATAAATGGCATGCTCTTTTCGTCCAGACTCGTCATGTTGGCCCAATACGCACCCCATTGAATTCTCCAGGACAGTCAGATACATGATTAACAGCCTTCCTTCGACGGGTGGCATCAAGAGAGGAGGTTCCAACAAGTATTCCTTAATTCTATCGAAAGCAACTTGACAGTCACCATTCCATTTAACCACCTGATCTTTCTTCAACAGCTTGAAGTTTGGTTCACAGGTAGATGTTAGGTGAGAAATGAACCTTGCAATGTAGTTTAGGCGTCCCAAGAAACCTCTGACCTCCTTCTCAGTGCGAGGGGTAGGCATTTCTTGTATAGCTTTGACTTTGGCAGGATCAACCTCGATGCCTTTGTTGCTGACGATGAATCCCAAAATTTTACCGGACCTGACTCCGAAAGTGCACTTGTTAGGGTTCAGTCTGAGCTTGTAATCTTTCAATCTGACAAACAGCTTTTGCAGATGGTCGAGGTGTTCTTCTTCTGTATGTGAACGGGATATCATTTCATCCACATAGACTTATATCTCTTGATGTATCATGTCATGAAACAAAGCTACCATGGCGCGCTGATAGGTTGCCTCGACATTCTTCAGTCTGAATGGCTTTACTTTATAACAGAACGTACCCCCGATGTGTAACAGAAGTAGTTTTCTCCATGTCTTCAGGGACCATTTTGATCTGGTTGTACCCTAAAAATCTATCCATGAAAGAAAATACCTTATGCTGAGCTGTATTGTCAACCAAGATGTCAATGTGCGATAGTGGAAAGTCATCTTTAGGGCTATCCCTGTTCAAGTCTCTGTAATCCATGCACATTCTCACTTTGCCATCCTTCTTAGGTACGGGCACAATGTTAGCAACCCATTATGGATAGGAAGTAACAACAAGGAAGCCAGCATTGAACTGCTTCATTACTTCGGCTTTGATCTTTTCGGACATGCCGGGCCTCATTCGGTGGAATTTCTGTTTGATTGGTGGACAGTCTTCTCTTGTAGGGAGACGGTGAACCACAATATCCAGTCCCGGCATGTCTTCATAGGACCAGGCGAATATCTCAACATATTCATTCAAAAACTGAACTAAACTCTCCTTGACACTTGGCTCTAGGTTGGCACCCACTTTAACTTCTTTTCTGTCTTCCTCTGTTCCCAAGTTGATAGTCTCTAACAACTCCTCGTGAGGTAGAATAGCCCTTTCTTCCTGTTGCAGCAGTCTAGGCAATTCTCCAGGCACTTCACAGTCTTTATCACCATCATATTCGGCATGATTGACCAGATCTTCAGAGTCACTAAAGGCCATAGCAGAATTGTTACCCATGGAATCCGGAGTGGATGGGTACCTGCATTTTGTGAGTGTGTGTGTGTGTGTAAGGGATAGCCACCTTTAAACAAATAAAATGTAAAAAGAAAAGACAATGAACACAAAAGTTTATATATGAAAACGTCCATGATTCATTAAAATGGCATATGAAGATGAAAAATCAAGCCCTTACAAATGGACCTATATGCCTCGGGTAAGGCATAAGGCAAAAAAGTGTACGAATTGTTCAGGAATTATTACAAACCAACAGAAAATGTTCGAAAGATAAATTACTGATTGATGAAAGTAATGGGAACAAAATCCTTTGCCTCCCAGTTGTTCAACCCTCCTTCAATAGTTGGAAAGATCCAATCTTCGAAATTGCTCTTCTCTTCATCATCCTCCAAAGCATGAACTCCATGATGGGTGATCTTCAACGGTGGCCCTCCCGCCCGGGAGTGGCGCATAACTTTTTGAGCAGAAGCAGTGAAACCCAAGCCGAATTTATCTGTCTTGTAAGGAAAATCTGGCAGCTGACCCCATACTGTGCTCCCTCCTTCCTCAATCACAGCCTTCGCATCTTTAAGGGATGACATCCGGGTCACAGGTTTGGTAATGATGGGCACAAAAGTCATTATCTTGGCTACCGCAACTTCAAGAGAAACCTCTTCAAAGTGCTGAAAGGGGGTCTCGAAGAATTCACCATCTAATTCAACATAGCAGAATGAATTCAGATGGCTTATCATATACTCCTCCTCGCCACGAACTGTCACAATTTTCCCCTGGACAGGGTACTTAAGCTTCTGATGCAGAGTAGATGTAACGGCTCCAGCATGATGAATCCAGGGTCTTCCTAACAAGAAAGAGTAGGAGGGACGGATGTCCATGACATAAAATGTGGACTTGAAAGTTTACGTACCCATTTTAATCGGGATGTCCACCTCCCCGTGGACCATCCGTTTAGAACCATCGAAAGCTCTGACAATGATATTGCTGGGCTTCAGAGTTAACCCTTCACAGTCCAATATGTCCAATGCTTTCTTAGGAAAGACATTTAATACGACCCAGTATCAACCAGAACGTGAGCAAGAGTAGTCCCTCTGCACTCCACTAAGACATGCAGCACATCATTATGCTTTCTCCCCTTAGATGTTAAATCGGCATTGGAGAATCCAAGACCATTGTTGGCTGTTAGGTTGTCTACACACTCCTGGAACTGGTCCGCGGAGGTTTCCTGAGGCACGTGGGCCGTCTTCAAGAATTTGATCAGGGTTTTGGAATGAGCTTCGGAACATAGCAACAGGGCCAGCATAGAGATTTTTGAAGGGGTTTGCCCAAGTTGTTCTACGACATCATAATCTCTTTTCTTAATTATTTTTAAAATCTCCTCCATTTCCTTTTGAGTGGTCTCGGGGATGACCAAAGGCTGAGCCCTCGTCCTGACGGGCTCTTATTGGATCCCCTTACCTTTATCAGCAGCAATAGCAGAGGGTACAACTACGGGAGTAACAATTTCTTCAATCACTAGAGTTCGCACGGATATGTTGACCGGCACAGGAGTAACCTTAGGAGCACTTGAGGGTCTTAAGATTACCCTTGGGGGAGAAATCTCCGGAGAGAAAATTCTTCCGCTGTGGTTGATTTTACTTGTCCCAACAATATTTCCTATGTCAGGAGTCTCTTCATCGGAACTTTCTTCAACTGATTCAATCTGCTTAACATCGTGGTAGAAGATCTCTCCTCCATAATTCCACGATATCGTTTTGTTGGACTTGTATGGGATAGGCCCCGGCATAGTTATATTCAGAGGTACAATCTTTGGATCGGATGTAATCTTAACAGGTCTTTTGGAGACCTTGGAAAGACTGGCGGAAATGGTAATTATAGCAACATCGTGGATAGGAGTCGGAGTAACAGGAGTTTTCTTAAAGAGGAATTCTTGATTATCCATTAGGCGTTGGATTCCTAACTTCAACAGCGGACAGTCGGATTGTAAGGACGAACAAAGGTAGCAATCTTTTTCATAGCCTGGGAAAATCCCGGCTTTCAACAGATTCATCTTGATCATTGGTAATGGAGTCATTAAGTCATCAATAGCAGCAACATAAATATCTTCTTCAACATCATGTACATTGTTGTACCCCAAAATTTGCCCTCCCATATTTCTCAAAACATCCCAAGAATAATCTCCAAGTGGCTCAAGATTGCTCAAGAGTTGGACATTCAAATCACCTCCTAAGGCAGTCAATCTCAAATTAGGGTTTTGTGTTGCATCAAGGTACTTACATACAAATGACCTAAAGTGCTCCCCAATGTCCTAATATGTTCTCAAGTTCATCCATGTCAAATTTCAAGCCTTGCAGAGGAAGTTTGGTCAGTCAATTGCTCAAGAGGCCCTAAAATCGACTGTGTTAGGCCAAAAGTCAACTGTGACCTACAAACAGTCAAACCTCAAGATTTTTTGTCAACATTCTCATTTTTAAGGATAATTCATCACTTTATCAAGGGTTGATCATGATTCATCAAGGATTGCTCAAGATTCATCAAGATTCAAAAGTTGCTAAATTAGGGTTTTGTAGGAAAAGTCAACTTAACTTTGACCAAGCATAACTTTCTCATACTTTATGAGAAATGACCCATCCAAAGCTCATTTTTAAGAGGATGAAATTTCCTACAATCCATCTTCACACCCCAAGATAAAGAAATGCACTCACAAAATGTTACAAATTTGGACATTATAGGTCATTTTTGAAAGTCAACAAAAACACCTTTTTTCCAAAGCTTATAACTTGAGCATGGAATATCAAAATGCGATGAAACAAAAACGGTGGGTTAGACGACATCTCAAGGTTTCTAAAAAGTCCAAGAACACTTCCAAAAGTTCAAAATTGAAGAAGTTATGCATTGTTGAAGTTGGGCATTTTTCCAAAATTGCCAAAAGTCAACTATCCCCAAAACTTCAAATTTTGTCAAATGGGCCAACTTTTTTCCACTTGATTAGATCTTGTAACACCACACACGTGTCATATATTCAGTCTTGTGCCAATTTATTAATTTTTCTATTTGATTTGATTTTTATTGATTTAATTCATTTTTAATCAATTTAAATCCAAATAAAATCTAAATATTAATAACTTGTGATCTTTTTTATTGATATAGGTTTCAATTATCATCATGGACCAAATAAAATCCGAATCATGCCATGTTATGAACAAAATATTGGTTTTTGACATTTTTGGAATCTTTGTTAATGGTGAATCATATCTAATCTTCAAACATCAATGCTAATGGATTCAAGGCCCAAGACTTGACCTAATTGCTTCCCTTATACTCACACAACATGAGGCACACAAGAACACGACCTGGAGGTTGCACAAACTGCAATACAAAAACTTGAAAAAAAGCTTGAAAAGTGTGAAACTGAAATCCATATTGGAGGCCAATTCAACACAAAATCTCAACGTGGTGTTCTTGCTTGACGTCCACTGAAGCTATTGCAACCATTCACAAGCTCTGAAACCACTTGAATCGCACTGTAAGTCTTCTGGAAAGTCGCCCTGTACACAAAATCGCATCCTTTGATTCTTGCATTCTTTTGCCAAAATCTTTGCATATTTGTGTTTGTCATTCCATTTAGAACATTTCTGCATTATTTGATTTCGTTTTTGTAGCCTTTACAACCATACCTGAAACTAGGGTTTGGTTTTCTTGTTTTTAGGCGTTTCCGTTTCAAGTAAAATCAGCATTATCAATGGCCATGGTTGTGTTCAGGGAGGAAAGACGAACATGGTGGTGGTCTTAGTTTGCATTTATATGGCCTGGAATTTGTTTTAGGATGATCCCACAGATCTTGCTGCGGATAAAAATCCGCAGGTAAGAAAACTAGTGTTTCAACGAAGAAGACGCTGACGCGTCTCCCTCCCATTGGTGGTTTCAAATGTCGCGCGTTTTATTTTTTATTTACAGCATATTATTTGTTTTTAGCATATAATATTTACCACTTATTCCACTAACAATAAAAACAAAGTGATGCAGTGGCAAGCGCGCTAGTGGAAAGTCCAATGGGACCTGGGTTCGAATCCCAGGTCCCCCAAATGCCTTTGTTTCATTTTTCTTCAGATATTCCAATGCCTTTCAAAGATCATGATGCACCATACTCCCTCAAATCTTGAAGCGCCAGATGGCCCCAGGCCAGATCTGGTGGACCAAAGGTGATGTCCACCATACACCCAAGTCAACAGGCGTGCATGGAATGGCAAAAGTCAATCAGGCCAACGTGGATGAGCCTCTCAAAATTGCAAATCACACCCTTCAGATTGGGCCCAACACCCCCCCCCCCCCTTGGTTATTTCTTTTCTTTTTATATTTTATTTATTTAATTGTTTTTGCATTATTATTTTTATTATTTAAACTAACCAATTAATATTTTTTCCTCATAAAATCAGAAAACATAAAAAATATTATTTTTATTAATTTCATTATTTTATTTTTGTAAATAAATATTAACCTAATTAATTTAGTTTTAAATAGATATAACCTTTAACATTTTTTTGCAATACTTAAAATTAATTTAGAAAATTAGGTTTTTAATAATTTTGACCAATTTTATTTTATTTCCTTAAATATAAAAAATCCAAAAATATTTTCATTAATTAATTAATTTAATTATTAACTTAGATCTAATTTCCATTTAATTCAAAAAATAACAAAAAACATGCTTTCTTTAAAAAAAAAGGGTCAAAACCCTAAAAAACTCGCCCGATTTAATTTCTCGCACGCGTATCGTTTTATCCAATATTGTAATTGCTCCCGGTATGTAATAGCTTTTAATTAGGATTGCTATTTTATCGCTTTATTTTATTTTCCGCAATTTAAATTAAAGGGTTGCTTTTGGCGATGTAAATACCTGACGCCTTGTAATAGTTTAGATTTAATTTCCGCAAATTTAATTTCCGCAACTATATACTGTTAGATGTTTGATAATAGGGAATGCATGACAAGATCAAATGTATGAACTTAAAATCAACATAGCTCACGCATGACATGTACAAAGATAAAATAACCGAAATCAACATATTCGCACATGCGCACTCTTAGGGTACACCTCACTTGCTTGCCTTCAAACGTGGTCATTGAGTATAGGAAGTTTTAGAGATCGCCCTCTTGTCCAAAGATCATAAGTTACCTCGAATAGGTTGCCTCGGAAAAAATGATCTAAGACATTAGGGTTACCGCTAAGGCGTCCTAACATTGCTTTAGTGACCACACGTCCCTTAATCAAATTGACCCTAAAAACTCCAACGACGATGCTACCTACTCACTAATAGTGGGACAGCATTGTCTAAAGGACATTTGCACAGATTAATTCCTTTTTCGAGTAGGTAGATGGTTCTTAAGTACTTGCTCCTTTTTAAAACAAAACAAAACTTTTCGCACTTACATTCCTTTCAAAACAAAAACTCTTTCAAACCCACAAACACAAAGAAAAGAAAATTTTGAAAACACTTTGAGCAAGTACCTAAGAGCCCGTGGATAACCACGGATAGAAAGGGTGCTAACACCTTCCCTTTCTATAATCTACCTCCCGAACCCGAGAAACAACTCGAAAAAGGAATTTTTCTGTGCTTTTTTCCTTTCCTTGTTGGATAAAATAAAAGACGGTGGCGACTCTTTCTTACTGCAACATTTTGCAAAAATAAACTCAAAATGCAAACCAGCATTCCAAAACAGTCAGTTATCTTCCCACCGTATCACAGACATTATGGCCATGTTTTGGCATTGGGGCAGAGATCACATTCGGTTTTTCAGGGGCGTCGAACTCCACCTCTTTGGCATCTATTAAATCATGGATCTTATTTTTGAGGGCCCAACAATTGTTGGTGTCGTACCCCACACTGTCCGAATGATAAGCACACTTTGCGTTTGAATGGTAGTAAGGAGAAGAGGTATTTGGATTCTTTGGCGCCTCTTTCAAGCTTGTAATATTTAACTTCAACAGATGAGGGAGAACCTGAGCGGGTGTCATATTGATCCGGGTGAATTGTCATGCAGGCCTTTCCACCGTTGCTTGGTTGGTTATGGATTGACTGTTTCGAGGTTGATCAGCTGCAGAATTCTCAATCATTACAGCCCCCATCGCTGGCCGGTGCTCAACTCTTCCTTGACTTCTCTGGGAGTAAACAACTGAGACTTCTTTCTTGGCTGGAAAGGTCTTCTTGATAAGCAAATGCATCCTTTTAAATTTTACCGCTCTTGATTCCAGCTTCAACTCTTTCACCAGTCAGAATTAACTCGGTGAACCCCGCAGACGAACTCCCGATCAAGTGATTAAAGAATGGACCTGACAAGGTCCCCAAAAACATATCCACAAGCTCTCTCTCAGACAATGGTGGCTGCACCCTCCCAGCCAAGTCCCTCCATTTCTGGGCATACTCCTTAAAGCCTTCATTAGAGACCATACCCATACTCTGTAATTGAGTACGAGTAGGTGCTAAATCCGCATTATATTGATATTGTCTGTAGAAGGCAGTAGCCAAATCCTCCCAATTGTGAACATCAAATCTCTCAAGTTGATAGAACCAATCTAATTGCGTAGCCGACAAACTATCTTGAAAAAATGGACCCACAGATCCTTATCAGAAGAATGAGGTTGGATCTTTCTGACGTAAGACCGTAGGTGCATCCTCGGACAAGACAAACCATCGTATTTAGCAAATGTAGGCACCTTAAATTTAGGGGGAATTACAATCCCAACAACTAACCCTAGCTCCTCAAAATCCAGCCCAGGAACTCTTTGTACCTCCATAGATGCCAGACACTCTTCCAGATTCTTGTACTTGTCATCTGCAGGAGGGTACTGCTGCTCAGAGTAATCTTCATCCTCAGACTCGGAGGGCACTGCAGCTCCCTTTCCTTTTCCTACCCCTTCATCAGATGTCGAGGGGAAATCTAGGACCCTTATAGCTTGGTTCTCAAATCTTCTTCCCATAGTAGCCACACCAACTCTTTTCTTTTTCTTTTTCTCCTTTTCCTTCTCTAATAGTGCTTTAAGATCCTCCTGACCATTTTCCAAAGTCGCGAGGAGTTGTTGGAACTGAGAATTCTGCGCTTGTAGGTCTTTGACCGTCTGCTCTATATCCATCTTGCTGAAATAAATAGCAGAGAGATAAGGAAACCTGGTGTGAAGACCTGTTTATGCATATGATGAATGATGTGTATTCATGTAATGCATTCAAGGATTCAGAAATTCAAATTTGTTGTAAACAAAAAAGAACGCACGTCATATTAAGAAGATAAAATTTGTTAGTACATAAGTGCCCCATGGGCAAAATAATACAAAACTCTAATGTAAAAAGACGTTGTGCATCCTCTTCGGTGCTATGTAGGTGTTGAGAGTCTGCTCTTCGTGGAGTCGACGAGTAAGTTCCAAAACCTTCTTCTCACTGGCATAGAAGTTGGCTTCAAAAGTGTTTCGTTCTTCCTTGAGCTGTATCCAACTCTTTTGCAAATCTTCCAATGATGTTGGCATGTTAGGATGTAGGAGGGTGTATGGAACCTCTCCTTCTATAACAGGCTCTTTGATCACGGGGAGAATGTAGGGGTAAGGCATCATAAGACCCTGGGTGCGGGTTCGTACCCACTTGAGGTAAGGCTCAAGGGGGATGGAATTCTTGTGTCCCAGTGTCTTACTATCCACTTTGTTAGGCATCCTCCAAGCTAGGATAAACCTTGGTCGAAGTCCTTGAGCGTCATTGTCGAAGTCAAAAACCAAGTCTGGAATCAGCATGTCATGAGTGCCATCCCTTCGGGCATACCCAAATTGTCTCAGAGCCAAACAGGGGTTGTAGGTAATGCCTCCCCTAATGCCAAGTAATGGGACATTAGGGAATTCCCCACAACGATCAATGATGATGACATTTTCTCTGGACCGAGAACACCAATGAACATCAGAATGTGTAAGAGTCATCAATCGTTGTGACCACCTCAAGCCTTGCTCATTCTTCAAGACTGACTGGGGAAGGTGAGAAATAAACCACCTTGCTAGAAGAGGAGTACAGAACATGAGAACACCTCTTTCCCTCATTGTTCGTGTGTGAAATGAGTGGAGGATATCCCCAAGCAATGTAGGCACAGGATTCCGAGATACAAAAATCTTGACAGCATTCACATCTATAAGCTGATCAGGGTTTGGGAACAAGACCAACCCATAGATGAGAAGTGCTACAATCTCCTCAAAAGCTTGCAGATCTAGAGAATTCCAGCAGTCTTGTGCCTTCTCAAATAGAAACTTTTCCAAGAAACCCTTGACACCAGTTCTGGTTTCCCAATGACCTTTGATATCAGATGGTTGCAAGTGTAAGGCTTGAGCAACATCTTCAGGCTTTGGCTCTCTTTCCGTATCGTTGTAGGGTAGTTGATGGAGAATAGGAATCCTCAGGAGTTGAGAAAATTCCTCCAAAGTAGGCACTAGTTGGTAATCAGGAAATGTGAAGCAGTGGTGTAAGGGGTCAAAGAACTGGAAGAGAACTTTCACCATGTCTTCCTCAATGTTGGAGTTGACCAAGTTGAGAAGTCTACTATGTCTTTCAGTGAAGGGAGAATTCTCTGGAATCTTGGAAGCTAGCTCCTTGAGTAGAGGAGGAATTCTCACAAGGTTGACCTGGATTGTTTTCCTGCGGAGTGATTCCATAACCTACAAAACAGGAACAAAGATGAAAATCAGAACCCTTGAAATGGTTAGTGGATGCATATGATGCTTCATGATGTTCATGATGTATGCATAAGTATATGTACAAACAAATCACACAAGATCCTAGTTTCAGGCTTGCATGGGGTTTCATAGGTAAGTACCCTCTTGAAGTTAGTTAGCTCAACTTGTCCTATAAATAGTAACCGGGTTCTAAGGAGCTCAATATCATTGTATTATTTTCTGTGTTCATTGTTTCAGTTTAGCCACTTAACTGGCGACCGAAATATTCCAAGAAAACAAACCTCAATGAGTGTAGTATCGAGTATCTACCAACTTCGGACTGCACCAAAGCCGGTCATCTCACTACCCCTAAAAAGGCCAAGATGGTCAAGTAAAGGTTCTAAAAGTCCATTAGTGTTTCATGCCATCACTCAGCGGCCCCGTATTCTCTTTGATTAACTCAAAGGCTACCGGTACCCACAAATATGTCGCACTAATATAGCTATTGCTTCAACCATATCAGTATACCCTGCACAGTTTCCACAACATATTGCTATTTACCTATGAATGTTTCCCAAATCCGGGTAGAGGATTTCAAACCCAAACAATAGAACCAAATGTAAATCAATCAAAGCAAACAAGGTAAGCATGTAAAGGTGATATAAACCCTAAGGTAACCCAACTTTTAGATTATCCCCAGCAGAGTCTCCAGTTATATGATACAGTGGGAGAACTGACTTGAGGTTTTGCGTTTGTGTTGGCAAATGTTTCGGTTTAGTAAGAGTCGCCAACGACTTTTTATTTTATCCAAAGGAAAGTTCAAAAAGCACATGAAAGACCTTTGAGATGTTTTCTTGGGTTCGGGGGGTAGATTATGAAAAGGGAAGGTGCAAGCACCCTTTTCATCCATGGTTATCCATGGGCTCTTAGTTACTTGTTTAGATCACTTGCTTTTGCTTTTAAATTGTTTGAAATGGTGCTTTTGTGTGTGGTTTTGAGAGTATTTTGAAAAGAGGCCATCGTTGTGGCAACCTTTGTAATGATTCTTGTTTGAATGTATACAAAGGTGTTTGTTTTTTGAAAATATATTTCAATGTTTTGAAAGTTTGTTTTGGGAAATGTTTTGAAATTGTGTTGTGATGTGTTTTTGAAAATAGCAAGGATGTTTGCAAGTTTTGTTCAAGTAACTAAGAGCATCTGCCCTATCTACTCAAAGATCTTTCCTACACATTTTTAACCCTTTTACATTGTTGTTTTACCATTGCATTTGGTAAACAACCTTGTATTTGGATGTTAAACGAGACAGGCGCGGGTCATCGTATTGACCATGATAGCAATTGTGCTAAGTATCATTAGAAAATTTTTGAGGGACTATATCATTTTGTATAGGCAACCAAGATAGAGTCATCGAGGGACTATGATCTTTTTGTTTTGTTTTTGTTTTGCCAAGATACTCAACATGCATACCATGGCCATTTTAAAGGCAACAAGTGGATGAAACCCTAGGGGTGCATGTGTGCATTGTGTTGTCAATTTACATGCTTTTATGTCTTGTATTAGGTCTAGCTATTTGTTTTGATTTTGGATATTGCATACAAACCCTAATCTCTATCATGGCATATTTGAAAGCTATAAAATGCGTAAAATAAATCTACGCTATTACAACATTGATATATGGGAGGGGGTACAAATTTGAATGGGGAGTATTTGCAAGAAAATAAAACCCTAAGATTAACTATTACATCCAAATTGAATTCTTTGTATCAAATAATAAATAAGCAAATATTTAAATAGACAATTAAATAAATATGCAATATATAATAAATACGTAAAAAATGTCTTTGTTTATTTTTATGTATGTAAAAATAAAATATTTAATGTATTTAAAAAAAATAAGAAAATAAAAGGTTATTTTTGTTAAGGGTAAAAACCCTAATTTTTTGGTTTAAGAATATGTATATATTATAATATTTGTTTATGTATAATAAAATAAAAATATATACAAATGTCAAAAAATAAAAATATGTTAGAAAAAAATATTATTTAAGTATATAAATAATAAAAATAAAAGTATAATATTTTTTGTGGTATTTACAAGTTTATTTAGAAAAAATAAAAGTATATTATCTAAGAAAACTATTTTTTATGTTAGAAAAAATAATAAAAAAATACAAAATAAAATATGAAAATTTATGAAAATGTTTTTGGTAATTTTTTATGTTTAGAAAAAATAAAATAAAATCAGAAATGCAAATGAAATAAAAAAATAATAATAACATAATGAAATGGGCCGGGGGTACAATCAGCAAGCTGGGGGGCGCCAAAAGTGAGAAATAGCCAGGCCCAGCCCAGCTACTTCATCTTCAACCTTCGTTCAAAAAATTTGCGCACTTCTTGTACAAATGTCCAACTCCTGCATACGTGCTCTAAAGCAAAAGCTCACAACACAAAAGTTATAGCATTTTTCAACACGATTTCAACCATATAAAGAACTTAATCTAACTCTCAAAGACCAGAGAGAATTTCTCTGGCCCTAATTTCTAACCTAACTTTTTCAGAATGTTCATCAATCAAATTCTCTCAACACAGTTAACTTAAATGAAATCTATGCATATGTACAGCTTAAGGGCAATGAGTACTACATTTTTTATTCACAAACCTAAGCCTAATGTTTCCTAAATAGAGAGATAGAAGTATGAACAATACCTGCTTCAGTTGAAATCGAGTATGGCAATGTGGAGGTTTTCAATGAGGCCTGAGATGCTTGGGAGCTTGCTTGAACTTCCTCTGACCTTCCCCAATGCTTAGTTGGCTTTGAACTTTCTTGAGTAAGCCTGTAGAAGTCAACCTGCACAAGCTGAAATCAGAAATGGTGAAGCTTGTAAATGGAGTTACAGTTAATGGCCAATGGTTAGGATAGCTTATGTGGGTTGTATAGAGTGTGTTGGAAGAAGTTTGGGACAAAATGCACGAGTGGTTTGTGAGATGGAAACAAAAACGCAGAAATTGCCCTATTGTGCAAGAAGAAGGTGTTTTGATGTTAAAGGGTGTTTGAGGGTTGGATAGCTCGTGTTTCTGGCTCAAGGCAATATGAAAAACTTGTTTGGAAAGGTTACAACACTTGGTTTTAACAGAAACAAGAGTTGTGTGATTTTGGCAAGTTGACTTGTTTTTTTAAGAAAAGTGTGAAGTGACCAAGGGCAGGCCTGTACAGGCTAGCTTCAAGCATGCACAAGATTGTTGTACTTTGCTCTGAGTTTGTGGAGTTGGTATGCTGAAAAAGGCTTGGTTCAAGGCTCAAGGGAAACAAGTTGATATAAAGCCACCTTTATCAAAATGGCATAGTTAGCTTTTTGCCATTTTTAGATTAATTCAATGTGTAATCTTCCATTGATCAGAATAATGCCTTAGACCATTGAGTTTGCATTCAATTTTTGAGTGTGGAAGGGTTTAAAGACCTGTGAGAAAGTACAAATGAGGCTGGATAGAGTTTGCAATTTGTGTCAACATGAAACATGCCATGGATCAAAGTGACTTTTTGCCAAATTCAAACCTTCGATTCTCCCTAACCAGAAATGATTTTGGAGAGTTCTTGGACATTTTGGAAAGCTTGTAACATGCTCTGCAATCCATATTTGAAATGCATTTTGATATTCCAAGTGTAACTATGTGAAAAATTACCATGAAGATAGGTCAAAATCCTGCCTAAACTACGGCAAAATTTCACTAAGTTAAAAGTTTCATGGACCCTTATTCCAAAAATCATAACTTGAGATCCAAACATCTTTTGGGAAAACTTTGTGAATAAAAGTTGTATATTTTGTGGAGTAATAAAACTTTCATGTTGGAAGTTTTGTTTGAATCCAATTGCATCATGGTGAAAATGTTGGGCATAGTTGGGAAAAAATAAGAAAATTTCATAACTTAGAAAAATTCGAAGTTATGAAAATTTTCAATCTTAAACCCTAATTTGCAAAATTACGTTTCTTGGTGAACAAGTTTCATGTTTTGACACATCTTGATGAAAAATGACCCTTGGCACTTGATTTTGACCAAAAAGTCAAAGTTTGACTTTTCAGTGTACAGTTGATTTTTAATCAATTGATTGGAAAATTCATTTGTCAATCCAATGCATTTGAGATATTTTGAACCTTGTGAATAGGTCAAGATGATGCCATTGAGTCCTTGAATCCATACTTGAACCCAATTTTCCATTGGCTAGGTGAAAAATCAGAAATTGCCCTTATACAGTCAAAACCCTAAAAATGACCATTTTGCCCTTTTGATGATTTGATCAAATATCTTGAGGAGATGTGGTCCAAACTTGATCAAATGGTTCATATGAGTCTATAATGTTGATGTGGATAAAAAATTTGAGGTTTGACTGTAAATTGGCCATAATTGACTTTTTCCCTAATATAGTTGATTTTTAGGTCAACTGTCCAATTGACTGGGCAAAAATTTGATTCAAGGCTTGAACCTTGGTAGAGGCAATATTAAAAATCCAACATGAAGTATGAAAGTCACTTTGAGCATTGGAAGTCCAAAAATCCCTCTGTAAACTCAAACCCTAATTTCAGGTCAACAGTGCAAGGAGATGTCTTGAGCAGAGCAAACCCTAAATATGTCTGGAATCCAAAGAGTCTTGTGAGGGGAAATCTTGGAAAAATGAGAGGTCAAATTTTGGGGTACAACAAATGCCATGGTTGGACTCGTCTCGTCCTCCTGAACATGGTGGTACCATTCATGAAAGCTAATTTCACGCAAGCAAAAACCCTAAAACGGAATCCAAAACCCTAACAATGGTGAAATCCACCACAGGCCATTTAAATGCAATTAATCAATACAGGAAGCTTGCAAATGTTCTATGGATCAACAATATATGATTAATTCATCCTAACAATTCCTAAATCGTGCTAACCGAATTCAAAATTTCATGGATATCGTGATGGACTTACAGCGCTTTTGGGTACTGGAAAGGCTTGGTTCTTGATTGCTTTAGCTTGCTGAGGATCCCTGGAATCGATTGGGATGGTTCAAAGGTCTTGAAACTGCCTCTAACAATGAAATCGTGTTTGCACTTTTTCTTGATTTTTTCAAGTTCTGTTCTTCTTGCTGCGCCTGCTTCCATCCCCACTTTTGATCTGCATTGCTTCTATATGTATTGAGGAGTGAATTAGGTTTGAAAACCTGGCCTCAATCTTCCTCCATCAATGTCCTTGATCTTGATTTAATTCACCTTGAAAATCTTTCCAAAAATGGCCTAAATCCAATATTTTTGTGCACACATGCCTTTACACGAGTTTAATTTGATGCTAGCTATATAATAAAACCTAAAACAAGTACAAAATCTTTTGTTTTCAATATTTTGGATTTTATATGATTTGTTTTGATTTAAATTGAATTAATTCAAATAAAAATCAAAATAAATAATAAAAACATGATAAGGACAAGTGGAAAAGGCTAGAGCTCGTGGACTATGTTGCCAACTCAGAACAAGTGAAAAAGATTGGGCCCATTTGGCAAAATTTGAAGTTTTAGGCATAGTTGACTTTTGGCAATTTTGCAAAAAGGGTCAACTTCACCAATGCATAACTTCTTCAATTTTGACTCTTTGGAGGTGTTCTTTGACTTTTTACAATGCTTGAAATGTCCTATAAGAAACCCGTTTGGTCTCATCTCAATTTCATATTCCATGCTCATGTATGAAGCTTTGACAAAAAAGGTGTTTTTGTTGACTTTTCAAAATGACCTATAATGTCCAAATTCATAACTTCTTGTGAGGGCATATTTTGAACTTGGGAGCTGAAGATGGATTGTAGATAATTACATCCTATTCACAATTAGCTTTGGATGGGTCATTTCTCATAAAGTATGAGAAAGTTATGCTTGGTCAAAGTTGAGTTGACTTTTCCTACAAAACCCTAATTTAGCAACTTTTGAGTCTTGATGAATTATGAGAAATCCTTGGTGAATCATGATTAACCATTGTTAAAATGATGAAATATACTTAAAAATGAGGATGTTGACCAAAAATCTTGATGTTTGACTGTATGTGGGCCACAATTGACTTTTGCCCTAGCACAGACGATTTTCACGCCTTTGAGCAATTGACTGAGCAAACTTCCTCTGCAAGGATTGAAACTTGACATGGATGATCTTGATAACATATTAAGACATTTGTGAGCATTTGGGATCCCTTGGACTCAAGTATCTTGATGCAACATGAAACCCTAATTTGAAGTAGACTGCCTTAGGAGAGAGCTTGTCTGGCCAACCCTTGGACTACCTTGAGCAACTTGGGGATCTTTCTTGAAATGTTTTGAGAAATATGGGAGGGAAAACATTAGGGTACAACATCTGCCCCTGTTCAATTTTCTTAAACCTAGAGATTTAGATTGGCATATTTGCCTTTCGTGATCTGAAGGTGAAAGATGATTGAACACTAGAGTGCCCAGAAATTTGCACTCGCATGGAGTTGTGTCCGTTTTGCGATATCGGGAATGGGCTTACAGATGCCATTTGGAAATTGCTGACGAGGGGATGGGCTTAAAGATGCCATCTGAAGGAGTATTGATCGCATAAGAGATTCCTTTGCGAGAGCTTGTATACCCGTCGTTGAGCAAAATTCCGCTGGGGAATGCTGATCTCTGTCTTGAGAGAAATAGAATTTTAGGAACTTCGGTCGTCCGTATTCTAATGAGGAATCATCTCTGTTGAATTTTAGGAACTTCGATCGTCCGTATTCTACTGAGGAATCATCTCAATTGAATTTTAGGAACTTAAATCATCTGTATTCTACTAAGGAATCATCTCAATTGAATTTTAGGAACTTCGATCATCCGTATTCGACTGAGGAATCATCTCTTTTGAATTTTAGGAACTTCGATCGTCCGTATTCTACTGAGGAAACATCTTTGTTGAATTTTAGGAACTTCGATCGTCTGTATTCAACTGAAGAATCATCTCTGTTAAATTTTAGGAACTTCGATCGTCCGTATTCGACTAAGGAATCATCTTTGTTGAATTTTAGGAACTTCGGTCGTCCGTATTCGACTGAGGAATCATCTCTGTTGAATTTTAGGAACTTCGGTCGTTCGTATTCGATGGAGGAATCATCTCAATTTGAATTTTAGAAACTTCGATCGTCCGTATTCTACTGAGGAAACATCTCTGTTGAATTTTAGGAACTTCGATCGTCCGTATTCGACTGAGGAATCATCTCTATTGAATTTTAGGAACTTTGATTGTCTGTATTCAACTGAGGAATAATCTCTGTTGAATTTTAGGAACTTCGGTCGTCCGTATTCGATAGAGGAATCATCTCAATTTGAATTTTAGGAACTTCGATCGTTTGTATTCTACTGAGGAAACATCTCTGTTGAATTTTAGGAACTTCAATCGTCCGTATTCGACTGAGGAATCATCTCAGTTTGAATTTTGTGAGAATTTGATTGTATCCTTCCTGAAAGGTAAAGGTTAGCTGTATGTAATGCATGATATGTATCAAGCAATGATGTTCTCAAAATAAATGAGATTGTGTTTATACGATGCGTATATGCATGTGTCATGATGTATGGAAATGCAATGTTTTTATGATGCTCTCTAGTTGGGGGAAATAAATCTTGGATTGCTGCTGGAGAAAAGAGTTGAATTATTCGTTTCCGCTGGGGATAGTGAATGGAGATGATTGTGAGATTAAACCTGCAGGAGAGGATAACTCTGCTGGGGAATAAACTGACGAGGAAATGACTCTGTGGGGAGGACATATTTTGCTGGAGGACCTGTTGATTTGGATAAATAAACTCAGCTGGGGATGAGTCATCACTGCCGGCGATGATAAACTCTGTTGGGGATTGAATTTTTGTTTTTGAAAGGAATGAACTCCGTTAGGGATGGTTTTCCAGTTGCGATTTCGCTGGGAATAACCTTTTAGGCTTTACTGGGGACAATCTTCCAGAGTATACTAGGGATAATATCCAAACTCCACTGGGGATAATTTTCCAATACTGGTGACGGATAAACTCTACTTGGGGAGAATATTGTTGATTCATTCGCGGTTGCGAGCCTCAGCTGGGGAGAATTAACACCATTGTCTTTCTCTTACTCTGCGGGGGAGTGAATGTTCTTTCAATCGTTTTCTCCAATTAGGTATATCCCTATACCTATGGACAGAGCAACTGTACGGTTTGGACATTTCTTGTTTGCCTCTGTTTTTGATATTACGAGTAATCGTCTTTTGTTTCACATGTAAATATTTATTAGCAGCAATTATTGTCAAATGCATATATCAAAAATGAACATTGGACGTTCTTGCAAAACAAAACAGAAAAAAGAAAACAGTTTGAAATTTCTTTGTGAAAATGAATTGTATTGATTTTGAAGTCGACCTGTAAATAGGCATTTTTGTACAAGAGGCCGACGTCCTAGTAAGAGAATGCCACCGAACAATAGAATTTATACAATTTGTGAAAAACAAATAAAAACAGCTATGTGAATAATCCAACTGGGTTCCAACTCTGCTATTGCCTTTATATCTTCGAGCATCTCATCACTTTGCTACTTGGTTGAAGGTAGATCAGATTGATTAGTGTCGTCCGAGCTTGATAGTCGATACTGAAGTCTGGTTACAAGATGATCCAATGAGACATAGTGTTACGCTTCAATCCCTATTTTTTTCCTGGACCGCCCTTTCGGGTTTTCAGTCCACCGGGATACCCTTTTTTTCCCAAGCTGCCTTTTCAGGTTTTCGACTTGCCGGGTGTATAGTTTTTTTTTTTATTTTCATCCCTTATTTTTGCCCGAACCCTTTTGGTTCGCTAGGAAGCCCTTATTTTTTCCTAGGCTAGTCAACCTAGAGGGTTTTTGATTAGGCGTAGTATTTTTTCACTATGTATGCATTGATGGGGTGAGGAAGGTCGTCACCATCCATGGTGGTTAGAATCATAGCTCCTCCTGAGAAAATGTTCTTAACCACAAATGGCCCTTCGTACGTAGGGGTCTATTTGCCCCTGGGATCACCTTGTGGTAGGATGATGTGTTTGATCACTAGATCCCCAACTTGATACTCTTGTCGTCTGACCTTCTTGTTAAATGCCTTGATCATCCGCTTTTGATACGTGTGACCATGACAAATAGCAGTAAGTCTCTTCTCGTCGATTAAGTTCAGCTGATCAAGCCGGGTCTGAATCCAGTCATCTTTGCTCAAACCTGCATCATTCATAATCCGAAGAGAGGTTATCTGAACTTCAATGGGCAAGACCACCTCCATACCATATACCAAGGAATAAGGTGTTTCCCCTGTTGACGTCTGCGCTGAGGTGTGGTACCCATGAAGAGAAAATGGTAACATCTCGTGCCAATCTTTGTATGTCACCGTCATCTTCTGCACAATCTTCTTGATATTCTTATTAGCCGCTTCAACAACCCCATTCATCTTCGGCCGGTAAGGAGAAGAGTTGTGATGTTGTATCTTGAACTGCTTGCAGAGCTCGGTGATCATCGTAATGTTGAGATTTGTACCATTGTCCGTAATGATCCTCTCAGGTACACCATATTGACAGATTAGATTGTGCCGAATAAACTGTGCCACAATGTTCTTGGTTATTGTAGAAAAGGAAGCTGCCTCAACCCACTTTGTAAAGTAATCAATTGCTACCAGGATGAAACGATGCCCGTTGGATGCAGTAGGTCTGATCTCACCAATCATATTGATGCCCCACATTGTAAAAGGCCAAGGAGTTGTCAAGACGTTCAGAGGTACCGGAGGTATGTGCACCTTATCAGCATAGACTTGGCACTTATGACAGGTCCGAGAATGCTGATAACAATCGGCTTCCATTGTGGACCAATAATATCCTGCCCGAAGGATTTTCTTTGCCATGGTATATCCACTGGAATGAGTCCCGAAAGTACCTTCATGTAACTCTACCATAATCCTTTCTACCTCGTTCTTGTCCACACAACGCAGTAAGGTCGAGTCATGGTTACGCTTGTAAAGGATACCATTACTGATGAAGAACTTCGCCGCGAAACTCCTCAAGAACTTCTTATCATTAACAGATGCACCCTCGGGGCATTCTTGAGCCTCAAGATACCTCTTTACCTCGTGAAACCAGGGATTTTATGTTACCTCTTCAGTCTCAATGTCACAGCAATGTGTAGGTTCGTCCAACCTCTCAATGGTAATCTGGGGCGCCTCATTGTCCCACCTGACTTTGAACATAGAAGACATTGTAGCTAGCGCGTCCGCTAACTGATTCTCCTCTCTGGGAAAGTGTTCAAAGGTTATCTCCTCGAAGTGCGGAAGCAACGTTAACACATACTCCTTGTAAGGAATAATATTTGGGTGTTTCGTATCCCACTCGCCTTTGATCTGGCTGATCACGAGAGCGGAATCTCCGAATACACTTAAGAACTTAATCCTTAGGTCAATAGCTGCTCGAAGACCCATAATGCACGCTTCATACTCCGCCATGTTGTTGGTGCAGTTAAAACATGATCGGGCGGTGAACGGAGTATGACAACCTTCAGGAGATATGAACACGCCGCCAATGCCATTACCCAAAGCGTTTGAAGCTCCGTCAAAGTACATAGACCATCGGGATCCTTCCTCAGGTCCTTCATCCGGTCCAGGTGTTTCACAATCCGTCACCAACATGATGTTCTCATCCGGGAATTCAAAGTTCATAGACTGGTAGTCGTCCACTGCCTGATGTGCCAAATGATCTGCCAACACACTTCCCTTAATTGCCTTTTGGGTCGTGTATTGGATGTCATACTCAGTCAAGATCATTTGCCATCTTGCTATTCTTCCGGATAAGGCAGGCTTCTCGAAGATATACTTGATTGGATCCATTTTGGATATCAATAGAGTAGTGTGAGTCAGCATATACTGTCTCACCCGGCGAGCAGCCCATGCCAAAGCGCAACAAGTTTTCTCAAGCAACGAGTATCGGGTCTCGCAGTCGGTAAACTTTTTGCTAAGGTAGTAAATAGCATGCTCTTTTCGGCCAGACTCATCATTCTTCCCCAGCACGCACCCCATTGAATTATCGAGTACTGTCAAGTATAGGATCAAATGTCTCCCTTCAACTAGAGGCATCAGAATAGGTGGCTCTTGGAGATATTCTTTGATCCTTTCAAAAGTGGACTGACAATCATCGTTCCATCTTACCACTTGATCTTTCTTCAATAACTTGAAGATTGGCTCACAAGTAGCGGTCAGGTGTGAAATGAATCGGGCAATGTAATTCAGATGTCCCAGAAAGCCTATGACTTCCTTTTCAGTTTGGGGAGCTGGCATTTCCTGTATAGCCTTCACCTTTGCAGGATCCACTTGAATACCTTTATCACTAACGACGAAACCCAGCAGCTTACCAGACCTCACTCCGAAGGTGCACTTGTTCGGATTTAGCATCAGTCTGTACAACTTCAACCTGTCAAATAGCTTCTGAAGATGGTCGAGGTGTACCTCTTCAGTCTGGGACCTTGAAATCATGTCGTCAATGTATACCTCAATCTCATGATGAATCATGTCGTGGAACAAAGCGACCATGGCGCGCTGATACGTTGCCCCAGCATTCTTCAATCCGAAAGGCATGACTTTGTAGGAAAAGGTACCCCACTGCGTAATGAAGGTTGTCTTCTCCATATCCTCGAGAGCCACCTTAATCTGATTGTAACCGGAGAAACCATCCATTAAGGAGAAGACCTTATGCTGTGCGGTATTGTCAACTAGAACGTCGATATGAGGCAGAGGGAAATCGTCCTTGGGGCTTGCCCTATTCAGATCCCTATAGTCAACACACATTCGAACCTTGCCATCTTTCTTCGACACCGGAACCACATTGGTAACCCACTACGGGTAAGAAGTAACTGCTAGAAAACTGGCATCAAACTGTTTCATAACCTCAACCTTAATTTTCTCAGACATCTCCGGGCGCATTCGGCGAACTTTCTGTTTCACTGGAGGACAATCTTCTTTAGTTGGCAAGCGGTGAACCACAATATCAGTATCCAACCCAAGCGTATCTTCATAAGACCAGGCGAAGATCTCAACATAGTCACGCAGCATCTGTATCAACCGTTGCTTGACTCTAGGCTCCAAATTTGCACCGATCTTGACCTCTTTCTTGTCTTCCTCTGTACCTAGATTTACTGTTTCCACTGGCTCTTCATGCGGCTGTATGGCCCTCTCTTCCTGTAGTAACAGTCTAGCAAGTTCACCAGGAACTTCGCAATCATCCTCACCTTCGTCCTCGGCTTGGTTGATCAGACTTTCGAAGTCATAACTGGCAGTAGCAGAGTCGTTATCAGTAGGATCCAGAGTGGATGTGGACCTGTATATGTGAGTGTGTGTAAGACAAATAGTTGTTTTGCAAGATAGAAAAGAAAAACAAGGAGCGTAAAATTTGTAATGCAAGAAGACTTCCAATGCTTTTATTGATGATATATGGAAATGACAAATATTAAGCCCTCACAAACAAAGCCACGGTGTCTCGGGCAAGGCACCGGGCCGTAAAGTTTAAAACTGTTTGTTACAAATCTCAAAACAAAAGTCTTATTACTGTGTAATAAAAGAAATGGGCACGAAGTCCTTTGTCGTCCAATTGCTTAATCCACCGTCGGTAGTTGGGTAAATCCATCTTTCGAAGTCTGAATCTTCTTCATCATCCCCAATCGCATTTACTTCTGGATTATTGATACGCAGGGGAGGTCTTCCAATCCGCGCGCGCCGAACAGCCCTTTGAGCTTCTGCAGTAAAACCCAAACCCAAACTTGTCAGTCTTGTGTGCAAAGTCAGGGAGTTGGCCCCAATTCGCACACCCACTTTTTTCAATAACAGCCCGGGCATCCTTGAGGGAAGCCATCTTCATTGGAGGATCTTCAGCAACAGTTTCAGTCGATGCCAGAGTCTGGGGGACTTCTTCAAAGTTTTGACACGGGGTTTCAATGAACTCCCCATCCATCTCCATATACCGAGAAGAGTTAAGGTGGCTCACCATGTACTCTTCTTCTCCTCGTACTGTAACGATTTTCCCCTTCACTGGGTATTTCAACATCTGATGGAGCGTAGAAGTTACTGCCCCGGCTTTATGAATCCATGGGCGACCCAGCAAACAAGAATAAGATGGTTGAATGTCCATCACATAGAATGTAGACGCGAAAGTCTGGGAACCAACCTTAACAGGAACATCCACCTCTCCATGTACCATCCTCTTGGACCCATCAAAGGCCCTAACCACAATATTACTTGGCTTTAGCACCAACCTTTCACAGTCCAACCGGTCTAACGCTTTCTTGGGTAAAACATTTAACGAGGACCCAATATCCACCAGCACGTGGGCCAAAGTAGTGCCCCTGCACTCGATTGAAACATGCAGAGCGTCATTGTGATTCTTTCCTTTGGCGGTCAGATATGTGTCGGAGAAACCCAACCCGTTGTCAACTGTCAAACTAGCCACACAGTCTTTGATCTGGTCAGCAGATGTCTCCTGCGGCACATGCGCAGTTTTAAGGAAAGCAATCAGAGCCTTGGCATGGGCTTCTGAGCACAACAATAAAGATAATATGGAGATCTTCGACGGGGTTTACCCCATCTGTTCGACTACATTATAGTCGCTTTTCTTGATGATCTTCAAAAATTCCTCTATCTCCTGCCTAGAGGTTTCAACAATAATCTTCTTCGGTGCCTCCGTTTGGGCAGGCTCACCGGTGATCCCTCTGCCCCGAGCATCAGATGACTCGGCGATAGGGGTAATGATTGGAACATGAATAGGGACAGTAGCAGATGTACTGGCAGGTGAAATAGCAACAGGCTTCCGAACAGTTGGTGGGGAGATCTCAGGAGAGAAAAGTCTTCCGCTGCGGGTGACCTTGCTAGACCTAACATTATTGATGACATCAGTATTAGCCTCTTCAACCTTCAAGTCTTGTTTAATCCCATGATAATACACATCGGCCCCATAGTGCCATAGGACAGCCTTATCCAACGTGTAAGGGATAGGTCCAGGAATATTAATGATCAATGGAGCAACTCTCGGAACAGATGTAATTCTAACAGGCTTTCTCGAGAAAGCCTTGGAAGAATTGGCGGAAATGGTGATTATGGAAACATCTCCAACAGGAATCAATGGAACCAAAGTTTTCTCGAACAAGATCTCTTTGTCGTCCATCAGGCGTTGAACACCTGATTTCAACAAATAACAACCAGCAAGCAGGATGGAACATAGGTGGCAACCTTCGCCATAGCCCGGAAATAAACCGGCCAATAATAAGTTCTTCTTCACTATCATCAACGAAGTAGAAACGTCTTCCACAGAAGTTACAAATGAATCATCGTCCACATCATTTACTCCATGGTTGGGCATAAGAGCAGTCATGACATTAGGCTTTTCCGGCACTTCAAACTCGATCTCCTTAGCATCAATCAGATCTTGTACCTTATTCTTCAAAGCCCAGCAGTTGTTCGTATCATGCCCCGGGCTATCGGAGTGATAAGCACAGCCGGCGTTTGGATTATACAGCAGTGATGTAGTACTGGGATTCTTTGGAGCCTCCCTCAGAGTCACCAAGTTGGTTTTCAACAGTTGCGGAAGAATTTGAGATAGGGTCATACTGAGCCGAGTATACTGTCTTTGCGGTCTCTCTACTCTTTGCTGATTGTTGCATTGTGGGGCAACAGTTGGTCTTGATATTACAACCGCATTAACTGCTTGGCGGCGTTCGGGTCGATTTTGGCTCCTCGAGCTGTAAACTGCACTGGATTCCTTCTTGAAAGGCTTCTTCTCTGTACTTGATGAAGCACCCTTCTGTATCTCGCCGCTCTTGATACTGGCCTCAACTCTCTCCCCAGTCATTATTAATTCAGTGAACCAAGACGATGAACTACCGATCAAATGATTGAAATACGGACCAGACAAAGTCCCAAGAAACATATCCACCAACTCCCTATCAGCCAGAGGGGGTTGGACTCTTCCAGCAAGATCTCTCCACTTCTGAGCGTAGTCCTTAAAACCTCCGCTCGCACCCATAGACATACCCTGAAGTTGGGTACGCGTGGGAGCAAGGTCGGCATTATACTGGTATTGCTTGTAAAAAGCTGTAGCAAGGTCCTCCCAGTTGCAGACATTAACTCCTTCCAGTTGATAAAACCATTCAAGTTGAGTCCCTGACAGACTATCTTGAAATAAATGAACCCAAAGGTTCCTATCAGCAGTATATGGTTGAATCTTTCTGACATACGAGCGGAGGTGTAACTTTGGGCAGGAAAACCCATCGTACTTAGCAAAGACATGAGCCTTAAACTTGTGTGGGATCACCACCCCAGATGCCAAACCCAAATCACTGAAGTCCAACCCAGGTATCTTCTGGATCTCCATTGCGCTCAACCGGTCTTTGAGTTGCTTATACATATCCTCGGCATGAGGATACTGGTCTTCATCAAAGTCAATGTCATTGTCGGAAACCATATGGCTATGACCCTTCCTTTCCTCTTGATTCTCTCCCCCTCCAGATGAATGGGACAAATCAGTTTCCTGTCGCAAATTGTTCCCGAATCTGCGACCCATATTCAGCAGGACCACCTTCTTCTTCTTCTTCTTGTCCTTCAAGATAAGATTCTTTAAATCTTGTTGACCTTTGGCTAAGTTCAAGAACATCTCCTAGAACTGAGCATTCTGAGCTTGCAGAGCCTTGATGGCTTGATCAGTAGGTGTTTCAGAAGACATGTTGTGCTGAAATAAACAGTGAAGAAGATAAGAATCCTGTAAGGGTACCTGTGATGAGGTGCATGGGAATGGAATGCGTATGAAATGATTTCAAAGACTTATGGAGATTCAAATTTGTAAACCAAAATAAAACACACTTTATTAGATTAAAACTTGAAACAATGTTTAACAAATGTCTTTAAGGCGTTACAAAAGAAATACTGAAAAGCAAATTTAAACTAGACACAATAAAAGACATTAGAATTCCCATGGTCGTTTTCCTTTCGTGCTGACATAATCGTTGATTGTCCTCTCAGTCTCTAGATGCCTTGTAAGCTTCAGGATCTTCCGTTCCTGCTCATGATACTTCTCTCTGTAAGTATCCCTTTCTTCCCTTAACTGGATCCAAGATTTCTTTAATGCCCCAATATCAGTAGGCATGTATGGATGGAGCATTGTATAAGGAACCCCTTCTTCATCAGTATGCTCCACAATCACCGGCAAGACAGCTTCGTATGGCATCCCCAGCTTTTGAGCACGGGCTCGAACCCAATGGAGATACGGTTGCATTGGGAGAGAAGTCTTCATTCCTAGCTCATGTGGATCAGACCTGTTAACCCTGTTCCAAGCTCGTATAAACCTGCGACGATGTCCCTCAACATCCCCCTTGAAGTCAAAGACAATGCCTGTAAGCAGCGGCTCAAGAGGACCGTCCCTTCGAGCTCGTCCAAACTGTCGTAAGGCCA
Source organism: Vicia faba (assembly GCA_948472305.1). Classification (NCBI taxonomy): domain Eukaryota; kingdom Viridiplantae; phylum Streptophyta; class Magnoliopsida; order Fabales; family Fabaceae; genus Vicia; species Vicia faba. Next base: position 876,471,245 of record OX451739.1, read on the forward strand.
AACAAGGATTATAGGTTATTCCTCCTCTAATTCCAAGCAATGGAACATTGGGGTATTCCCCACACTGATCAATGATAGCTACCTTTTCCATATCTTTAGTACTCCAAAGGATGTCCGTATGAGCAAGGGACATGATTCTGTAAGCCCAACCCATACCTTCCTCGTTCTTCAATACAAATTTGGGGAGGTGAGAAATAAACCACCTCGCCAGCAGCGGTGCACAACACATAAGAGTTCCCCTTTTCCGAATAGTACAGGTATAAAGAGCATGTAGAATATCACCTAGAAGTGTAGGCACTGGGTTACGAGACATGAAGATCTTGACTGTGTTCACATCGATAAAAGAATTTGAATTTGGGAACAGAACTAGGCCATAGACGAGGAGAGACAGGATGTATTCAAATGCTTGAAAGTCCAAACTATCCCAGAACTGTTGAGCTTGATCAATCAAAAACTTAGCCAAGAAACCTTTTATCCCACTCCGAGTCTCCTAGTTAGATACTACATCAGCCATTGTTAGATGTAGGGCTGAAGCAATATCCTCTGGCCTAGGAGCTATCTCTAAACCTGTAAAGGGTGTCTACTCTAGAATAGATATGCCAAGTAAATCAGAAAACTCCTCCAAAGTAGGGACCAACTGATAGTCCGGGAAGGTGAAATAGTGATGCAACGGGTCAAAGAACTGGAACAACACGCTCATCATTTGCTCATCCAGCTTTGAAGTGACCAAGGTAAGGAGATGACCATGTCTTCTAACAAAGGAAGAAGTATCAGGAACTTTTGAAACCAACTCTCTAAGCTGAGCAGGGATTTGCACAAAGCTGATTCGAATGGTATTTTTGCGCATAGAAGCCATGATCTGCAAAATAGAACAAAGATGAATCCCCTCGGTCTTTGAAATGGTCAGTCTAATGAAATATGCATGCGATGTCATGATGCATGATGTCATGATAAAAACACACAACAGGTATCACAGATAGAAAACATGGTAAAGGCAAACAAGTCACACAATAGCCCTTAAATTTCAGGCTGGCATGGAGTTTAGGTACTACCCTCTATCAGTTTAGTTGATTCAACCTGTCCTAGTAATAGTAATCGGGTTCTAGAGGTTCTCAATATCACTGACCATCCTCGATCGGTCATAGTTTCATCTTAGCAACCTTTTCTTGCGGCCGGAACCATCACGAGAGTATGGTCTCAATGAGTGTAGCATTCTGCTACTTTTCTATGGCCAAGTTGGTCAATTATAGGTTCTAAGGTCAGTTGATGCTTAATGACCCATTAGCAGCCCCATACTCTCCTTGTTCCTCCATAAGGGATATCGGTACCAACTAATGTGTCACATCAATTTAGCTACTACTTCAACCGTATCGGTCTATGCCGTACAGTTCCCTCACAGTCTATTGCTACTTACCTAAAGGGTATCCCCAGATCCGGGTTAAGATCTATGGTAACTCCGATACAAATCCCACAAAGATAAAGCAAACAAATCAAACAATTGAAAACAATATGATGAACTAATCCTAAGGTACACCCCACTTATATTATCCCTAGCAGAGTCGACAGTTCTGTGATACGGTGGCCAGAATCGGGACGTGTTTCCCTTTTTTAAGGAATTTGCTGGTTTGCGTTTTGCGTTTGTGTTTGCAAAATGTCGCGGTAAGCAAGAGTCGCCGCCGTCTTTTATTTTATCCAACAAGGAAAGGAAAAAAGCACAGAAAAATTCCTTTTTCGAGATATTTCTGAGTACGGGGGGTAGATTATAGAAAGGGAAGGTATTAACACCCTTTCTATCCGTAGTTATCTACGGGCTCTTAGGTACTTGCTCATCATTTTCAAAATTGTTTTCTTTGTGTTTGCGTGATTTGAAAAGCTTTTGTTTTGACTTCGATTTAACTCTTGCTTCTGTCTTCAAGAGTGTAATGAAGTGTTTTGAAAACTTTGTTTGTAAAGGAGTGTAAGTGTGAAAAAGTTTGTTTTGTTTGAGAAAGTACTTAAGATCTAATCTACCTACTCGAAAAAAGAATCGTTCTATGTTCGTTTCCTTTAGACAACGCTATCCCACTATTAGTGAGTAGGTAGCACCGTCGTTGGAGTTTTAAGGGTCAATTCGAAAGGGACGTACGGTCACTAAAGCAATGTTAGGACGTCTTAGTAGTAACCCTAATGTCTTAGATCATTTATCTGAGGCAACAATATCCGAGGCAACCTTTCCGAGGCAACTTTGATCTTTGGACAAAAGGAAGACCACTAAAACATCCTATACTCAATGACCGTTTACCGAAGGCAACCAAGTGGGAGTGTACCCTAGGAGTGCGCATGTGCGAGTGATTCAATTTCAGTTTATTATCTTTACACATTTAGGGTGATCTAACTGTTTTAAAATTACATACATTCTTGTCATGCATCCTAATATCATACATCTAACAGTTAATAATTTGCGGAATTTAAAATGCGGAAATTAAACTACGCTATTACAAGGCTTCGGGTATTTACATAGCCAAAAACAAACCCTTTGGAAAATAAAGCGATAAAATAAAATAAATGTCCTAATTAAACTATTACAAACTGTAGGCAGTTACATCAATATAAAAATAAAGTGCGCGATGAAAATTAGATCGACGAGAAATTAAGGTTTTGACCCTCCTAATCAAAAGAAAAATGTTTTTGTTGTTTTTAATATTCTTTTAAAGAAAAGAATTAAGTTTTATAAATTAAATACAAAAATTAATTAGTGATTAAATTAATTAATGAAAATAATTACATGACCTATTTTTGGTTTTTTTGTTATTTTTAAGAAAAGAAAGAAAAATTAAATTTTGAATAAAACCTATTTGTTCTAATTAATTTTAATTATGTACAAAAAGAAATCAAAGTTATCTAAATTAATCAAACCTAATTAATTAATTTTTTTAATAAAAATAAATATCTTAAATTTAATTGGATAGAAAAATATTTTTGTGATTTTTTAATAAAAAAAAATTATTTGATTGATTAGTAAATAAGTAAATTAAATTAAATGAAATAAATAAAAGAAAAGAATAGAGAAAGTAGTTTGGGCCTGCATTCAGTAGTTTGAGGAGGTGCAAATAGCAAGCTTTTAGCCCAAGCCCAAAGGTGTCCACGTTGACTGGCACAATCACATGCTTTGAGTTGACTAGGCTTCATGGTGTTCTCCCCTTGGTGGCCCTCAGATATAGATCTCAAGCCACTTGGCACGTTGGATTATGGGGACGTATGATACTCCTTGGCTTGGTATGCACATGAGATTACCTGAAAGAAATTAAGAAAAATGCATTTGGTGGAGGCAGGGGTCGAACCCCTGACCTCAAGCTTCCAGCGCCTTAAAGCTTTCCTGGTTACCACTGGGCCAATTGTTCTTGTTGTTATAATATTACAAAACAATAAACAAATATTAAAAAGCCACTTATATTAATTCAGCGCGCGAAATTTGAACAAGCCAATAGAGAGGTGTTGTTGTACCCCAAAATTTGCCCTCTTTTTTTTACAAAGAAATCACAACCCTAGGGTTTTCTCAAATTGTCAAGATTGGCTCAGGAATCGATCAGACAGATTTTTCTTTGGCAGTAAATCAGGAATTAGGGTTTTTTCTCTCATCTCTCAGAAGAAAACTGAATTCTCATAAATTCAATTAACTGTCACATATTTTCACGCTTTTTTCAAGTTTTACTGAAAGGTTACTGGTTGTTCTCAAGGCCTGTTTATCTGGGACAAGAAGTGGGAGTTGAGACTGTCATTTGGAATATTCAGGTTTTGTCTGATCCAGGTTAACCAGATAATGTGCGTCTGTTAAGACATTTACTTTGTTAATGGAATGAAACGTTTGCTTGTTTATTGGAATACACAGTGTGTATTTTGATTGAAATACTGTTGCAAGGTTACAAGATTACAAAGTGTTTGGATTACTTAAGGTTTAAGTTGTCTGTATTGGAATTATTGGAATGAAGTTTCAGTTATTTTTAATCAATAATCTTAAAGGATTAGTGAAGATGCAAAGAAAGAATTGCAAGTTATTGATAGTAATGGACTTTTATTGGATATCAGATTATCTCATAAAAACTTTCTTCATTCATTTCAAATGTTGTTACAAAAAATAATTTATTATTCATATGCTTTAGGTTCTTACAAATTATAGTTCTTTAAAAAATAAATTATTACAACTAATGGAAAATCTCTCTAAGTTACAAATCTAAGCCTAAGCTTCCATTGCTCCCATGCTCGCCACAAAGAATCTCCTACTTCCTCTGCTTTGTCACTGTCCAACTTGCGCTCACATGAAAGAAAGACAAATAAAAAAGGGATTAGTACAGTTAATTAAATAGAATTTTCAAACAAAAGAAAGAAAATATTCATCATTAAAGTTTTCCGTTTGGAATCAGAGGAGCTATTTTCATTTCATCATGTTTTTATTTTTTCTCTTTGCAAATCACAAGAAGATTGATCTTCTTGGTTCACAAAGAGAAAAATGAAAAATGCAAGCTAAAGAATACAAAGCAAATGGTCCAAATGAAAACATAACAGCCAATCTGCAGCATGCTGCCCAAACAACATGGCAAACTAAACATTGCAGCAAGACAATAACATTACAACAAGGCCAAACTGTCAAGCAAACTAAACAATGCAGCAAAACAAAGTACAGGCCAAACTGAATGCAACAAGGCCAAACTGTCAAGCAAACTAAACAATTCAGCAAAATAAAGTACAAACAGCAGGCCAAAGGTACAAATCATGGTGAACCAAATCATAAGCAAAGGGCTTGTTTCATAGACTATCATCATTTTCCAAGAAATTAGGCAAACTTTTCAGAAAAGCCGAGAAAAGCATTGTTGCTTTTTATCATGGAGAGAGGAGAGAGAGGAGAGATATCACCTAAATTATGGGAAACGTACAGATGGGCCACCATACCATCAAACTGTCACAAGTTGCAAAACAAAAAAAGCAACTAGGATAAGACCAAGAGAAACTGTAAGAAAAAACAATATTTTGTCAAAACTGCAACAAATCACAAAACCTATGAGCAGTTCAAACACACAACCAAAACTGCAAGAACATCGCCAAAACCTGTTAACAGTTTCCAAACAAACAGCCAAACCTGCAGATTTCAAACTGCAACAAAATTGTAACAAACACTGCCTAACAGTTCCCAACTAGCCAAGCCACAAAAATCACAACCTGCATAGCAGTTTAAGCATACCAAAACAAAACTGCAAGTTCAAGCTGCAAAATATTCACAAAAACCTGCAGCTCACAAAAAGCCAACAAGCTGCAAAATATTCACAAAAACTTGTAGCTCACAAAAAGCCAACAACTTTCAAACGACCAAAAAACTCCCAACCTTTTATCAAACTCAAACATTAAAGAGGCCTTCAAACTGCAATAAAACAAACAAAAAACCTGCACAACTCTCTCAAACCTGTTAAACCAATCCCAAACTAGCCAAGCCCCAAAAATCACAACCTGCATAACATTTTCAAGCAACAAGCCTGAAGCTGCAAAACTCCAAACCTGCAGATTTCAAACTGCAACAAACCACAAAAAGCAGAACCAAGCTGCAAAATAACAACAAACAACACAAACATTGCAGAACTAAAACCTGCACAACATTTCAACTCCAACTGCAAAACAAGCCAAAGCTGCAAAGTATTCTCAAGTTTCCAAAACCATCAACTGTAAAATCAAAGCCAGCAATCATCACCAAACCAATACCAATATTCTCAAGTTTCCAAAACTTCCAACTCAGTCCAAACAACAAAAGCTAACATATAGTCTAAACATATAGACAAGAGTTTCAGAAACCATCATTAACCAACAAATATCAAAGTTTCAGAAGCAATAATCAAAACTCAGTCAACAATAATCCTCATCAAAGTTTCAGAAATCATCATCAATCAATAACCTTCAGTAAATAACTACCAACAATCAAAAGTCTCAGGATAATCATCATCAACAAAAAACTACCAATAATCAAAAGTTTCAGAACAAACAATCATCATCAACAAAAACTGCCAACAAAACGAAGTTTCAGGAATCATCATCATCAACCAAACCACGTTTCAGACGAACTATCATCATCAACAAAAACAACCAACAACAATAACAAAGTTTTAGAAGCAGTATCATCATCAAAGGAAAGAAGTTACCAGAAGCTCGCGCCTCACCCTCATCATTTCTCCCTTTCCCGCTTCCGGCCTCCAAGGAACACCTAGCTCAAATCTCTTTCCTCTCCATTTTCCAGAAAAGCTCCCAAGGTATGTTTCTACTCAAACCCTTTCCTGCATCTCAGAGAATACTAAAATTGATTAACGAAGCAAACATGAACAAAGCGTACAAAAAAAAACAACGAAACCATTAAGCCAAAGCAAAATTGTACCTTTCACAAAAAGAGCTTTGAGAATCATTTAAAGGATTAGAGAGTGAGGGGTACTCCGGTGGCAAAATGGGGAAGTGAAGATCAGAGGGGAACGAACGTTGAGTGAGAAAGAGATGAAGAAAATAAGCGAAGGAGAAGTTGCTCCAATGTGAAATGAACACAACAAACCCTAATCAGAAAACCCTAATCAGAATTATGCAAACTTAAGAATTGGGCCTATCCGCCCCCAAACCACAAAGCCCATACGTTTTTCTGAATCATCCACCCCCTTTTTTTTCTGAGCTTTTGTTCCAGCAAAGCAATAATCCCTTGGGCCTATTAATCCTTAAAGCCCATCTCCCTTCCCTTTAGCTTGCTTTATTTTTATTTGTTTTAAAAAAATACTAATAAATGCTTTTATACATTTTCTTTTAAACCCTAAAAAATCAAAAAAAAATTACCTTTTATTTTTATAACTTTTTTTTAATTTAATTTGTTACTAATAATAAAAACACCAAAAATTTTAATTTAATTAGTTTGCTTTCTTTTAAACCTTTTTTAATTGATAAATAAAAGTACAAAAGAATAAAGATTTTGTTTAATTAAGTTTTTCTTTCTTTAAACTTTTTTTCCTTTCAAATTAATAAAATACAAAGAAAGAATAATAATTTTTTTTAATCTTTTAGAATAGATTTTATTTATCTCTTTAATGAATACATGCATTTCATAATTTATTGATTTTCTTTATTTCGTAATTTGTTATAGCTTTATATTGAATCGCGACAATTCGATTTGGTTGTAATATTTGGACTTTGCTATTCTTATGAGATTCATCCCCATTTGTAATAATTGTACCCCCATTCCCGGATACTTTTGTAATAGCTTAGACTTTTAATTCCTGCAATTTATTGCTTTCAATATATTGTGTAGTAATTAGGTGTGTATGGAAAGATTCAAAAATCAATCGCTAGATGACCTAATCCAAGAACAAATAACTTGAAATCAATACACTTCTTACACGTGCAACTCTAGGGTAACCTCGCTTGTTGCCTCGGAAACACAATCATGTCCCTCGAATATGAGACACTCTAGCAAATGACCCTTCGATAAACAAAGATTGTAGTGCCTCGATGACCCTCGATGTCGCCTTCGATAAAACGATCTCGTCCCTTACAAAATTGCTAGAGCATCTCACAAGTTGCTTTCAATGATTGTATACGATGACCCGCGCCTGTCCCATTTAACATCCAAACACAAGTTTGTTTACCAAATACAATGGTAAAACAAAAATTTCAAAGGATTAAAAATGTGTAGGAAAGATCTTTGAGTAGATAGGGTAGACAACTCTTAGTTACTTGATCAAAACTCGCAAACCATCCTTGCTATTTTCAACCACACATCACCACACAATTTCAAAACATTTCCCAAAACAAACTTTCAAACATTGAAATATCTTTTCAAAAGACAAACACCTTTGTATATATTCAAACAAGAATCATTACAAAGGTTGCCACAACGATGGCCTCTTTTTAAAACATTTTCAAAACCACACACAAAGCACCATTTCAAACAATTGAAAAGCAAAAGCAAGTGATCTAAATGAGTAACTAAGAGCCCATGGATAACCATGGATGAAAAGGGTGCTTGCACCTTCCCTTTTCATAATCTACCCCCCGAACCCAAGAAAACATCTCAAAGGTCTTTCCTGTGCTTTTTGACCTTTCCTTTGGATAAAATAAAAAGTCGGTGGCGACTCTTACTAAACCGAAACATTTGCAAACACAAACGCAAAACCTCAAGTCAGTTCTCCCACCGTATCACAGAATTGGCGACTCTGCTGGGGAATTATATTTAAAAGTGGGGTTACCTTAGGGTTTTAGATCACCTTTACATGTTTATCTTATTTGACTTGTATGCTTACTTTTTGGTTCCTTGTTTGGGTTTGTTTTAAATCCTACACTCGGATTTGGGGACACCTTTTAGGTAAGTAGCAATAAACTGCGAGGGAACTGTGCGGGGTATACCGACATGGTTAAAGCAGTAGCTACGTTGATGTGGCACTTTGGTTGGTACTGGTAACCCTTGAGTTGAATCAAGGAGAGTACGGGGCCGCCGCGTGGTGTCATGAAGCATCAACTGACTTTAGAACCTTACTTGACCATCTTGGCCTTATTAGGGGTAGTGAGATGATCGGCTTTGGTGCAGTCCGAAGTTGGTAGATACTCGATACTACACTCATTGAGGGTTATTTTCTTGGAATATTTAGGTCGCCAGTTAAGTGGCTAAACTGAAACAATGAACCCAGAAAATAATCCAGTGATTACTATTTCTAGGACAGGTTGAGCCAACTAGACTTCAAGAGGGTACTTACCTACAAACTTCATGCAAGCCTAAACCTAAGGACTTGTCTGCTTTGTGTGAATATGATTATTTGTATATAAACTTGCTTACCTCGCATATCTGTACATAATAACATAACATCATAACATCATAACATCATAACATCATACCATAGCATTTTCAATAACCATTTCAAGGATCTCGAGGGTCTTTGATGCAGGGGCACGTTGAACCAGACGTCTACCAAAGGGAAAGAGGATTCATTTTCCTTTAAACAAACGCCGTCAAAGATCAAGTACAACAACTTGAGTCAAGGGCTATGACCCACTTGACATGGTGAGATTGATTCTCGTGGAAAGACATCTACCGATACGAAGTTCTCCAATCAAAGATGTTGATCGAAGTTCAACCTCTAACATTTTCTTGTGTTTACCCTGCGAGATCCTTGAAAACATGCATCCACATATCATGCATCGTATCATGAAAGGTTTCCCCCTTTCAGGTCTCCTTACCTTCCTACTGTTTATTTCAGTAGAGATGGCTCTAGAGAAGACTATCAAAGATATCCAGACTCAAAACGCTCAACTTCAAGAGATGTTCTTGAACCTGTCCATGGGGCAGGAAGAAGTGAAAGCTCTCCTCACAGGGGGCATGGTCCTAGGGAATCCAGGCGGCATCAGGAATGATCAATTGGAAGGGCTACAGATTGAGATGGCAACAATGAAAATTCAAATGATGGGATAACTGGTGGGCCAGATGGCTCTCATCCAAAAGTTGGCTCAAGATCAAGAGGAGTTAAAGGTCCTCATCAACAAACTGCATCAGGATGGATTTAACAAAATGGGGAAAACAACTAGGGTTGAGGATCAAGTCACCATTAACCCTTCTTTGAGACAAGAAGCCAAGGGAAAGTCTCCCCAGTTTGCTTCAGGGTCACAAGCCCAACAACAACCTCACCAGCATCAACAGGATAATCGGCGTGAGCAAAATACATCTGAAAAGCATTCCACTGAGATTAACATGCCATTATCCCAAGTGCTGCGACGCTTGTTGGAAGTCAAGCTAATTGTATTAAGGGACCCCCCTCGGCATCCCAACACAGCCTCCCCAGGGTACAATCCAAATGTGAGATGTGTGTATCATTCCAACAGTCATGAGCATGACACTGATAATTGTTGCGCATTGAGAAACAAAATTCAAGATCTCGTTAAAGAAACAACGCTGGAGTTCACGCAAGATGGCCAGATGAAAATCTTCCGTTGAAGGCTCTCCGCTTGAAGTGACAAGTTCAGACTAAGAGGCTTTGGTTTCATTTGAATTTTCAAGTTGTAATTTCTTTTGTTATTCAAACAATTATCTATTAATGGCAAACTCGGTTTCATTAATGCATTGTATATATTTGTCTTGAATTCATCCATTCATTTTCACTATAACTATGCTTTCTACTTTTGACATTTAACTCTTGCTAAAAGTTACAAGCCTTTAGATGGAGGATGACGAAAACAATGCCATAATCTCATACAGTATGCTTTTGGACAGACCTCGCTGACGATGTACAAACGTTTCTTTCAAATTCTAAACACTGGAGTTATAAGGAAGATAATCCCTAGTCAACCCCTTCGAGCCAAAGAAGTAGAAGTTTTCCATTTTAACATAAATTGAAACCTTTAATCAAACCTAGGGCAGGGTAGTCTCTCAGTTAATTCAAAATATGCGTTTAGTCGCAAACTCTCATTTCGTAATACAATGAATGACGTCAAAAATTTCCTTTGGAATCAAAAGACGGTGATGGTTCCCCATTACCTAGGCAGTCATTATCTCGCAAAAATAAAAGCCCACTGAGTCAAAACCTACAAAGAAGACTTGCGAAAGCTGGGGCATCCCGCTGACTGTAATCTCAAAAATAGGAACAGTCAGGAAAAAATCAGGGATAACAAATAAAAAAAAAAGAGAAAGAGGTCACTACAAATCCTCAACAACATCAAAAATGTTGCAAAAATGAATGCCTTCCAACAAATTTAACTTGTGTGAATCATCACTAAAACGTCGTTCCAAGACTCATTTGGAGTTCAACGCACAATTAACTGAGTTTAGGATTGAAGAACATCACGAAGAGCAGGTGGGTACAAATATAATTTGAGCCTTTATCCTTTGTTTCTTAAAACCGTGAACTAAGCCACGTTACAACCCTTCAAAATTCCTAATTGAAGCATGGGTTAGTTTGAAAACATACTATTACAAAAGGTATCCTGACTCCTGTAAGGCTTTGCTCTAAATCTTGAGTTGAATTTTTCTTATAAAAAGTTTTCTGTTAAAAAACGCATTTTTCAAAATTTCAAGACAAGCATAAACTTTGCATTATTTGAATATCGTTGTTTGCATATGGCTATTTGTTTGACAACAAAGAAATTCACACAGTGAGTGTTCCGATGAACAAAAGCTCTCTCAGTGAACAAAATCACTTCAAGTGGGATGACACTTCCGTTGCAAAAAATCTCCTATCAACAAAGGGCATGACATGGCATTGTCCAATAAACCTGGGGCAGTCCAGTCAAGATTTAAAGAAACCTCTCAAAGTCCAGTTAACTTGGGGAAGTCCAGTCAAGATTTCAAGAAATCTCTTAAAATGCAGGTTAGCCATGGGTAAGTCTCAGTCACTGTCACTTGGGGCATTGAACGTCAATCCCAACAAAGGGTTACATACAGTTGAACATTTCTCGGCAAAGTCATAAGCACACGCTACTTGGGGCAGTGATAAATCTCTCCAAAATCCTCCTCATAATGGCTCCCATCCAGAATTTCAATCTTTGATAACCTCTTCCCAGCTAAGGTGACCTCAAGAATTCCTGAGAATTTTTCCCTTTTGAAATCGCCAGATTTTTTTCACTATCGGAAACGAAGAATTCAACTTTTTCTCCATCACCAGTTCGGGATTTATTTTCCCCAGCGAGAGGTCGTCTTAAAAACATTACACATCCGTACATCAGGATATCATACAATGCAATCTCATTTATTTTGAGAACATCTTTGTTTGATATATGTCATGCAACTAGCCTTTACCTGTCAGGAAAGATGCAGTCAAATTCTCACAAATTCAAGCTATGAAACCTGGACCACGACCAGATAGTAATTCTTTCAACTTTCCCCTTTAACAGCAGTCCAGGATTTATTTTCCCTGGTATTTGTTGAAGATATTCCAAGACTTTCGTCTGGCTCAGTTAAATCGATTCAAATATTTTTCTGATTCTTATCCAGTCAAAGTAATTCAAGACCTTCTCTGGCTCAGTCAGATCGACACTAAGATCTCCCTGATTCTTATTCCAATAGAAGATATTCCAGATTTTGCTGTTTCAGATAAATATCTCAACGGTTTACTCTGATTCACTTCCAGATTTTTGTTGTTTCAGATAAATCTCTCAACGGTTTACTCTGGTTCACTTCCAGATTTTTGATGTTCAAGATAAATCTCTCAACAGTTTATTCTGATTCACTTCCGAGTTTTGATGTCATGGATCCAGTTCAAACTTTCCATCAACAATCACCTTTGAATGGTATCTTTAAACCCATTTCCATAACGCCATCAAATCAGTATGTCATTAATATCCCCAGCGGAGCTGAAAATATCAAACCACAGTGGAAATCATCTGGTTTCTTCAATTCCCCAGCAAGTTATCTTAAAGCTTGGAAATCAACCAGATAACAGTTAATTTTTGTTTTATCTCCAACCAAGGATAATCTCTCAGAAGATTGGCATACACCCAAGCTCCTGATACCCTTAACAGAATGAAGATTCTCAATCTTGAAACCTCAGTAGATTGGTATACTCCCAAGCTCCTTATACCCTTAACAGAATGAAGATTATCATTGTTGAAACCTCAGAAGATTGGCATACTCCCAACCTCCTGATACCCTTAACAGAATGAAGATTCTCATTCTTGAAACCTCAGAAGATTGGCATACTCCCAACCTCCTGACCCAAACGCCTGAATGAAGATTCTCATTCTTGCTTACCCAGAAGATTGGCATACTCACAACCTCCTGACCCAAACGCCTGAATGAAGATTCTCATTCTTGCTTACCCAGAAGATTGGCATACTCCCAACCTCCTGACCCAAACGCCTGAATGAAGATTCTCATTCTTGCTTCCCCAGTAGATTGGCATACACCCGAACTCCTGATATTCCCGACAGAATGAAGATTCTCATTCTCAAAGCGGCATATAAACCGAGTTCCTGATATTCCCGAAAGAATGAAGATTCTCATTTTTAAAGTGGTATACAACCTGAACTCCTGAACTTCTCCCAAAAAAGTATAGTTGTTCCCTACCGAGTTTTTATTCCCCAACAGAATGAAGATTCTCATTCTCGATTCTCTAGTGAAGTTGCCAGAGCCTTCTTTACTCTTAGCATGAATTTGTCAGAATTTTCAATCCCCTGCAGATCGAAGATTCTCATTCTTGACTCCTCAGCACAAATTCCCCTAACAGAATAAAGATTCTCGTTCTCAATTCCCCACAAAAGTTATCAAAGTTTTGATAATCCCTGCGAGTTGTCAAAAATCTTGGATCTCCAACAGCAGTCATGGATTTATTTTCCCAGGAAGAAGTCGAAGATTTTATTATCTCCAGCTATCAAGGATTTATTTTCCTCAGCAAGACAGCTAACTAGCTTACATGCGCATACATTACATTCATATGTCATAAGCATTGATAAAACACATATATTGCATCATACATTTCATGCAACATAACTTTGTGTTTCAGCTAATATTTTACCCTTTTTAGGATAAGATTAACAAGCTACCAGTATAGGATCATGAAAAAAGTTTACGGATGCTCCCAAACACGGATGCTAATCTATCGTTTGTTCAGATTCAGCTTCAAAAAACAACCTAGAGATGCTCCAGACACGGGTGTTATTCTATTGCTTATTCAGATCCCCAGTTCAGAGATGCTCTAGACGCGGTTACCATTCTGACGCTCACCTATAACTTACAAGTCAACAAACATTCTTAGATGGCATCTTTAAGCCCATCTCCGACAAGATTCTGTCACATCTCCAAATGGAATCTGTAAGCCCATTCCCTCAACTATACTTTGACGAGTGCAAATTTGTGGGCACTCTAGTGTCTAATCATCTTTTACCTTCGAGTCACGAACGGCAAACTCGCCGATCAAACTTTCAGGTTCAAGAAGATTGAATAGGGGCAGCTGTTGTACCCCAAAATTTGCCCTCCTTTTTTACAAAGAAATCACAACCCTATGGTTTTCTCAAATTTTTAAGATTGGCTCAGGAATCGATCAGACAGATTTTTCTTTGGCAGTAAATCAGGAATTAGGGTTTTTTCTCGCATCTCTCAGAAGAAAACTAAATTCTCAGAAATTCAATTAACTGTCACATGTTTTCACGCTTTTTTCAAGTTTTACTGAAAGGTTACTGGTTATTCTCAAGGCCTGTTTATCTGGGACAAGAAGTGGGAGTTGAGACTGTCATTTGGAATATTCAGGTTTTGTCTGATCCAGGTTAACCAGATAATGTGCGTCTGTTAAGACATTTGCTTTGTTAATGGGATGAAACGTTTGCTTGTTTATTGGAATACACAGTGTGTATTTTGGTTGAAATATTGTTGCAAGGTTACGAGATTACAAAGTTTTTGGATTACTTAAGGTTTAAGTTATATGTATTAGAATTATTGGAACGCAGTTTCAGTTATTTTTAATCAAGAATCTTAAAGGATTAGTGAGGATGCAAAGAAAGAATTGCAAGTTATTGACAATAATGGACTTTTATTGGATATCAGATTATCTCATAAAAACTTTCTTCATTCATTTCAAATGTTGTTACAAAAAATAATTTATTATTCATATGCTTTAGGTTCTTACAATTTATAGTTCTTGAAAAAACAAATTATTACAACTAATGGAAAATCTCTCTAAGTTACAAATATAAGCCTATGCTTCCATTGCTCCCATGCTTGCCACAAAGAATCTCATGCTTCCTCTGCTTTGTCACTGTCCAACTTGCACTCACATGAAAGAAAGACAAAGGAAAAAGGGATTAGTACAGTTAATTAAATAGAATTTTCAAACAAAAAAGAAAGAAAATATTCATCATTAAATTTTGTCGTTTGGAATCAGAGGAGCTATTTTCATTTCATCATGTTTTTATTTTTTCTCTTTGCAAATCACAAGAAGATTGCTCTTCTTGGTTCACAAAGAGAAAAATGAAAAATCCAAGTTAAAGAATACAAAGCAAATGGTCCAAATGAAAACATAACAGCCAAACTGCAGCATGCTGCCCAAACAGCATGGCAAACTAAACATTGCAGCAAGACAGTAACATTGCAACAAGGCCAAACTGTCAAGCAAACTAAACAATGCAGGAAAACAAAGTACAGGCCAAACTGAATGTAACAAGGCCAAACTGTCAAGCAAACTAAACAATGCAGCAAAACAAAGTACAAACAGCAGGCCAAAGGTACAAAGCATGGTGAACCAAATCACAAGCAAAGGGCTTGTTTCATAGCCTATCATTATTTTCCAATAAATTAGGCAAACTTTTCAGAAAAGCAGAGAAAAGCATTGTTACTTTTTATCATGGAGAGAGAAGAGAGAGGAGAGATATCACCTAAATTATGGGAAAGGTACAGATGGGCCACCATACCATCAAACTGTCACAAGTTGCAAAACAAAAAAAGCAACTAGGATAAGACCAAGAGAAACTGTAAGAAAAAAACAACATTTTGTCAAAACTGCAACAAATCACAAAACCTGTGAGCAGTTCAAACACACAGCCAAAACTGCAAGAACATCACCAAAACCTGTTAACAGTTTCCAAATAAACAGCCAAACCTGCAGATTTCAAACTGCAACAAAACTGTAACAAACACTGCCTAACAGTTCCCAACTAGCCAAGCCACAAAAATCACAACCCGCATAGCAGTTCAAGCATACCAAAAGAAAATTGCAAGTTCAAGCTGCAAAATATTCACAAAAACCTGTAGCTCACAAAAAGCCAACAAGCTACAAAATATTCACAAAAACCTGTAGCTCACAAAAAGCCAACAACTTTCAAACGACCAAAAAACTCCCAACCTGTTATCAAACTCAAACATTAAAGAGGCCTTCAAACTGCAACAAAACATACAAAAAACCTGCACAACTCTCCCAAACATGTTAAACCAATCCCAAACTAGCCAAGCCCCAAAAATCACAACATGCATAACAATTTCAAGCAACAAGCCTGAAGCTGCAAAACTCCAAACCTGCAGATTTCAAACTGCAACAAACCACAAAAAGCAGAACCAAGCTGTAAAATAACAACAAACAGCACAAACATTACAGAACCAAAACATGCATAACATTTCAACTCCAACTGCAAAACAAGCCAAAGCTGCAAAGTATTCTCAAGTTTCCAAAACCTTCAACTGTAAAATCAAAGCCAGCAATCATCACTAAACCAATACAAATATTCTCAAGTTTCCAAAACTTCCAACTCAGTCCAAACAACAAAAGCTAACATATAGTCTAAACATATAGACAAGAGTTTCAGAAACCATCATTAACCAACAAATATTAAAGTTTCAGAAGCAATAATCAAAACTCAGTTCAACAATAATCCTCATCAAAGTTTCAGAAATAATCATCAATCAATAACCTTCAGTAAATAACTACCAACAATCAAAAGTCTCGGGATAATCATCATCAACAAAAAACTACCAACAATCAAAAGTTTCAGAACAAACAATCATCATCAACGAAAACTGCCAACAAAATGAAGTTTCAGGAATCATCATCATCATCAACTAAACCAAGTTTCAGAACAAACTATCATCATCAACAAAAATAACCAACAACAATAACAAAGTTTCAGAAGCAGTATCATCATCAAAGGAAAGAATTTACCAGAAGCTCGCGCCTCGCCCTGATCATTTCTCCCCTTCCCGCTTCCGGCCGCCAAGGAACACCCAACTCAAATCTCTTTCCTCTCCTGTGATCGGTGGATCTGGAACTGACTGTTTAACGCTGGTTCGCGAAATGTCGCGGAAGCAAGAGTCGCCACCGTCTTTTATTTTCTCCAAATGGAAAGGACAAAAGCACAGAAAAATTCCTTAAAGAGATTGCTCTCGGTTCGGGAGGTAGGTTATAGAAAGGGAAGGTGTTAGCACCCTTTCTATCCATGGTTATCCATGGGCTCTTAGATACTTGCTCACTTGTGTTTTCAAAACTTGTTTTGTTTGCTTTTCAACTGTGGGTTTTAAAAAAGTTTCTTTGAAAGTTTCAGATCGACTCATACGTCAGAGTGTTTGAAAAATTTGCTTTGAAAGCTTTTGAAAAGTGTCGGTGTGAAAAGTCTTTTTGAGTTTGTTTTGAGATTAGAGCAAGTATCCTTGAGAACCTACCTACCCTAAGGAATTCGTCTGTGTAGATGTCCTTTAAAGTAGTGCCATCCCACCATTGAAAGGTAGGTAGCGCCACCGTTGGAGGTGTTCGGGTCAATTCGAGGTTCGGGACATGGTGATCACCAGAGCAATGGGAAGACACCTTAGAAGCTACCCTCATGCCAGGTTCCCGGATCATGAGGACTTACTAAGACATCCTCTACTC
Source organism: Vicia faba (assembly GCA_948472305.1). NCBI lineage: Eukaryota > Viridiplantae > Streptophyta > Magnoliopsida > Fabales > Fabaceae > Vicia > Vicia faba. The sequence goes on from OX451739.1 coordinate 876,488,560, forward strand.
GACGATCACCTTTCGAGGCAAGGCAACAGTGAGGCGTACCCTAGGGGTGGTGTGTGATTTGTGTGTCAGATTCGTTTATTTTCGTCTTGTCATGTTCGTTGTGATCTACGCTTGATTTTAATTAAGTCATTCATTCTTGCATGCTTTTAGCAGTTAAAATATTTGCGGAAAAATAAATTCTAAGGCTATTACAAACGGCGCGGGTCCACATCGCCAAAATTAAACCGGACCCGGTTTGATGGAAAGTAAAGCAAAGGAAAGAAAAGTGCGAGAAATAAAATTGTTACAAGGCTTTGGGACATGTACATAATTATTTAAACGATATAAAATAAATACGCGACATTAAATAAGTTACGAACATGGGCGTTGGACCCTTTTGCAAAAATTAAAGTTAATGAAGAATTAAAATCAAAATTAAATGTTTTTGGTATTTTATGTTTTTTAAGATTTAATGGAAAAGAATTAATTAAAAGTAAAATAAAACGTAAACCTAATTCTAATTATTTTTGGGTTATTAAGAAAGATATTGAATTTTTAACCTAATTTAAACCTAAATTATTTATATACAATTTAATTATGAAAATAAATAAATAATAATATCATGATAAAAAGGAAAAATTAAAAAGAATAGAAATTGTTAATTAACCTATTTCTACATATTTTTGGATTTTTTATTAACAAAAGAATTAATGTTGTAACCTAATTAAACTAAATTCAATTATACAATTATTTACAAGAAAATAATTACAATAAAAATATTTATTATTTTTTGGTCTTTTTCTGATTTTTTAATGAGGTTTTTATATTTTGTAAAAAAAAATTGGTTAAATAAACAGCAATAAAAAATAAAAATAAGAATTAAAGAAAGAATAGGAGAAAATAATGAAGGCAAACCAGGGGGGGGGGTAGCCCCAAATTGGAGGTTTTGGTTCAGCAAATCAGGCCCAATAGCTCTGGATCCATTGACTTTTTCAATCATGTGTGATGCGTTGACTATGGTTTGTTGTGTTCCTTGAATCCCTGCCTTTTGATTGATCTCCCAAGACGCGTGGACCTTTGGATTTTGAACGTGCATGATGACCCTCAGCATAAGCGCTGCATGGGATTTGTGAATGAAAAATAATATTGAAATAGCATGAGACCTGGGGTTCGAACCCAGGTCATGAGGGTTACATGCACGTACACCTGCCAGCTGAGCTACAACGTTTCAATCAATATATTATAGTAAATAAATAACAAAAAGAAAAAACCAACGCGTAGTGGAGAGAAACGCGCGCAATTCAAACGCTCCAATGGCTGATGGACACGAAATCATCTTCTTCACTTTTCCTGTAACACAAACTCAAAGGCAACAGTTTTGCAAACGTGGGTTTAGGCAGCTTTTAGAAAAATAGCGAATAGCTCAATTCTAAACATAAATTAGGCGCGACTAGATCAATCTCTTCGTCCAAATGCGTTGATTGCAATGGTGGTACTGTGATGGTCTAATTTTTCTTGGTCTGAAAACCCCTAATTTAAAACCTGCAAACCCTAGAATCTCAAACATGGTGGAATCGAATATAACGTGTAATAATTCAATCAAAGGCATTGGTTAGCTTAGAAACATCACACTGAACAAGAATACATAAATAAAAATGCAAAAGGATGCGTGAATTATGCTATACGATTTCAAAAATTTCGTGACACAGTTTGAACATAATCTACCAATTCTTGGAGCTTTGTTTGTCGTTTATGATTGGCACACGTTCAGAGAACCACAATGAAGCTATTGGAATGAGTATTAGGGTTTGAATGGACCTAAAAAGTTGATTCCAGTTTTGAACTTTCTTGACAATTTTCCAAGTTTTCAATGGTATTTTCAGCGCAGCATTCAGTCTAATGCCATTAGGTTTGTGATTCTGAATATGTAGTAAAGCTTTTAGGTCAACAAAATTGAACAATATCCATGGTATTCAATGATTTGCATATTTGATTTCCTTAAGATCTTTTCCATATCTTTTCATGTGCATTTGGTGTCAATTAGCTCAAATCCAACCAAAACTTGCCTAATTAGGATGTGCACGTGATATTGAGAGTAAAACATGCATGAAAAGATTTTTTAGGTCAAAGTAGATATTTTTCACATATTTAAATAATTTAATTGAATTAATATTAATAGAAATTCAAATAAATAAATAAAAATGAGAAAATACTTCCCTTTGGGCCCAATGGTCGTGCATAGGCTTGGAATGATGAATCATGGAAGAAAAATGGGCCCATTAGCATTTTTAGGTCATTTGAAGTAAAGTTGACTTTTCAAAATTCCCAAAATTTCCCAACTTCCACAAGGCATAACTTGCTCAATTTGTAAGCTTTTCACATGTTCTTGGACATTTTGGAAAGGTCTTTGAGTCCTCTAACCAATGCCTTTGGTACCATGTCATTTTGATTTACCAATCTCAAGTTATGGCCTTTGACTTAAAGTCCCTTTTGTTGACTTTTGAAAATGACCTATAATGTTGAAATTGATAACTTTTTGTGAGAGCATTTCTTGGACTTGAAGTATGAAGATGAGTTGTAGGAAATGTCTTTCTCTTCAAAATGAGCTTTGGATGGAATTTTTCTGATGATCCATGTGAAAGTTATGCCCTGGTCAATTTCAGTTGACTTTTTCAGCTGTCCAAATATAGTAACTTTTGCATCTTGATGATTTTCTGAGCCAAATTTTTGAGAATCATGATCAAGCATTGATCAAATGATGTTTGTGGCTTCAAAATGATATGTTGACCAAAAATTTGAACTTTTGACTGTCAAATGACCATTTTGCCTCTACAGTTGACTGTAGTGCAATTTAGGGTTTTGACTGTGCAATTTTGAGTTGAATGCCTTGAAACTTGATATGAGGATATTTGACCATCTTTGTAAGTATATGAGACTTGATTGGGCCTTTGAAAACTCCAATTTCTTGATCAGAACACAAACCCTAGTTTTGACTGCATAGGAGACAGTCGAACTGCATAACCCTTGGGGAATTTTGTGACTTGGCTTGGCAATTTCTTGGAGAATATGGGAGGGCAAATTTTGGGGTACAACAGTTGCCCCTGTTCAATCTTCTTAGACCTGAGGATGCAGATTGGCTGACGTGCCTTTCGTAATCCGAGGGTAGAAGATGATTGGACACTAGAGTGCCCAGAAATTTGCGCTCACATAGTAGTGTGATGGGAATGGGCTTATAGATGCCATTTGGAGATTGCTGGATAGGATGATGGGCTTATAGATGCCATCTGGATGTTGATCGCGTAGGAAATTCCTTAGCGCGAACCTGCATACCTGTAAAAGAAACAAATGAGTACCTGACACGTTGCAGGACCTGACTTTAGATGCTTGGTATAGATGTGTCCTGACTGGTTACAGGAGCTGAGTCTGGAGCTTCAAACGTTGATGAATGAACCAGGGATGGTTGCTGTCTTAGCATGAATGGCAAGAGAACCTTGGGCGACTTTAACTTCAACAACGCTCGTTGAGAAAAATCTTGGCGGGAATTACCATCTTTGCAATATCGGGAAGAAAACCATAAGCTATTATAATCTGAAAGGGAATCACCTCACTCGCCGTCGGAGAGGGGAATCATAGGAAAAGGAATTGTCACCTCACACACCGTCGGAGAGAGAACCATAAGAGACTATCACCTCACACTCATCGTCGGAGAGGGAAACATCTGAAAAAGGACTTACCACCTCACGCACTTGTCGGAGAGGGGACCATGGGAGACTATCACCTCACACTCATCGTCGGAGAGGGAAACATCTGAAGAAGGAATTACCACCTCACGCACTTGCCGGAGAGGGGACCATAGGAGACTATCACCTCACACTCATCGTCGGAGAGGGAAACATCTGAAGGAGGAATTACCACCTCACGCACTTGCCGGAGAGGGGACCATAAGAGATTATCACCTCACACTCATCGTCGGAGAGGGAAACATCTAAAAAAGGGATTACCACCTCACGCACTTGCCGGAGAGGGGACCATAAGAGACTATCACCTCACACTCATCGTCGGAGAGGGAAACATCTGAAGAAGGAATTACCACCTCACGCACTTGCCGGAGAGGGGACCATAAGAGATTATCACCTCACACTCATCGTCGGAGAGGGAAACATCTAAAAAAGGGATTACCACCTCACGCACTTGCCGGAGAGGGGACCATAAGAGACTATCACCTCACACTCATCGTCGGAGAGGGAAACATCTGAAGAAGGAATTACCACCTCACGCACTTGCCGGAGAGGGGACCATAAGAGATTATCACCTCACACTCATCGTCGGAGAAGGAAACATCTGAAGAAGGAATTACCACCTCACGCACTTGCCGGAGAGGGGACCATAAGACTGCTGAGTCTTTACCAGAAAATCTGTTGGGAGTCGATTTAGCTGGACTAGAGAAGACTTTGAAATATGTTTGAGCATTTTAACTGCGTCCTTCCTGAAAGTTAAAGGTCAGTTATATGCAATGCATGATATGGGTCAAGCAATGATGTCCTCAATATGAATGAGATTTGTATGATATGATGCGTCCATGCATGCTATAATGATGTATGTGATGTTTTATGAATGTTTTTCGTCTAGGAAAGTAAATCCTTGACGGGTGCCGGAAAGTCATATCCTGGGCTGATGTTGGAGAATAAGCTTTTGCTTCCGCTGGGGATGATAACTGCAAGAATACCAGTAGGAGGAGATGACTCCGTTGCGGAATAAACTTGGCAAATGGAAGATTCTGCGGGGAGAAAAGATACTCTGACGACCATGCTGGGAAGCAATACTCTGTGGGGATAGAGATGCTTTGCTGAATTGTTGATAACTTGCTGAGGATGTCTTTGTTGTATTGGAAGTGTTGATAGACTTCGCTGGGGATGGGAAAGAACTACGTTGACGACGACCTTTCCGTGGCTTTTGGCTGAGGATAACCCAGTTATATCCTGTTAAGGAAATAACTCTTTAAATAAAGCCAGGCGACGCGTTCGTGCTCTCATGAGGGGATAAGCTTCCAGAATTTACTGGGGATAAGCTTACTGCTTGGGGATATGGACTCCATCTTTCCTGGGGAAATCGGATTGGACTCTTCTGGGGAAGTTTTGAACCATGCTGGGGAAGAAGTGATTCCTTTGACTATTGAGATACCGCCGGGGAACAATCTTTAGGCCAAGACTGCCGGGGATGCTTGTTAAGGATGTATGCTGCTGTTGGGGAAGTATTGAGATCTACGGGAGGATACTCAATTTCCTTGATAATCTGATAATAGCTTGGGGAAGAATGTATTGTTTTACTGAACCATTCTCTGGGGATTTAAGATGTACTGGTCACGCTCTTTGGCTGAAACTACCTTGGTACCTTGGAGGATAGAACAACTAGACTGTTCAGACAACTCTTTATTGCCCCTGTTTCTAGTGTCACCTGCAATTAATTCCTTTGTTTTGTATGCAAATATTTATGAGTTAGCAAATTATTGTCAATGCATATATCACAAATTGAACCTTGGACGTTCTTCGCAAAACAAAACAGAAAAAGAAAAACACTTGGCACGTTTAACTGAAAATATATTTGTACTGATTTTAAATGGCCTGAAAAATAGGCGTTTTGTATACAAGAGGCTGACGTCCTAGTAAGAGGTATGTCGCCGAAAAAGAGTTTATACAAGTTTTGTACAAAAGAAAATAAAACAGTTGTGTGAAATATGAATAATCCCACTGGGTTTCAACTCTGCTATCGCCTTTATAACTCTGAGCGTCTCATCACTTGATGACCTTGGTTGAAGGTGAAGCTGACTGATCGATGCCGTCTGAACTTGATGTAGATACCGGATTCTGGATGCAAAGTGATCCAATGAGACATAGTATTACGCTTTATCCCTAATTTTTGCCTGGACCGCCCTTACGGGTTTTCAGTCCACCGGGATACCCATTTTTGCCCAAGCCGCCTTTTCAGGTTTTCGACTTGCTGGGTGTACAGATTTTTTCATTTTCATCCCTACATTTTGCCCGAACCCTTTTGGTTCGACGGGAAGCCCTAATTTTTGCCTAGGCATGTCAGCCTAGCGGGTCTTTTTTATGCGTAGTATTTTTTAACTATGTCTGCATTGGCGGGGTGAGGAAGGTCGTCACCATCCATGTTGGTTAAGATCATTGCTCCTCCTGAGAACACATGCTTAACCACAAATGGCCCTTCGTACGTAGGGGTCCATTTGCCCCTTGGATCACTCTGAGGAAGGATGATTCTCTTGATTACCAGATCCCCAACTTGATATTCCTATGGTCTGACCTTTTTGTTAAATGCCTTGATCATCCGTTTCTGATACGTCTGACCATGACAGATAGCAGCAAGTCTTTTTTCGTCAATGAGGTTGAGCTGATCAAGTCGTGTCTGGATCCAATCATCTTCATTCAGATTTGCATCCTTCATTATCCGGAGAGAGGGAATTTGCACTTCGATTGGCAAGACTGCCTCCATGCCATAAACCAGAGAGAAAGGAGTTGCCCCGGTTGACGTCCTAGCTGAGGTACGGTACCCATGTAGAGCGAACGGTAACATCTCGTGCCAATCTTTATAAGTCACTGTCATTTTCTGCACGATCTTCTTGATGTTCTTGTTAGCTGCTTCTACAGCCCCATTCATCTTCGGTCTGTAAGGAGAAGAATTGTGGTGCTGTATTTTGAACTGTTCGCAGAGCTCAGCGATCATCTTATTGTTCAGATTGGTACCGTTGTCTGTAATAATCCGCTCAGGGACGCCGTACCGACAGATCAGGTTGTGCCGAATGAACCGTGCCACGACAGTCTTGGTTACCGTAGCATAGGATGCTGCTTCAACCCACTTCGTAAAATAGTCAATCGCCACTAGGATGAAGCGATGTCCGTTGGATGCCGTAGGTTTTATCTCGCCGATCATGTCTATGCCCCACATTGCAAACGGCCAAGGCGCTGTCAGAACATTCAGGGGAACCGGGGGAACATGCACCTTATCTGCGTAGATCTGGCACTTGTGGCATGTCCTGGAGTATTGGTAGCAATCAGCTTCCATGGTGGACCAGTAATATCCTGCCCGTAGGATCTTCTTAGCCATAGTGTGTCCACTGGAATGCGTACCAAAGGTCCCTTCATGTAGCTCTTCCATGATTCTTCCTGCTTCAGTCTTATCCACACAACGCAGTAAGGTTGAATCATGGTTTCGCTTGTACAAGATGCCGTTGCTAAGAAAGAACTTTGCTGCGAACCTCCTTAGGAATTTCTTATCATTGATAGAGGCACCTTCAGGGTATTCCTGAGCTTCCAGATATCTTTTCACTTCATGGTACCAAGGCTTCTCAGTCACCAATTCAGTTTCGAGATCACAACAGTATGCCGGTTCGTCCAGTTTCCAGATGATGATCCGGGGAGCTTCATTATCCCATTTGACCTTGAACATTGAAGACATTGTAGCTAACGCGTCTGCTAACTGATTCTCTTCTCTTGGAAAATGCTCAAAGGTTATCTTTGTGAAGTGGGGAATCAGGGTCAACACACATTCTCTATAAGGAATCAAGTTTGGATGTTTCGTATCCCACTCTCCTTTGATCTGATTGATCACAAGAGCGGAATCTCCGAAGACACTTAGAAATTTGATCCTTAGGTCGATCGCAGCTTGAAGACCCATGATACACGCCTCATCCTCCGCCATGTTGTTAGTGCAGTTGAAACATAGTCGGGCAGTGAGTGGGGTATGAGTACCTTGTGGAGATATGATTATGGCGCCGATACCATTTCCCAAAGCATTGGAGGCTCCGTCAAAGTGCATAGACCATCGGTATCCTGGCTCAGGTCCTTCATCCGGTCCAGGTACTTCACAGTCAGTTACAATCATGATGCTTTCATCCGGAAACTCGAAGTTCATTGATTGATAATCATCTACAGCTTGATGGGCTAAGTGGTCTGCCAATACACTCCCCTTGATGGCTTTCTGGGTTGTGTACTGAATGTCGTATTCCGTCAAGATCATTTGCCATCTTGCAATTCTCCCAGACAGAGCAGGCTTTTCGAATATGTACTTTATCGGATCCATCTTTGAGATCAACAAGGTAGTGTGAGTCAGCATATACTGTCTCAGCCGGCGAGCAGCCCATACTAAAGCGCAGCAAGTTTTCTCAAGCAGTGAGTATCGGGTCTCACAGTCGGTAAACTTTTTGCTAAGGTAATAAATGGCATGCTCTTTTCGGCCAGACTCGTCATGCTGCCCCAGCACACACCCCATTGAGTTGTCCAGCACTGTCAGGTATAGTATCAGAGGTCTCCCTTCAACCGGTGGTATAAGGATGGGTGGTTCTTGGAGATACTCCTTGATTCTGTCGAAGGCAGCCTGACATTCATCGTTCCAACGTACTACCTGATCTTTCTTCAGCAGCTTGAAGATTGGCTCACAGGTAGCAGTCAGATGAGATATGAATCGAGCAATGTAATTCAGGCGTCCTAAAAAGCCTCTGACTTCCTTCTCTGTCCTAGGAACTGGCATCTCTTGAATAGCTTTGACCTTAGCAGGGTCCACTTGAATACCTTTATCACTGACCACGAAGCCTAGCAACTTCCCAGATCTTACTCCGAAGGTGCACTTGTTCGGGTTCAATCTCAGCTTGTACAGTTTCAACCGGTCAAACAACTTCTGCAGATGATCTAGATGTTCTTCCTCAGTTTGGGACCTAGCGATCATGTCGTCCACATACACTTCTATCTCATGATGGATCATATCATGAAATAAGGCAACCATGGCACGTTGATAGGTTGCCCCAGCGTTCTTTAATCCAAATGGCATGACCTTGTAACAGAAGGTGCCCCACTGAGTAACAAATGTAGTCTTTTCCATGTCTTCAGGTGCCATCTTGATCTGATTGTAACCTGAAAAGCCATCCATGAAAGAGAATACCTTGTGCTGAGCTGTATTATCAACAAGGACATCAATGTGAGGTAAGGGGAAGTCATCCTTGGGGCTGGCCCTGTTCAGATCCCTATAATCGACACACATTCTGACCTTACCGTCCTTTTTAGGTACTGGCACCACATTAGCAACCCACTGAGGGTAAGAAGTCACTGCAAGGAACCCGGCATCAAACTGTTTCATGACCTCGGCTTTAATCTTCTCTGACATCTCTGGACGCATTCGACGGACCTTTTGTTTAACTGGAGGGCAGTCTTCCTTAGTCGGCAAGTGATGGACGACAATATCGGTATCCAACCCTGGCATGTCTTCGTAGGACCAGGCAAAGATCTCCATATAATCATGCAGCATCTTGGTTAACCGTTGCTTCACGCTGAGCTCTAGGTTGGCACCAATCTTTACCTCTTTCCTGTCTTTCTCTGTACCCAAGTTTATGGTTTCCACTGGCTCTTCATGGGGTTGAATTGCCCTCTCTTCCTGAAGCAACAGTCTAGCAAGCTCGCCAGGCACTTCGCAATCATCTTCACCTTCGTCTTCGGCTAAGTTGGTCGGATTTTCGAAGTCATAACTGGCAGTAGCAGAGTTGTTATCAGTAAGATCCAGAGTGGATTGGAACCTGTATGAGTGAGTGTGTGTGTAAATACAGCTGTTTTGAAAATTATGTAAAGGAAAAGAAAGACAGAAAAGGAACACAATATTTGCAATGCGAAAAACATCCAAGATTTTCATTCATGATGTATAAAATGACAGTTTGTATGCCCTCACAAATAGAACCACGGTGCCTCGGGTAAGACACCGGGCCATAGAGTTTATCATTGTTTATTACAAAATAACAAAACATAGGAATTCATTACTGCGTCACAAAGGTAACAGGGGTATGGTCCTTTGCACTCCAATTGTTCAATCCGTCTTCGGCCGTCGGATAGATCCAGCTATTGAATTCAGCTTCGTCCACTTCATGATCTTCCCCAACAGCAATCACTTCTGAACTTTTAATAAATACCGAAGGTCTTCCGATCTTTGCTTTCCTCATAGCTCTCTGACCTTCTGAGGTAAAACCCAGCCCAAGTTTATCAGTCTTCTGAGTGAAGTCTGGAAGTCTGCCCCAGTCGGCACATTCACCCTTCTGCACCACAGCCCTGGCATCCTTCAGTGAAGCCATCTTCAAAGGACCACTTGCTTCTGTTGTTTCTGCTGCAATTGGAAACACCTCCTCGAAATGCTGAAAGGGGGTTTCAATAAACTCCCCATCCATCTCAATGTACCTGAAGGAGTTCAGGTGGCTCACCATGTATTCTTCCTCTCCTTGCACAGTGACAATCTTCCCTCTGACGGGGTACTTCAGCTTTTGATGCAAGGTAGAGGTCACTGCCCCAGCCTTATGTATCCAGGGTCGACCCAACAGACAAGAGTAAGATGGACGGATGTCCATCACATAAAAAGTGGAGTCGAACACCTGAGAGCCCACACGAATCGGAATGTCAACCTCCCCATGGACCATCCTCTTTGAACCATCAAAGGCCCTGACGATGATGTTGCTGGGTTTCAAATCCAGGTCTTCACAATCCAGACGATCCAGAGCCTTCTTGGGTAGCACATTCAAAGATGACCCAGTATCAACCAACACATGTGCCAGGGTGGTGCCCCTGCACTCAATTGAGACATGCAGAGCATCATTATGGTCTCTCCCCTTTGCGGTCAAGTCAGCGTCTGAGAAACCCAAGCCATTATCTGCCGTTAGGCTTGCCACGCAATCAGTGAACTGGACTGCAGAGGTTTCATGTGGCACATGGGCCGTCTTGAGGAACGAGATTAGGGCCTTTGCATGGGCCTCAGAGCACAGCAGTAAAGAGAGCATGGAGATCTTGGAGGGCGTATGCCCCAGCTGTTCCACAACATTAAAATCGCTCTTCTTTATAATCTTCAGAATCTCCTCCATCTCTTGTGGGGAGGCCTCAGCAGCTATGGGTATGGGTGCCTCCATCTGGGCAGGCTCAACTTCAATTCCCTTGCCCCGAGCATTGGATGACTCGGCAGCAGGAGAAACAATCGGATCAGCAGCAGGAACCACAACTTGGTCAGCAACAGGAATAGGTGTACTTGTAGGAACTATCAGGAGCGGTCTTCGGGCAGCAGGCGGTGCAATGTCAGGCGAGAAGAGCCTGCCACTGCGGGTAACTTTGGCTGGGCCAGTGATGTCACAGATGCTGGCGCCAGCGTTGAGCTCTTGTTTGATCCCGTTTATATATATATCTGCCCCATAGTGCCAAGGGACAGCTTTATCAGATACATAGGGCAGGGGCCCTGGAACGGTGATAATAACGGGTGCAACGGTCATGATTTGAGTGGGCTTCTTCGGGAGAGCCGGGATTGGGTTATTGAAAATAGTCACTACAGAAACTTCTTCCATTGGAACCAAACGAACAGCAGACTTCTTGAATAGAATCTCCTTGCTATCCATTAAGCTTTGGATGCCTAACTTTAGCAAGGGACAACCAGATGGGGACACAGCACAGAATAGGCAACCTTCACTACAACCCGGAAATAAACCGGCCTGCAGTAGGTTCTTCTTGACGATCTTTAGAGGAGTGGCTAGATCATCCACAGAAACAGCATAAACGTCTTCATCAACAGCATTTACCCCGTGCTGAGGCATAGGGGCAGTAACTACATTCGGCTTTGCAGGCGCCTCGAATTGTATCTCTTTTGCATCGATAAGGTCTTGCACCTTATTCTTTAACGCCCAACAGTCATCAGTAGAGTGCCCCGGGCTTTCTGAATGGTAAGCACAACGAGCATTCGGGTTGTACTTGGGAGATGTTGTATTTGGGAACTTTGGAGCCTCCCTGACAGTCACCAAATTGGTTGCGAGCAACTGTGGCAGGATCTGCAATAGGGTCATGCTTAACCGGGTGAACTCTCGCCGGGGTCTTTCAGCCCTTTGAGAATTGTTTGGCCGAGGAGCGGCAGCAGGCTTAGCAATCATCACCGCGCTGACAGATTGGCGGTGCTCACGTCTCTCTGATTTCCTAGAACCATACACGGCACTAGACTCCTTCTTGAAAGGTTTCTTTTCCGAACTAGATGATGCACCCTTTGCAATCTTCCCAGACTTCAGCCCAGCTTCAATCCTCTCTCCAGTCAAGATCAAATCGGTGAACCCAGCAGAAGAATTCCCAATGAGATGGTTGAAAAACGGCCCAGATAGGGTTCCCAAGAACATGTCTACCAACTCCCGATCAGTCAATGGTGGCTGCACCCTACCAGCCAGGTCTCTCCACTTCTGCGCGTACTCCTTAAAACCTTCGCTTGCACCTAACGCCATACCCTGGAGTTGGGTACGTGTGGGGGCAAGGTCGGCATTATATTGATACTGCTTATAGAAAGCAGTAGCCAACTCCTCCCAGTTACGAACTTTGGTCCCATCCAGCTGATAGAACCATTCGAGATGAGTCCCTGAAAGACTCTCCTGGAAGAAGTGGATCCATAAATTCTTATCCGCAGAGTACGGCTGAATTTTCCGAACATAGGACCTTAAATGCAGCTTGGGACAAGACGCCCCGTCATATTTGGAGAAGGATGGTGCTTTGAACTTATGCGGGATAATCACACCAGTCGACAAACCCAGATCTCCGAAATCCAGCCCAGGTGCCTGTTGCACCTCCATAGCCTTCAACCTGTCCTCCAGTTGCTTGTATCTGTCATCTGCGGGAGGGTATTGCTCTTCATCAAAATCTGTCTCGTTGTCGGAGACGACCGGACTAGGAACCTTCACTTCTGCCTGAGAAGGACTCTTGCCAACAGAAGAACCAGCCTCTTCATGCTGCAGAGTATTGCCAAACCTTCGGCCCGAGTTGAACAGAACAGTTCTTCTCTTCTTCTTCTTCTCCTTCTTCAGGAGCATAGCCTTCAGTTCTTCTTGGCCTTTAGCCAGACCCTTGATTAGTTCCTGGAATTGTGCATTCTGCACCTGAAGAGCCTTGATTGATGTCTCGGTTGATGCAGATTCGGGATTCATGATGCTGAAATAAACAGCGAAGAACTGTAAGCAACCTGAAAAGAGGAAAAACCTGTTATGCACATGATGTATGAAATGCGTATGGATTATGTTTTCAAAGACAATCGGGAATCAACTTCGTAAACAAAAAGAGAACACACTTCATTAGATTCAACTTTGCAACTGAAATTATTCAACAAGGTTGCCCTTAGGCGTTACATGAAAGGAAATACTGGAAAGGAAATAAAACTGTAAGAACACATCTGGAACTCCTTATTGATCCCATGGTCTCCTCTTCTCAGTACGGATGTAGGCATTCAGAGCTCTCTCATTCTCCAACTGCTTTGTCAACTTCTGGATCTTTGATTCCTGCTCGTTGAACTTTTCCCGGTAAGAATCCCGCTCTTCTTGCAGCTGCGACCAAGATCTCTTCAATGTCTCATAATCAGTAGGTATCTGAGGAGGAAGAACAGTTGGAGGAACACCATCTTTGTCAGGACACTCGAGAATGACGGGTCTGACAGCTTCATACGGCATACCTAACTTCTGAGCACGGATGCGAACCCATTTGTAGTAGGCTTCCATAGGTAAAGAAGTCTTTGGCCCTAGCTCTTGTGGGTCAGCTTTATGAACCTTGTCCCAAGCCTTGATGAACCTACGACGCAGCTCGTCACTATCCACCTGAAATTCAAAACTGGTGTGAGGCACTAACATCTCATGGGGACCTGTTCTTCTTGCTCTTCCAAACTGACGGAGTGCTAGACATGGATTGTACGAGATCCCTCCTTGAGTACCAATCAGAGGAACATTAGGATACTCCCCGCATCGGTCAATAATAGCTATCTCATCCAAACCTCTGCAAGTCCAAATGATGTCTTTATCGGTGAGAGACATTAACCTATGAGCCCAACCTCTTCCTTCTTGGTTCTTCAGCACGAACTTAGGGAGGTGCGAAATAAACCACCTCACTAACAAAGGGATACAACACCATAGGGTTCCTCGTCTTCGGGCAGTACGGGCATGAAGTTGTTGCAAGATGTCACCCAAGAGAGTGGGCACTGGATTCTGAGACATAAAGATCCTTATGGAAGTGACATTGATGAAGTTGTCAGGATTAGGAAACAGGATTAACCCATAGATTAGGAGAGCCAAGATGTCTTCATATGCCCTAAAGTCCAGGTCATTCCAGAAATTATTAGCCTTACCAATCAGAAACTTGGCCAAGAAACCCTTAACTCCGCTTCTAGTTACCCAGTTGTCTGTTACCTCTTGATGGGTCAAAGGAAGAGCTGCAGCCACATCCTCAAGCCTGAGGGTCTTTTCCCAACCAGTAAAGGGAGTCTGATCCAAGATAGGGATACCAAGCAGATTAGAGAACTCTTCCAGGGTAGGGACCAGCTGGAAGTCTTGAAAGGTGAAGCACTGGTACTGAGGGTCATAGAACTGGGTCAGAACACTCATCAACTGTTGATCCCGCTTTGCAGTGACTAAACTGAGAAGAGAACCATGCCTCTAAATGAAGGAAGTGGTGTTTGGAATTCTGCTAACCAATTCATCAAGCAACTCAGGTGAACGAACAAAGTTGAACCGGATAGTGTTCCTTCGCACAGGCATCATAATGTCCTACAAAACAGAGAAAAGATGAAACCCTCTTGTCTTTGAAATGGTCAGTTCTTATGCAGGATGCATGCAATGCTCATGATGCTATGATGTTATGATAAAGCACACCACATACAGATACAAGGGCAAACATAGTAAGGCACACAAGTCACACAAGGCAAGCCCCTAAAGTTTAGGCCAGCATGAGGTCTAGGTACTACCCTCTTTCAGTTTGTTGGTTCATACCTGTCCTAATCAAAAGTAACCGGGTTCTTAGAGGATCCCAATATCATTGACTACCCTCAATCGGTCATAACTCCAGCATCGCAATCTTTTCTTGCGGCCAGAACCATCACGAGAGTTTAGCCTCAATGGGCGTAGCATACTGCTACAATTCTAGAGGCCAAGTTGTGTCAATTAAGGTTCTAAGGTTGTTGGTGCTTAATGACTCCTTAGAAGACCCATATTCTCCTCGTTGCGACACAAGGGATATCGGTACAGACTAAGGTGCCACACCAACGTAGCCACTGCTTCACCTGTGTCGGTCTACGCCGGACAGGTCCCTCACAGCTTATGCTACCTAAACAGGGTATCCCCAGATCCGGGTTAGGATCTATGTATCTCCGATGCAACCCACAATAGTAAAGCAAGCAAATCAATACAAGTGAAAACACAGTTATGACCTAGCCCTAAGGTACACCTCACTTTAAGTTTTTCCCCAGCAGAGTCGCCAGTTCTGTGATCGGTGGATCTGGAACTGACTGTTTAACGCTGGTTCGCGAAATGTCGCGGAAGCAAGAGTCGCCACCGTCTTTTATTTTCTCCAAATGGAAAGGACAAAAGCACAGAAAAATTCCTTAAAGAGATTGCTCTCGGTTCGGGAGGTAGGTTATAGAAAGGGAAGGTGTTAGCACCCTTTCTATCCATGGTTATCCATGGGCTCTTAGATACTTGCTCACTTGTGTTTTCAAAACTTGTTTTGTTTGCTTTTCAACTGTGGGTTTTAAAAAAGTTTCTTTGAAAGTTTCAGATCGACTCATACGTCAGAGTGTTTGAAAAATTTGCTTTGAAAGCTTTTGAAAAGTGTCGGTGTGAAAAGTCTTTTTGAGTTTGTTTTGAGATTAGAGCAAGTATCCTTGAGAACCTACCTACCCTAAGGAATTCGTCTGTGTAGATGTCCTTTAAAGTAGTGCCATCCCACCATTGAAAGGTAGGTAGCGCCACCGTTGGAGGTGTTCGGGTCAATTCGAGGTTCGGGACATGGTGATCACCAGAGCAATGGGAAGACACCTTAGAAGCTACCCTCATGCCAGGTTCCCGGATCATGAGGACTTACTAAGACATCCTCTACTCGACGATCACCTTTCGAGGCAAGGCAACAGTGAGGCGTACCCTAGGGGTGGTGTGTGATTTGTGTGTCAGATTCGTTTATTTTCGTCTTGTCATGTTCGTTGTGATCTACGCTTGATTTTAATTAAGTCATTCATTCTTGCATGCTTTTAGCAGTTAAAATATTTGCGGAAAAATAAATTCTAAGGCTATTACAAACGGCGCGGGTCCACATCGCCAAAATTAAACCGGACCCGGTTTGACGGAAAGTAAAGCAAAGGAAAGAAAAGTGCGAGAAATAAAATTGTTACAAGGCTTTGGGACATGTACATAATTATTTAAACGATATAAAATAAATACGCGACATTAAATAAGTTACGAACATAGGCGTTGGACCCTTTTGCAAAAATTAAAGTTAATGAAGAATTAAAATCAAAATTAAATGTTTTTGGTATTTTATGTTTTTTAAGATTTAATGGAAAAGAATTAATTAAAAGTAAAATAAAACGTAAACCTAATTCTAATTATTTTTGGGTTATTAAGAAAGATATTGAATTTTTAACCTAATTTAAACCTAAATTATTTATATACAATTTAATTATGAAAATAAATAAATAATAATATCATGATAAAAAGGAAAAATTAAAAAGAATAGAAATTGTTAATTAACCTATTTCTACATATTTTTGGATTTTTTATTAACAAAAGAATTAATGTTGTAACCTAATTAAACTAAATTCAATTATACAATTATTTACAAGAAAATAATTACAATAAAAATATTTATTATTTTTTGGTCTTTTTCTGATTTTTTAATGAGGTTTTTATATTTTGTAAAAAAAAATTGGTTAAATAAACAGCAATAAAAAATAAAAATAAGAATTAAAGAAAGAATAGGAGAAAATAATGAAGGCAAACCAGGGGGGGGGGGGGGGGGGGTAGCCCCAAATTGGAGGTTTTGGTTCAGCAAATCAGGCCCAATAGCTCTGGATCCATTGACTTTTTCAATCATGTGTGATGCGTTGACTATGGTTTGTTGTGTTCCTTGAATCCCTGCCTTTTGATTGATCTCCCAAGACGCGTGGACCTTTGGATTTTGAACGTGCATGATGACCCTCAGCATAAGCGCTGCATGGGATTTGTGAATGAAAAATAATATTGAAATAGCATGAGACCTGGGGTTCGAACCCAGGTCATGAGGGTTACATGCACGTACACCTGCCAGCTGAGCTACAACGTTTCAATCAATATATTATAGTAAATAAATAACAAAAAGAAAAAACCAACGCGTAGTGGAGAGAAACGCGCGCAATTCAAACGCTCCAATGGCTGATGGACACGAAATCATCTTCTTCACTTTTCCTGTAACACAAACTCAAAGGCAACAGTTTTGCAAACGTGGGTTTAGGCAGCTTTTAGAAAAATAGCGAATAGCTCAATTCTAAACATAAATTAGGCGCGACTAGATCAATCTCTTCGTCCAAATGCGTTGATTGCAATGGTGGTACTGTGATGGTCTAATTTTTCTTGGTCTGAAAACCCCTAATTTAAAACCTGCAAACCCTAGAATCTCAAACATGGTGGAATCGAATATAACGTGTAATAATTCAATCAAAGGCATTGGTTAGCTTAGAAACATCACACTGAACAAGAATACATAAATAAAAATGCAAAAGGATGCGTGAATTATGCTATACGATTTCAAAAATTTCGTGACACAGTTTGAACATAATCTACCAATTCTTGGAGCTTTGTTTGTCGTTTGTGATTGGCACACGTTCAGAGAACCACAATGAAGCTATTGGAATGAGTATTAGGGTTTGAATGGACCTAAAAAGTTGATTCCAGTTTTGAACTTTCTTGACAATTTTCCAAGTTTTCAATGGTATTTTCAGCGCAGCATTCAGTCTAATGCCATTAGGTTTGTGATTCTGAATATGTAGTAAAGCTTTTAGGTCAACAAAATTGAACAATATCCATGGTATTCAATGATTTGCATATTTGATTTCCTTAAGATCTTTTCCATATCTTTTCATGTGCATTTGGTGTCAATTAGCTCAAATCCAACCAAAACTTGCCTAATTAGGATGTGCACGTGATATTGAGAGTAAAACATGCATGAAAAGATTTTTTAGGTCAAAGTAGATATTTTTCACATGTTTAAATAATTTAATTGAATTAATATTAATAGAAATTCAAATAAATAAATAAAAAATGAGAAAATACTTCCCTTTGGGCCCAATGGTCGTGCATAGGCTTGGAATGATGAATCATGGAAGAAAAATGGGCCCATTAGCATTTTTAGGTCATTTGAAGTAAAGTTGACTTTTCAAAATTCCCAAAATTTCCCAAATTCCACAAGGCATAACTTGCTCAATTTTTACGCTTTTCACATGTTCTTGGACATTTTGGAAAGGTCTTTGAGTCCTCTAACCAATGCCTTTGCTCCCATGTCATTTTGATTTACCAATCTCAAGTTATGGCCTTTGACTTAAAGTCCCTTTTTGTTGACTTTTGAAAATGACCTATAATGTTGAAATTGATAACTTTTTTGTGAGAGCATTTCTTGGACTTGAAGTATGAAGATGAATTGTAGGAAATGTCTTTCTCTTCAAAATGAGCTTTGGATGGAATTTTTCTGATGATCCATGTGAAAGTTATGCCCTGGTCAATTTCAGTTGACTTTTTCAGCTGTCCAAATATAGTAACTTTTGCATCTTGATGATTTTCTGAGCCAAATTTTTGAGAATCATGATCAAGCATTGATCAAATGATGTTTGTGGCTTCAAAATGATATGTTGACCAAAAATTTGAACTTTTGACTGTCAAATGACCATTTTGCCCCTACAGTTGACTGTAGTGCAATTTAGGGTTTTGACTGTGCAATTTTGAGCTGAATGCCTTGAAACTTGATATGAGGATATTTGACCATCTTTGTAAGTATATGAGACTTGATTGGGCCTTTGACAACTCCAATTTCTTGATCAGAACACAAACCCTAGTTTTGACTGCATAGGAGACAGTCGAACTGCATAACCCTTGGGGAATTTTGTGACTTGGCTTGGCAATTTCTTGGAGAATATGGGAGGGCAAATTTTGGGGTACAACATCTCCATTTTCCAGAAAAGCTCCCAGGGTATGTTTCTCCTCAAACCCTTTCCTGCATCTCAGAGAATACTAAAATTGATTAACGAAGCAAACATGAAAAAAACATACAAAAAAAACAACGAAACCATTAAGCCAAAGCAAAACTGTACCTTTCATAAAAAGAGATTTGAGAATCGTTTAAAGGATTAGAGAGTGAGGGGTACTTCGGTGGCGAAATGGGGAAGTGAAGATCAGAGGGGAACAAACGTTGAGTGAGAAAGAGATGAAGAAAATAAGCGAAGGAGAAGCGGCGCCGCTATGAAATGAACACAACAAACCCTAATCAGAAAACCCTAATCAGAATTATTCAAACTTAAGAATTGGGCCTATCCGCCCCCAAACCACAAAGCCCATGCATTTTTCTGAATCATCCACCCCCTTTTTTTTCTGAGCTTTTGTTCCAGCAAAGCAATAATCCCTTGGGCCTATTAATCCTTAAAGCCCATCTCCCTTCCCTTTAGTTTGCTTTATTTTTATTTGTTTTAAAAAAAATACTAATAAATGCTTTTATACATTTTCTTTTAAACCCTAAAAAATCAAAAAAAAATTACCTTTTTTTTTTATAACTTTTTTTTTAATTTAATTTGTTACTAATAATAAAAACACCAAAAATTTAATTTAATTAGTTTGCTTTCTTTTAAACCTTTTTTAATTGATAAATAAAAGTACAAAAGAATAAAGATTTTGTTTAATTAAGTTTTTCTTTCTTTAAACTTTTTTTCCTTTCAAATTAATAAAATACAAAGAAAGAATAATAATTTTTTTTAATCTTTTAGAATAGATTTTATTTATCTCTTTAATGAATACATGCATTTCATAATTTATTGATTTTCTTTATTTCGTAATTTGTTATAGCTTTATATTGAATCGCGACAATTCGATTTGGTTGTAATATTTGGACTTTGCTATTCTTATGAGATTCATCCCCATTTGTAATAATTGTACCCCCATTCCAGGATACTTTTGTAATAGCTTAGACTTTTAATTCCCACAATTTATTGCTTTCAATATACTGTGTAGTAATTAGGCGTGTATGGCAATATTCAAAAATCAATCGCTAGATGACCTAATCCAAGAACAAATAACTTGAAATCAATACACTTCTCACACGTGCACCTCTAGGGTAACCTCGCTTGTTACCTCGGAAACACAATCACGTCCCTCGAACATGAGACACTCTAGCAAATGACCCTTCGATAAACAAAGATCATAGTCCCTCGACGACCCTCGATGTTGCCTTCGATAAAATAATCTCATCCCTTACAAAATTGCTAGAGCGTCTCACAAGTAGCTTTCAATGATTGTATATGATGACCCGCTCCTGTCCTGTTTAACATCCAAACACAAGTTTGTTTACTAAATACAATGGTAAAACAACAATGTCAAAGGATTAAAAATGTGTAGGAAAGATCTTTGAGTAGATAGGGTAGACAACTCTTAGTTACTTGATCAAAACTCGCAAACCATCCTTGCTATTTTCAAACACACATCACCACACAATTTCAAAACATTTCCCAAAACAAACTTTCAAACATTGAAATATATTTTCAAAAGACAAACACCTTTCTATATATTCAAACAAGAATCATTACAAAGGTTGCCACAATGATGGCCTCTTTTCAAAACATTTTTAAAACCACACACAAAGCACCATTTCAAATAATTGAAAAGCAAAAGCAAGTGATTTAAACGAGTAACTGAGAGCCCATGGATAACCATGGATGAAAAGGATGCTTGCACCTTCCCTTTTCACAATCTACCCCCCGAACCCAAGAAAACATCTCAAAGGTCTTTCCTGTGCTTTTTGACCTTTCCTTTGGATAAAATAAAAAGTCAGTGGCGACTCTTGCTAAACCGAAACATTTACGAACACAAATGCAAAACCTCAAGTCAGTTCTCCCACTGTATCACAGGTGCCAACTGGTCATCTTCTTCCTCTCTCTGTGGGTAAAAGTCCCAGACTTTTACCTACCGACATTTGTCCATTGCTATAAACAGGGTTCGCTCCCAAATCTTCCATGGGGCATATAAATGACATCTAATGCCATGGTTGGACTCGTCTCGTCCTCCTGAACATGATGGAACCATTCATGAAAGCTAATTTCACCTGCAAGCAAAAACCCTAAAACGGAATCCAAAACCCTAACAATGGTAAATCCACCACAGGCCATATAAATGCAATTAATCAATACAGGAAGCTTGCAAATGTTCTATGGATCAACAATATATGATTAATTCATCCTAACAATGCCTAAATCATGCTAACCGAATTCAAAATTTCATGGATATCGTGATGGACTTACAGCGCTTTTGGGTACTGGAAAGGCTTGGTTCTTGATTGCTTTAGCTTGCTGAGGATCCCTGGAATCGATTGGGATGGTTCAAAGGTCTTGAAACTGCCTCTAACAATGAAACTGTGTTTGCACTTTTTCTTGATTTTTTCAAGTTCTGTTCTTCTTGCTGCGCCTGCTTCCAACCTAGCTTTTGATCTGCATTGCTTCTATATGTATTGAGGAGTGAATTAGGTTTAAAAACCTGGCCTCAATCTTCCTCCATCAATGTCCTTGATCTTGATTTGATTCACCTTGAAAATCTTTCCAAAAATGGCCTAAATCCAATCTTTTTGTGCACACATGTCTTTACACGAGTTTTATTTGATGCTAGTTGTATAATAAAACCTGAAACAAGTACAAAATCTTTTGTTTTCAATATTTTGGATTTTATATGATTTGTTTTGATTTAAATTGAATTAATTCAAATAAAAATCAAAATAAATAATAAAAACATGATAAGGACAAGTGGAAAACGCTAGAGCTCGTGGACTATGTTGCCAACTCAGAACAAGTGAAAACGATTGGGCCCATTTGGCAAAATTTGAAGTTTTAGGCATAGTTGACTTTTGGCAATTTTGTAAAAAGGGTCAACTTCACCAATGCATAACTTCCTCAATTTTGACTCTTTGGAGGTGTTCTTGGACTTTTTAGAAATATTGAAATGTCCTCTAAGCAACCCTTTTTGTCTCATCTCAATTTTATATTCCATGCTCATGTATGAAGCTTTGACAAAAAAGGTGTTTTTGTTGACTTTTCAAAATGACCTATAATGTCTAAATTCATAACTTCTTATGAGTGAATATTTTGAACTTGGGAGATGAATATGGATTGTAAATTATTGCATCCTCTTCACAATAAGCTTTGGATGGGTCATTGCTCATAAAGCATGAGAAAGTTATGCTTGGTCAAAGTTGAGTTGACTTTTCCTATAAAACCCTAATTTAGCAACTTTTGAGTCTTGATGAATTATGAGCAAGCCTTGGTGAATTATGATCAAACCTTGTTCAAATGATGAAATATACTTCAAAAATGAGGATTTTGACCAAAAATCTTGAAGTTTGACTGTATGTGGGCCACAGTTGACTTTTGCCCTAGCACAGTCGATTTTCAGGCCTTTGAGCAATTGACTGAGCAAACTTCCTCTGCAAGGCTTGAAACTTGACATGGATGATCTTGATAACATATTAAGACATTGGTGAGAATTTGGGATCCCTTTGACTCAAGTATCTTGATGCAACATGAAAGCCTAATTTGAAGTAGACTGCCTTAGGAGAGAGCTTGTTTGGACAACCCTTGGACTACCTTGAGCAACTTGGGGATCTTTCTTGAAATGTTTTGAGAAATATGGGAGGGAAATTTTTTGGGTACAACACATATGAGTTCAAAACTGCATTTGCAAAAAAATGTAGGTGGGTGAGTTCGAAAATGCATTTTCGGACTAAGCAAACATTTTTCCAACTCTAACAAAGAATCAATGCAAGAAATAAGGGATGAAATGATGGAACTTTACCTAAAATTATAGCTTATGATGCTCCCTTTTATGTGTTAAAATGCACAAAAACTGGTTTTGAATCGAAAAGTTGATTGATATTGAGTTTTTTCAAGGGTTTTTTGGTTATGGAGGGGTTGAAAGATTTTGAAAGAGTGAGGAAGATGATCATGCAAGGAAGTCATATACTCAAATTCCCGCTGGACATTTTCGAAACTGCATTTTCGAAAACATCACTATCAGAAAAAAATCTCATATGTTTAAGGTAATTTCGAAGATGCAACTCTGAATTTTGTAACACCCTTCTAAACCCACATATATTACGCTTGTATTTTTATGAAAATAAAAACAAATTAAAACCACAAAGGGCGTCACATCATCATGTAAATGTCACACCAAACATAGTCATGCTCCGTAACACGGGTTTCAAAATTATTTAGGACAAATCCTTCATGGATAGCAATTAACATACATATTCATACTTCTCGCAGCAGAATTCTTATTTCAAAAACATCTTATTATAATACTTCATCATACTTCATGATTCATAATTAGAACTCAAAACAACTCGAGTACCATGAAAGGTAACCCAAAATCTTAGAAACAAAACAAAGAACATAAGTTCGTAATTGAAACAACCCCATCCCTGATTTTACATATCATAGAAAGATCCACTCTACTCAACGGAAAGCAAATAAACACACTCTGAAGCTATCCTCCAATGCTTCAATGGGCTAATCCTGATCACCTGCAAGTTACCCACAGATAGAAACAACATTTCCAAGCAGAAATTGTGAGTAAATCATAATTATTATAAAATAAATAAGGAATAAATATAGTAGATATGCACATAGGCAAGGCATCACGCTTCATTAGAACCTCATGTTATACTCACACCTTTACAACATCATCAATACATAACAACATATCATCCAAACACCATTTATCAACAAGAATCATTTAATAACATCATTATGCAACATCACTTATGATGTAATGCAACATCATAGACTCATGCATGTGGTACCAAAACTTCACTGATGACTCAGTCATTATTATCTCCAAAGATCCCCACCAATAGGATCGATTTCTACTTGGAACCAGAGCACTTCACAATTTTGCACTCAATCCACACTATGGGATTAATGCCTTCAATAGACTATTGTCCTTCTATCTTAACTGGACAAAAGTCCTATAAATATCATTGGACCAAAGCCCTAAACTATGCCATGAATGCATGATGCACAATAACATAATAAATACGACCACGGTTAGTCAAAGTGCATCATTATTCAAGGATTTATCACATAAGTCTCATTATGAAAAGCATAATCATAATATATCATATCATCATGATAAACAAATCATCATCATAACATCATCCTATCATCATGATGAACAAAGCATCACCATAACACCTTCATATCATCGTAATAAATAAAGTATCATCATAATCCAACACGGGAACCTAACTTCATCCTAGCTTAAGTATTGGGAAAATACTTCTTATTTCTAATTTTATTCCATCCAACTAAAGTTCATCGTGTTAACTATCTAACTCTTCAAACGGCACCTCAAAGTGAGTTCTAAAACTCAAGTTACGAATCTTTTAGGAAAATCTAACACAACTATTCAATTCTGGACACCATCGTCCGGCGACACCACTTCCATCGCCTGGCGACACACCCTTCGGGTCTTGCATCGCCCGGTGATTCTTGGATCTACGCACTTCAGTAACTTTCTTCCTCTTTGTCCTTCACCGCCCCTTGGCTCTCCCAGCGACAACCAAGCGTGTCACCGTCGCCTGACGACGATACTTCATCGTCCAATGATCCTGCGTGAACATGGTTTTCCTGTTGCAATTTCCTACATAAAAACCAGCCCTAATCTTGCAATTTATGAACATTGTACGTCTTAAAACATCACCTAATTAGAGGTTTTTTTATCAAACATCAATAATCCAATGTATTCTACATTATGGGTACAATTGTTTATAGTTTAAGGCTATAAAACACCATCTATTTCATCAAATCATGTCATATTCATCACAACCAAAACCTAACACAAACCTACAATTATCTAAACCTTATATCAATTATAATAATCAAGATAAGACTCCATTTACCTTAGATTATAGAGGAAATTTTATTCCTTTGTGTTCTATCACAAGATCCTCTTGCCTCTTTGTGCCCTAGCTTTGCCTCTTCACATCATTCTTCCAAATGTTACGATTGCATAGAATGATCGTGCAAACCCCCAAATTAAATTATACCAAACTTACCTCCTTGGACCCCTAATATGATCTTCCACTATTATCCTCACTTATTCTTTTCAATTGGCTATCTGGCCCTTATCATCACTGTCTCTAATATTACTCTATTTTTCTAACTAAAATAATTCTAACCAATTATTCTAAATAATTACCATTAAATCTGAATGATTCCAACTAATTATTCAAATCCTAAACATATATTATTATCCATACTACACCATACCAATCATCATTTTAAACATCATGTTCATCTTGACATCATAGTATACTTCATATTCATCGAAACATCACAAATTATCTCGAGGGCTCACATAAAAACACCAAAACATATGTGATACGGTGGGAGAACTGACTTGGGTTTTGCGTTTGTATTCGCAAATGTTTTGGTTTAACAAGAGTCGCCACCGGCTTTTTATTTTATCCTAAGGAAAGGTTAAAAAGCACAGCAAAAACCTTTGAGATGTTTTCTTGGGTTCGGGGAGTAGATTATAGAAAGGGAAGGTATTATCACCCTTTCTATCCATGGTTATCCATGGGCTCTTAGTTACTTGCTTAGATCACTTGCCTTGCATTTTCAATTGTTTGAAATGGTGCTTTGTGTGTGTTTTGAAAGATATTTTGAAAAAGAGGCCATGGTTGTGGCAACATTTGTAATGATCCATTTTTGAATGTATACAAAGGTGTATTTGTCTTTTGAAAAGTTTTCAATGTTTTGAAAGTTTGTTTTGAAATTATGTTGTGAAGTGTATTTTGAAAGTAGGCAAGGTTTTGTTTTGCAAGTTTGATCAAGTAACTAAGAGTTGTCTACCCCTAAATTTACTCAAAGATTCTTTCTATGTTTTAACCCTTTTAATATTATTGTTCCACCATTGTATTTGGTGGACAATCTTGTGTTAGGATGTTAACGGGACATGCGTGGGTCATCGTTTGGACCATGAATGCAATGGTGCCAAGTGTCTTTGGCAACTTTTCCTTTAAGGGACTTGATCATTTTTAGGCAACTTGAGAAAGCGTCATCGAGGGACTATGATCATTAGATTTGTTTTTGTTTGGCCAAAGACACTCAACATGCAAGCATGGCCCATTTTGAAGGCAACAAGTGGAGTAACCCTAAGGGTGCAAGTGCGATTGGTGTTGTCCATTTTCATGCTTGTTTATCTTTGAATTAGGTCAAGCTATTTGTTATTTGATTTTTGCATACAAACCCTAGGTCTATCATGGCATAATTAGAAAGCTTTTAAATGCGGAAATTTAAAGTCCTAAATTATTACAACATGATTATGGGGATGGGGGTACAAATGTTTGAATGGGGGATATTTAGCAAGAAATTTAAATCTAAACTATTACATCCATATTGAATAGACAAATAATAAATTGTACAATATTTAAACAAATATAAATGCAAAATGTATTATGCACAAAAAATGAGATTTTTTTATGTATGTAAAAGTTTTCATGTTTGAAATATAAACAAAATAGAAAAAGATCAATTTGGAGTATTTTTGTGTTTTTAGGGCAAAACCCTAATTTTTAATAAATAGTAATTATTTACTAATTATATACAATATTTATGTATTTATTTATAAAAAAAACAAATAAAAGAGAAGTATATTGTAAAAAAGTATTTTTTTATGTCAAATATTAATAAAAATAAAAATGTATTATTTTCATATTTTTGTCCTAAATATTTAATAAAATATGTATAAGTATTTATATTATTTATTAAATATACTAAATATATATATATAAAATGAAATATTAATTATTTACAAAAAAATTATATTTTTAGAAAATGTTTCCAAAATGTAAATAAAAAATAATAACTAAAAAATATATTTTTTGTATTATTTTCTAGGGTTTTGAAATAAAAGTATATATATTTATTTACATGTATAAGCTAAATAAAATAAATAAATGTCAAATAAATGCAAAAATGGGTGAAAAAATATTTTTTATATTTTTTATATTTGAGCAAAAAATAATAAGTCAGAATCAAAAAGAAAAAAATCAAAAATGACTAAAAAATCACACAATGGGCCAGGGGGGTGCAAAATTAAAAAAGGGGTGCAAAAAGCAGGTTGACTCAGGCCCAGCCCAAGTCAACTTTGTCTTCAACCTCCAGCACATGTTTGAACAAGAAAACACGCGCTTCCTTCTCCATCTGCTATCTCTTGATTCTTTGACTTTTAACAAAAACTTACAACATCAATAATGTAGAGCATCAAGTCACGATTTCAAACATATAAAAAAGTTGTTCTAACTCTTAGAAACGAGGGAGAATTTCTCCATCCCCAATTTCTGACCTAAGTTTTCTTCCATGTTCAGGTCCAAAATTCTCATAGCACACACAATATAAATGAAAAGTAACTACATGGATGGCTTCAGGGCTATGAGTAGGACATGCTTTCTTCACAAACTTAAGCCTAACTATGCCTGGATAGAGAGATAGAAGTTCAATTTTTTACCTGTTCAGCTTGAGTCGTGTACAGCAATGGAGGTATCTTCAATGGAGTTTGAACTTTGGTACAGCTTGCCTGAAGTCCTACGATGCTTCCTTTATTCTCAGCTTGCTTTGAATCTCTCTGAATCGAGCTATGGAAGTCAAGCTGCACAGTTGAAAAATGAAAATGGCAAACTTGGTTAGGGGTGTTACAGTCTGTATCTAGGGCTTGGGATAGTTTGTATGGATGATATAGAATTTGTTTGAAGTGGTTTTAGCCAAAGCGCACGAGTGGATTGAGCTGGCCAAATCAAACTGCAGTAGGTACCCTATTTTGCAACAAAACTGTGTTTTTGTGAATGAGGAGGGATCAAGAGTAGTTTGGTCGTGCTTTAGGCTTAGTTTTGGGTATGCAAAGTGTCTACAAAGTTTTTTCTTGGATGCCTTGACAGGAGATGCAAGTTCTGGTCCTTTTGCAAAGTTTCTTCCAAGATAAGTAAGAAAATGCAAGTTTTTATACAGGCCTGTCCAATGCCCTAAACTATGTTACACCTCTTGTTCTTGATCAGAGTGATTTGTGTACAAAATGCTAGCTTCAAAGATCTGGCCCATGCCTCTTGGATTTGTTATTTGACATAAAGTGTACCTTTTCAAAAATGGCAAACTTACTTTTTCTAATTATGGATTAATCTTGCATGTAATGACCAAATGATCAAAATAATGCTTGAGCACAATGGTTTGGCATTTAATTATTGAGTGTGAAGAGGATTAGAGGCCTGTAATCTAGCTTGTGCAAGCTGACTTGAAAAATGCCAATATATGAACATGTATTTGGTTATGAACAAAAGTGACTTTTGCCCAACTTTGCCAATTCGATTCTCCCTAACCACAAGGGTGTTTGAGAAGTTCTTGGACAATTTGGAAAGCTTGGAATGTGTACTACAATCCATATTTGTAATGAAAATTGAAATTCCAAGTGGAAGCATGTGAAAAATGGCCATGAAGTTGGTCAAAAATCCTGCCTAGAATAGGTCAAAAATTTTCTAAGTTAAGAATGTTTTGCACCCTTGTTCCAAAACTCATAACTTGAGCTACAAGCTTCTTTTGAGGAAACTTTTTGAATCAAAGTTGTATATTTTGCAATGGACTACAACTTTTATGTTTTGAGTTTTGCTTGAATCCAAATGTATCTTGATGAAAAAATGGGACAAAGTTAGGAAAAAATAAGGAAATTTTATAACTAGAAAATTTCTAAGTTATGAAATATCTTCATTTTAAACCCTAATTTGCAATTTTGGGTTTATTGATGAACAAGTTTCATAATTTGACATGTCTTGATGAAAAATGAATCTTGGCACTTGATTTTGACCAAAAAGTCAAAGTTTGACTTTTCAGTATACAGTCAAATTTGATCAGTTGACTAGAAAATTCATCTGTCAATCTTGTGCATTTGAGATCTTTTGAACTTGTTGAATATTTCAAGACAATGCCATTGAGTCCTTGAGTCCATATATGAGCTTGGTTTTCCATTGGTTAGGTCAAACAGTCAAAAATTGCCTTTGTGCAGTCAAAACCCTAAAAATGACCATTTTGCCCTTTTGGTGATCTGATCAAATTTCTTGTGGAATTATGATCCAAACTTGACCAAATGGTTCATATGAGTTCATTATGTTGATGTGGGTCACAAATCATGAGGTTTGACTGTTAATTGGCCACAATTGACTTTTCTCCCAATACAGTTGATTTCTAGGTCAACTGTCCAATTGACTGGGCAAAAATTGGAATCAAGACTTGAAACTTGGTATGGATAGACTTGTGAGTCCAACATGAAGCATTAAAGTCACTTTGGGCATTTTAGGTCAAAACATCCTTGTGCAAACTCAAACCCTAATTTGGGTCAATAGTGCAAGGAGGAGTCTTGAGCAGAGCAAACCCTAATTTGATCTTGAGCTCCAAGGGTCTTGTGGTGAGAAAATAATGATGAAATGAGAGGGCAAATTTTGGGGTACAACAACATCATATACATCAAATATTTCACAATGACTCATATATTCACGCTAACTTAATTAAATAATTAATTAATCTAGAATTCGGGGTGTTACAGCTCTCCCCCATTTAAAAGAATTTTTGTCCTTGAAAAATTACCTAACAAAAACAACATCTGATAAGACTCTTTCATTTGATCCTCGCGTTCCCAAGTCCAACTTTCACCAGCTAGTCCACCCCATAATACCTTCACTAAGGAAATGTCATTGCCTTGTAATTTCTTCACTTCCTAACCTTCTATTCGCAATGGTAATGCTTCAATAGTCAGATTATCTCTCACATGAACATCATCCATTTGAATCACATGCGAAGGGTCCAGAATGTACTTCCTAAACTAAGACACATGAAACACGTCATGTATATTTACAAGCTAATCTGATAGGTCCCCTCACTTATCTTCTCTGAAATCTAATATGGACCAACAAATGCGGCATAAGCTTTCTCGGCTTCAAAGCTCTACCAACACCGGATATTGGAGTAACTCTCAAAAAAACATGATCATCTTTTTGAAACTCGAGATTCTTTCTGCTATTATCATGATAACTCTTTTGACGACTTTGAGAAGCTTTCATCATCTCTTGGATCATCCTTATCTTTTCAGTTGTCTCTTGTATAACCTCGGGTCCAAGTACAACACTCTCACCCGACTCATACCAACACAATGGAGTTCTACACCTCCTATCGTACAACACTTCATACAGTTCCATCCCAATAATAGAATGGAAATTGTTATTATAAGTAAACCCAATCAATGGCAAGTGACTATCCCAAGATCCCCCTTGTTCTAGAACACAAGCCCTCAGCAAATCCTCCAAAGACTAAATAGTCCCCTCTATCTGACCGTTCATGTGCGGATGGTATGTAGAACTCAACTTCAACTTAGTACCAAAAGCATTCTACAAATATGTCCAAAATTTCAACATAAACCTTATATCTCTATCTGACACAATACTCGAAGGTATTCCATGTAGCTTCACAATCTCATCAATATACATCTCATCTAGCTTCTCCATAGGATGATTAATCTTCATCAGTAAGAATGATTCGACTTAACAACTTATCCATAATCACTCAAATTGTATCATTTCATTTAGCAATCTTCGGCAAACCTGACACAAAATCCATGGAAACACTATCCCATTTCCACTCTGGAATACTCAAAGGTTACATAAGACTCATAGGCTTCTGATGGTCAATCTTTGACTTCTGACAAGTCAAACAAGCATAAACAAAATTAGTGATCTCCTTCTTCATACCAGGTCACCAAAATAAATTCTTCAAGTCTTAATACATCTTTGTAGCATCGAGATGAATACTTAACCCGCTTCGATGTCCTTCTTCGAGAATACTTCTCTTAAGTCCTAGAATATCGGGAACACACATCCTATTTCCGAACCTTATCACACCATTATCATCAACTTTGAACTCACCTTCATTACCTTGGTTAATCAAGGCCAACTGGTCAACCAACTCCAAATCATGTTTCTGACCTTCTTGGATCTCTTCTATTATACCTCTAGTCAATTTCAACGTTCCCAACTTCACGCTATCGGGAGTCTCTTCACATACTAAGCTCATATCCCTAAATTGTTCTATCATCTCCTATTCTCAAACCATAAGCATTGACATGTGAAACGATTTTCTACTCAATGCATCGACAATTACATTTGCTTTACCAGGGTGGTAATTTAAATCAAAGTCATAATCCTTCAACAACTCAAGCCATCTTTTCTGCCTCATATGCAACTCCTTCTAGTCGAACAAGTATTTCAGACTCTTATGATCACTGAACACTTCAAATTTAAAGCCAAAAATATAATGTCTCCAAATCTTCAATACAAACACTATCGCTGCTAACTCTAAGTGATGCGTAAGATAATTCCTTTCATGAATTCTGAGTTATCTAGAAACATAAGCAATAAATTGTCCATTATGTGTTAGTACACCACCAAGACCCATCTTCGATGCATCACAATACACCATAAAAGCATCACTTGGGTTAGGCAAAATTAATATTGGAGCAGTCGCCAACTTCTTTTTCAATTCTGCGAAACTTTCTTCGCATGCAACGTCCCACACATAAGCTTGACCTTTTCAAGTCAACTGAGTTAACGTTAATGCTAACATAGAGAATCCTTCAATGAACCTTAAATAGTAACTTCCAAACCAAGAAAACTTCAAATCTCAGTCATAGACTTCGGAGTCTCCCATCGCAATACTGCATCAACTTTAGAAGGATCCACGATAATTCCACCACTAGAAATCACATGGCCTAAGAAACTCGCCTCTTTCAACCAAAACTCACACTTAGACAACTTAGCATACAACTTCTTTTCTTTCAACACATGTAACACCATTTTCAAATGCTCAACGTGCTTTTCTTTTGACTTTGAATATATCAGAATATCATCAATGAACACCACAACAAACTTATCCAAATATGAATGAAAAGTTTTATTCATATACTCCATGAAAACACCTGGCGCATTAGATACACAAAACGACATCACAGTGTATCCGTAATGACCGTACCTCGTTCATAAATCCATCTTCGGAATATTATCTGGTTTAACTCAAATATGATGATAACCCGACCTTAAATCAATCTTGTTGAAAACACAAGCACCCACCAACTGATCCATCAAATCATCGATCCTCAGAAGTGGATACTTATTCTTAATAGTCACCTTATTCAACTATCTGTAATCTACACACAGTCTCATACTTCCATATTTCTTCTTGACCAACAACAGAGGCGCACCCCAAGGTGAAACACTCGATCTCACGAACTTCTTCTCAAGCATCTTTTCTAGTTTTTTCTTTAACTTGCTCAGCTCGAAAGTCGACATCCTGTAAGGAGCCATCGATATTGGACTCGTACCTGGCACCAAATCTATAGAAAACTCCACTTCATGTTCAGGAGGTAAATTAATGATGTCATCTGGAAACACCTCTGGAAATTCACAAATAACCAGTAATTCCATATTTGTATCTTTACCATCAACTTGCAATGACGCAAATATTGCAAACATCAAGGCTTCATCTTCTAAAAGTTCATTCACTTGCTTTGCGGTTAACAACATCAATTATCCATTATTACCAAACTTAGGGAACCTTAAAGTCTTGTTATAACAATTTATGTGAACATAGTTGAACTTCAAGCAGTTCATCCCAAGGATAACATCGATTTGGTGTAAGGGAAGACACACCAAATCCAGCAGAAAACTCTTTCCATAGATAGTCAATGGACATTTCGAACAAACATAAGTAGTAGTGACAGAACCACTAGCATAAGTATATCTTACCATACTACCATTCATATCAGACAATTTCAATCCCAACACGTTAGCACATTCACGCGAAATAAACGAATGAGTAGCACCAGTATCAATAATAGCAACCAATTTAACATTGCTTATAAAGCAAGTACCTTGAATCAAGTTATCCTTCTTAGATTCCTCTTATCCACTCAGCGGAACACCCTACCATTGGTCTGGGTAGTAGCACCCTTCTTTGGTTTCTAACACTGGGTACTGATATGACCATGCTCTCCACAATTGAAACATGTTAGACCATCTTTCTTGCATTTGGGAGTATTATGACCCATCTTACCATACTTTTAGCACCTCAACACCTTATTCTCACTTATTCTCACACTCATTAGATCGGTGAACTTGTTCACCACACATATAACATTTAATAGAAGTGAGAGCTCCTCCCCCACTTGTCTTCTTCCCATCATAAGCCTTATTTTTCCCTTTATCATCTCGGGCATCAAAAGTCTTCTTACAATCTTGATACTTCTCCATATTCTCTCATTCAAACTCTTGTAGTAAGCTGAATGAGCTTTGTTGTCTTCTTCATAGATCCTACAACTGCTCACCAACTCTGAAAACTTACAGATCTGCTGATATCCATTTGCCCGCTTAATCTTCGGGCGCAAACTATTCTCAAACATGATACACTTTGAGAACTCAGTAGTTACTTCACTGTAATGTGGATAATACTTTTCCAGTTCCACAAACTTCGAAGAATACTCAGTCATAGTTAAATCCCCTTGTTTCAACTATAGAAACACAATCTCTTTCTTCCTGTGCACATGCTATGGAAAGTACTTCCTCATAAACTCTCTTCTAAACACAACCCAAGTAATAGCTTCACCTAATGGTGTCAGTCTCTGACAGGTACCAGCCCACTAGTCATCAGCTTCCTCTGCCAGTTGATGAATATCAAACCGCACCTTTTGCGCTTTTGGGAAATCCATTACTTGAAAGATTCTTTCAATCTCCTTGATCCAAACTTGTGCTCCATCATGATCAAACCTACCCTTAAAAACAGGTGGATGATTCCTCTAAAACATCTCTAAAATACGAGGTCCATCATTAGGCTAATGTTGCACAGCCTGAGCCATAGCCTGCTGTGATACGATGGGAGAACGGACTTGGTTATTTTGCGTTTTATAGAAAATGTTGCGGTTAGCAAGAGTCTCCACCGACTTTTCTTTTATCCAATAAGGAAAGATGAAAAAGCACAGGAAAGACCTTTGAGATTGTTTCTTGAGTTCGGGGTGTAGATTATGAAAAGGGAAGGTATTAACACCCTTTTCATCCACGGTTTTCCATGGGCTCTTAGTTACTTGCTAGATCACTTGCTTTTGTTTGAAATTGTGCTTTGTGTGGTTTTTGAATGTATTTTTGAAAAGGCGCCATCGTTTAGGCAAACTTTGTAATGATTCTCGTTCATAAGAATGTATACAAAGTGTTGATCTTTTGAAAATGTTTTCAAGTTTGAAAGATGTTTTTGAAAGTGTTGGTGTTTGTTTTGAAAATACCAAGGGTGTTTTGTTTTGAAATTGAGCAAGTAACTAGGAACAATCTACCTACTCAAAAGTCTTTCATGTTTATTTACTCTTTCCTTTGACATTGTTATCTTACCATTGATTTGATAAGTAACCCTATCTTTGGATGTAAACGGGACGGGCGTGGGTCATCGTATAACCATGATTAGCAATGTTGCAAGGTATCTTAGCATTTTTCTTTAGGGACTAAGATCATTTTGAAAGGCAACTTTTGATAGGGTCATCGAGGGACTATGATCTTGTATTTTGCTTGTTTTTGCTAAGCCACCTCACATGCATAATATGGCCATTTTTGTAAGGAAACAAAGTGGATTTACCCTAGGGGTTCTTGTGTGCAAGTGTATTGATTTTTCATGCTTGATTTGCCTTGGATTAGGGTTTGCTAATTGATTGGTTTTAGTCTTTGCATACAAACTCTAATTACTAGTATTTATATAAAGCGATAAATTGCGAAAAATAAAATTACTACGCTATTACATCATTAGGGGAGGGGGTGTACAAATTTACAAATGGGGATTGCAAGAAAATTAAACCTAATTATCTATTACAACCATATTGAATATTGTACAAAATTGAAAATAGAAATGCCAGAATATAAATGGAAAAAGAAATGATTTTTGTTGTTTTTATGAAAGGGTTTTTGTCTTGACCTAATTAAAGAAAATAATTAGTTAAAACTAAATAAAATTAACTTAAACTAATTAAGAAAAGAAATTAATTTAAAAAGGATTTTTAGGGTTTTTTATGAAAAGGTTTTAAATTAATGAAAAAAATGAAGATTAATTAATTAAAGTAACCTAAGTTCTAAATTAATTTTAACTAAGAAAATAAAATAATATATTAATTTAACCTAAGTCTAAAAAATAATTATTTAAGAAAATTAAAAGAAATTTATTTATTTTTTAAGAAAATGTTTTTTTATCTTTTTGTTTTACGGAGAAAATAAAAATATATAAGTATAAATAATAAATGAAAATAAAATTGGATTTTTTATGATTTATGAAAATAATAATAGTAATAATAATAATAATAATAATGATAATAATAAAAATATTAAATAAGAAAATAAATAAAAATTAAAAATAAGAAAAAAAGAAAATAATTAAAGAAATTTGGGCCAGGGGTGTTAAAAACAGTCAAGATGGTGGAAGGCTAGCAAAAATTCCCAGGCCCAAAGGAGGAAGGCCCAAGCGCTTATGGCTGTCAAAAAGGAAGAAAAAACGTTGCAAAAATTAACAAAAGGCAGCGCTGGGTCTCGAACCCATGACCTTAAGATAAACGTGCGCTGCCTTTGCCATTGGGGTGGTTGTACATCCGTTAACATAAGCAAAACAAAAAATACATAACATTAATCCAGTCCTGAAAATGACTTCATCTTCAACCTCCAGCCAAAGGATCTGTAACTTGCTCATTTCTCAACCATTTGCAAAAATGTAAACATGAAAATTGCTCCATTTTGTCACACGAATTAAACCATATAAATATCATAAGCTATAAATCAAAGATGAATGAGAATTTCTAAAAGTACCAAATTCTGACCTAACTATTTCAGAAAGTTAAAACTCAACTCTCCTAGCTCAATCAAAATAAATGAAATCTATGGACAAGTATAGTTTCAAGGCCATGATGTCTACATTTTATCTTCACAAATGCAATCCTAACAATGCCTAAATATGGAGATAGAAGTTCAAGAAAAATACCTCAAAACTAGAAATCGTGAAATGGATTTGAGCTTGTTTCAGGCAGTGGTGATGATCAGGTTAGCTTCCTTAGACCTCTAGGAAGCTAATGCAGTGCTTAGCTTGAGTTGAGAGTGGCTGAAATGGCCTGGAGAAGTCTAACTGCAATGCTCTGTTTTTGGCTATGGAAGTTGATGAAGATGACGTTAGTCTGCAAATAGGGACAGGGATGGTTTGTATTTGATATGAGGAAGCTTTTGAAACTAAAAGACCAAGAAATGCACGAGTGGTTTTGAAGATTGAAGTTCAAAGTCAGAAATGACAAAAAAATGGAGGTTTTGTGCAATCTCAGTTTTCAGGGAGTTTGGGAGCTTGTATCTTCGTGTATTTTCTTGCAAATAACTTGTATAGTTATATGAAAAAGGTTAGAGGGCTTGAAGTTGACAGAACTGTGAGATATAGAGTTATGGCTATGTTACTTGATTTTGAAGAAAAGTGGGAAAACAAGTTTCAATGTGTAGTACAAGCATGGCATAGGTTTATGGGAGGCTCTAGATATGTTTCTTTTGCCTTTGACATTGCTTGTGTTCAGATGAAACAAGTTAGGAGCTCTATGCATTGACTTTGTGATTAAAGTCACTTTTCCAAAATGGAAGTGTGAACTTTGTTCCATTAATGGAATAATCACTTGGACAAAGACTCAAACACTTGGATCATAGCTCAAATAGTTGTATAATCTTCTGATTATGGATAGATTTAGAGGTTAGAAGCCTGCAAAGTAAGATTCATGCAGCATAGGCTTGGATTTGAATTCTTGTTTATCATGAAATGGCTTGTAATTTAAGTTGAAAACCCTAACTTCATCTCTTCGATTCTCTTTGCTCACAAATGATCTCAAGGAGTTCTTGGACATTTTGGAAAGCTTGCAATGTTCTCTACAACACCTATTTGAATCACTTTTGAAAATTCCCCTTGGAACTATATGAAAATGTTCCATGAAGTTAGGTCAAAATCCTGACCAAAACTAGGGCAAAATTTCACTAAGTGTTCAATTTTAAGACCATGACTTTATGAATTAATAACTTGAGATCCAAGAATTTTTAGAAGAATTTGTGTAAAGTAATGTTATAGATATCATGTATATCTACAAGTTTCATGTTGAAATTTTCTTTTGAATCCTCTTGCATCATGGTGAAAAATTGGCTCAAAGTTATGAAAAAATATGAAGTTTTAAACACTTAGAAAAATTTCTAAGTTAGAAAACTTTGCCTTTTCAAAATGAAATCTTGAATTTTTGATTTCTTGATGAATAAGTTTCATATTTTGACATGTTTTGATGAATTGTGATCTTTGACATTCAATTTTGACCAAAAAGTCAAAGTTTGACTTTTCAGTGTATAGTTGACTTTTGATCAGTTGACTGAAAATTCATTGTCAAACCGATTGATCTTGAGCAATGTTTTAGGTCATGCCATTAGGTAAAAAAGATTCAATTGAACTCTTGAAACCATGCTTCAAACCAATTGACCATTTGCTAGGTCAAAAATCAGAAATTACCCTTTCTCAGTCAAAACCCTAATTTTGACCATTTTGCCCTTTTGATGATTTGATCAAATTTCTCGAGGAATTGTGGTCCAAACTTGATAGAATAATACATATGAGTTTATAATGTTTATGTGGATAAAAAATTATGAAATTTGACTGTAAATTGGCCATAGTTGACTTTTTCCCAATACAGTTGATTTTTAGGTCAACTGCTCAATTGACTGAGCAAAAGTGTGATCCAAGGCTTGAAACTTGACATGAGTAATCTTGGGGGGTCCATAATGATCCATGAAAGTCATATGAAGCATTGAAAATCCAATTATCCTCGTGCAATCTCAAACCCTAATTTTGGTCATCAGGGCTTAAGGAGGTGTCTTGAGCTGATCAACCCTAGTGCAGTCTTGAACCAAGAGAGATCTTTATGAGAAAATATTTGATAAATGAGAGGGAAAATTTTGGGGTACAACAACTGCCCCTATTCAATCTTCTTAAACCTGAAGAGTTATATTGGCGGATCCTCCATTCGTGACTTGAAGGTGAAAGATGATTGAACACTAGAGTGCCCAGAAATTTGCACTCAAAGATGGATGATGAATAGGCTTATAGATGCCATTTGGAGGAATGTTGGTAAACACTGGAAGAAGTATCATCACAAATATGTTGTTGATTTATACTAAAACTTGATGTTTTACCTGTGAGAAAAAGAGTTAGTAAAATGCAGATGCATGCATGATGATCACCAGATGTGGTATTATGTTAAATGCGGATGGTATCTACATGTTATGATGTATGAATGTGCGATGTATGTTTTTTTTGTCCGGGAAAATAAATCCCTGACTGCTGCTGAGGAAATTCTGGGGGTTAAATCCCTGATTGCCGTTGGGGATGAAGAATATGCATATCTTCAAACTTTGTTGAAAGGATGCTTCCACTGGGGAATATCTCTTGAATGTCAGTTGTTATCTGATCGGATCCAGGCTTCACAATTTGCTGAGGATGAAGTAGTCAACTGCTATTTGGTCGGATCCAGACTTCGCGGTAACTTACTGAGGGAATAGATGAATTAACTTGTATCTGGTCGGATTCTAGGCTTTGTAGAAAATTTTCTTGAAATTGAATAGTTATCTGGTCGGATCCAGTCTTCACAACAACTTGCTGGGGATATGGAAGTTAACTATTATCTGGTCGGATCCAGGCTTCGCAGTAACTTGAAGTGGTAACTATTATCTAGTCAGGTCCAGATTTCATGGTTGTTGGAAATTTATACTATTATCTGATCGAGTCCAGACTTCATAGTGTCTCTCTGGGGATCATAGTTAGTTGTTATTTGGTCGGGCTCCAGGTTTCACAATAAACTGTTTGAAAAACTGTTATTTGGTCGGGTCCAGGCTTTTCATATTTATGAGGTTGATAAGGTAAATTTCTATCTGGTCGGGTCCAGGTTTCACAATAAAATGTTTGGGGATTTAGTTTTTATTTGGTCGGTTCCCGGGTTTCACAATGAATCTCTAAGGATGATCGCTATCTGGCCGGATCCAGGCTTCACAACAACTTGCTTGAAAAGATGAAATTGAAAAACTGATATCTGGTCGGATCTAGGTTTCACAGTAATTTGTTGGGGAAGAGACAAACTCTACTGGGGAAAAGAAGTTAAACCTTGGTTGGGTGGAGTCCAGGTTCTTCTATATCTTTGAAGAGTTAGACTATTATCTGGTCGGGTCCAGGTTTCATAGTATCTTGAAATTGAGATCAATTGTTATCTGGTCGGGTCCAGGTTTCAGATACTCAAACTATTATCTGGTCGGGTCCAGGTTTCAGTAATTCACTAGGGATAGTGGAAAACTATACTGGAGAAGAGGAGTTTCGCTAATGATTTTGTAGGAATTAAAATGCTATCTGGTCGGGCCCAGGCTTCAGCATTTGAAGAAGTCAAAATGTTATCTGGTCGAGTCCAGGCTTCAGTAATAACTTGAAAATTATGCTAATATCTGGTCGGGTCCAGGTTTCATAGTATCTTTTTGGAAATAGTAAAGGCTTTGTTGATGGCTTTACTGGGGATCAAGGGTTGTGACCCTATAATTTGCAATAATCTGAAAGGAAAATTCAAACTGGAGAGTGTAGACTCAGTCGGGTAGGAAAGACTCAACCTGGGGAGGATACACTCAACTGGGGATAATAGCCTCGGCTGGGGAAGATAAACTCAGCTGGGGAAGATATACTCAGCTGGGGAATAACGGACTCAGCTGGGGAGGATGGACTATGTTGGGGGAATAGAGACTCGGTTGGGGAGGATGTACTCGACTGGGGGATTTTATGGCTCTTCGATTGTTGTTGGGGAAATAAAAATTGTTGGGGAAATAAAAATTGTTGGGGAAATAAAAATTGTTGGGGAAATAAACCCTGTTGGGGAAGTGAGTTTCTTTTAGGAAGAGATCCACGAGGCTTCAACTTGTAAAAATCGACTTAGTTGGAGAGAGAGCTGCCAAGATATTAAGACTCTGGTTGGGGATTACCCTAGACAAAGAGACTTTGTGGGCAACTCCATTGGGAAAGGTTTATTGTAGCCGTCCTTGTGGGGATAATGATAATGAGATAACTCTGTGGGGATATTTCATATACATTAAAGAGATGCTTGCTGCTGCTTAGCAGGACACATGTGCCAAATAGTTTTAATTATGTTCATATGCATATGTTCATTCAATTTTAGTCATTGGACAAATTTGCATAAAACAAAGACAAAAATTTTGCACTTCAAAGTATATTTGTATTGATATTTTTCCCATTAATATATGTTTTTATACAGACAGACGGAGATCCTAGTAAGAAGAAATCATCGAAAGGAAAACAAAATTTATAATGAAAACAAATAGCCATGTGAAATGATCTCATTGCCTTCCAACTCTACTATTGCCCCAATGTCTTCGAATGTCCCTTGCCGTTGATAGAAGTTGATTGAATTTATCTTGGACCGTTTGAACTTGGACCTTGGTGATAAAATTGATTGTGTTGATTCCACGGGACATAGTCATACGCTTTTAATCTTTAACTTTTGCCTAGACCGCCCTTTCGGGTTTTCAGCCCACCAGGATACCCTTTTTTGCCCAAGTCGCCCTTTTGGGTTTTCAACTTGTCGGGTGTACAATCTTTTTCATATATCCCTAATTTTTGCCCAAACCTTTTGGTTTGTCGGGATGCCCTTATTTTTCCTAGGTGTGTCAACCTAGCGGGTGTCTTATGCGTAGTATTTTTTAACTATGTCCGCGTTTATAGGATGTAGGAAATCGTCACCATCCATGGTTGTCAGTATCATGGCACCGCCAGATAAAACTCTCTTGACAATAAATGGCCCTTCATAGGTGGGAGTCCACTTGCCTCTGGGGTCGCCTTGTGGTAGAATGATGCGTTTTATCACCAAGTCACCAACTTGATATACTCGAGGCTTGATTTTTTTGTTGAAAGCCTTGATCATCCTTTTTTGGTACGTCTGACCATGGCAAACAGCAGCTAATCGTTTTTTGTCAATCAAATTCAGCTGATCCAATCTCGTTTGAATCCACCCGTCTTCACCTAGGCTTGCCTCATTCATAATTCTAAGCAAGGGAATCTGAACTTCCACTGGAAAAACAACTTCCATGCCATAGACTAGAGAAAAGGGAGTTTCCCCAGTTGATGTTCTAGCTGAAGTACGATAGCCATGTAGAGCAAACAGCAACATCTCATGCCAATCCTTATAGGTTACTACCATTTTCTGCACAATCTTCTTGATATTTTTGTTGGCCGCTTCGACTGCGCCATTCATTTTCGGTCTATACGGAGAAGAATTGTGATGCTTGATCTTAAACTAAGTGCAAAGCTCAGTGATCATAGCGTTGTTGAGGTTAGTCCCATTGTCGGTGATGATCCTTTCGGGGATACCATAAAGGAAGATGAGGTTGTGTCTGATGAATCTGGCTACCACATTCTTGGTGACTGAGGCAAATGAGGCGATTTCGACCCATTTGGTAAAATAGTCGATAGCAACAAGAATGAAGCGATGTCTGTTGGAAGCGGTGGGCTTGATCTCTCCAATCATGTCAATGCCCCACATTGCAAATGGCCACGGAGCGGTCATGACATTCAGAGGTATAGGAGGCACATGGACCTTGTCAGTGTAGATTTGGCATTTGTGACAAGTTCTTGAATGTTGATGGAAATCAGTCTCCATTGTTGACCAATAGTAACCGGATCTTAAGATTTTCTTAGCCATCGTATGTCCACTTGAGTGAGTACTGAAGAGACCATCGTGCATGTCTTCCATGATCTCTTCCGCATCCTTCTTGTCCATACATTGGAGTAGAGTTGAATCATGGTTGAGCTAATACAATATCTTGTTAGTTAGGAAGAATTTGGCTGCAAATCTTTGCAAGAACTTTCGGTCATTGATAGATGCCCCCTCTGGATACTCTTATGCTTCAAGGTATCTCAACACCTCATGGTACCATGGCTTTTCCGAATCGGTGTCAAGCTCATAGCAATGTGCAGGTTCATTGAATCTTTCAATTGTTATCATAGGGGCTTCGTAGTCCCATCTTACCTTGAACATTGAAGACATGGTTGCCAAAGCGTCAGCCAACTAGTTTTCTTCCCTAGGGAAGTGCTCAAAAGTGATCTCTTCGAAGTAAGGAATTAGGGATAGCACAAGTTCCTTGAAGGGATAAGATTAGGGTGTTTAGTATCCCAATCTCCTTTTACTTGGCTGATCACTAGGGCAGAATCCCAGAACACATCCAAATTCTTGACCCTTAAGTCAATAGCAGCTTTCAGACCTAAGATGCATGCTTCATACTCGGCCATATTGTTTGTGCAATCGAAGCATAGTCTGGAAGTTAAAGGAGTGTGGAAACCTTCAGGAGAGATGATCACAGCACCAATTCTGTTACCTAAAGCATTGGAATCCCCCATCGAAGACCATTGTCCATCGGTATCCTTGTTCAGGTCAATCATACGGTCCAGGTTTCGCACAGTCAGTTACCGGCATGATGTTCTCATCAGGGAAGTCGAAGTTCATTGACCGATAATCATCCATAGCTTGATGGGCCAAATGATCTGCTATTACACTTCCTTTGATAACCTTTTGAGTTGTGTATTAAATGTCGTACTCAGTCAAGATCATTTGCCATCTGGCTATCCGTCCGGAAAGGGAAGGTTTCTCAAAGATGTACTCGATTAGGTCCATCTTAGAAATAAATAGAGTGGTATGAGTCAAAATATACTGTCTTAGCTGGAGAGCATCCCATGCCAGAGTGCAACAAGTTTTCTTGAGCAGTGAATATTTGGTTTCACAGTCGGTAAACTTTTTGCTCAGGTAATAAATAGCATGCTCTTTTCGGCCAGACTCGTCATGTTGGCCCAAAACACACCCCATATAATTCTCTAGTACTGTAAAGTACATGATCAAGGGTCTTCCTTCAACTGGAGGCATGAGAATAGGAGGTTCTTGTAGGTATTCTTTGATTTTGTCGAAGGCAGCTTGACATTCATCGTTGCATCTGACTACCTGATCTTTCTTCAAGAGCTTGAAGATTGGCTCACAAGTAGCAGTCAAGTGAGATATGAAATGGGAAATGTAATTGAGACGACCCAAGAACCCTTTGTTGTAGCCCAAAATTTCCCCTCTCACTTATCAAGAATTTGCTCACAAGATCTCCTTGGATTCAAGACTGCACTAGGGTTTGATCAGCTCAAGACACCTCCTTAGGCACTGATGACCAAAATTAGGGTTTGAGTTTGCACAAGGATTTTGAACTATCAATGCTTCATATGACTTTCATGGACCATTATAGACCCCCAAGATTAATCATGTCAAGTTTAAAGCCTTGGATCACACTTTTGATCAGTCAATTGAACAGTTGACCTAAAAATCAGCTGTATTGGGGGAAAAGTCAACCATGGCCAATTTACAGTCAAACCTTATAATTTTTTATCCACATAAATATTTTAAACCCATATGTATCATTTGATCAAGTTTGGACCACAATTCCTCAAGAAGTTTGATCAAATCTCCAAAAGGGCAAAATGGTCAAAATTAGGGTTTTGACTGGGAAAGGACAATTTCTGATTTTTTACCTAACAAATGGTCAATTGGTTTAAGGCATGATTTCAAGAGTCCAATTTCATCATTTTTACCTAATGACATGGTTTCAAACATTGCAAGTCCATTGGATTGACATATGAATTTTGCAGTCAACTGATCAAAGTCAACTATATATTGAAAAGTCAAACTTTGACTTTTTTGTCAAATTCAAG
This sequence comes from Vicia faba, assembly GCA_948472305.1. Taxonomy (NCBI): domain Eukaryota; kingdom Viridiplantae; phylum Streptophyta; class Magnoliopsida; order Fabales; family Fabaceae; genus Vicia; species Vicia faba. The sequence continues at coordinate 876,532,519 of OX451739.1, forward strand.
TGCCAAAGATCACAATTCATCAAAATATTTCAAAATATGAAACTTATTCATCAAGAAATCAAAAAGTCAAGATTTCATTTTGAAAAGTCAAAATTTCTAAAATTAGAAATTTTTCGAAGTGTTGGAAATTTCATGTTTTTTCATAACTTTGAGCCAAATTTTCACCATGATGCAAGATGATTCAAGAGAAACTTCCAACTTTAAAGTTGTATATCTCCATGAAATATACAACTTTTCTTCACACAACTTCTTCCAAAAATGATTTGATCTCAAGTTATAATTTCAAGAACATAGGGTCATGAAACTAAACACTTAGTGAAATTTTGCCCTAATTTGGTCAGGATTTTGACTCAACTTCATGGCACTTTTTCATATAGTTACTAGGGGAATCTTCAAAGTAAATTCAAATATGTGTTTTAGAGCATATTGCAATCTTTCCTAAATATCCAAGAACTCCTTGAGATCATTCTTGAGTAGGGAGAATCGAAGAGATGAAGTTGGTGTTTTGTCACTTGAATTACAAGGCATTTTGTGATGAACAAGAATTCAATTTCAAACCTATGCTGCACAATCTTGTTTTGCAGGCCCCTAAACCTCAATATCTCTCCATAATCATAAGATTACACTTGCTTTTGAGTTATTATCCAAGTGTTCCAAGCATTGTCCAAGCCTATTTGCCATTTTAGGAAGAAAGTTGCCATTCCATTCTTGAAAAGTTGCTTTAATCACAAAGTCAACTTGTCTTGAGCTTCTAACTTTTTCTTTCTACACACACAACCCATATAAACCAAAAGCAAGGTGTCTAAGGCCTGAAGAACCTCGGGACATGTTTGTACAATACTTGAGATTTGTCATTTAACTTTTCTTCAAAAACAAGTTATAGAGCCATAACCCTATAACTCAGAAGCCTTGAGTGATTTGTGCTCTAATATTTTCCATACATATTAAAAAGTCAACTACAAAACAACACACGTTTTTTACAAGCCCTCAAAGACTCTCAAGCATTCATAAGTCAGAACTGGCCAAAAACTCCATTTTTGAGCTTCAAACACCCATCTCCATTTCCACTCGTGTGTTTTCACTTTTAACCATCTAAACACTTCACATACATCATATAGAACTCATATCAACACCTGTTAAGTTTCTGTAACTTCATCTTCATCATCCACCATTTTTAAAAACCTCAGTTACAGTTGGACTTGAGTAGAGAGTTCTAGCTAGTTTCAAAACAAAGTAAGGCTTGCAACACACTCAGGGAGGTCCTGGCAAGCTAACCAGATCATCCTTACACCTCCAAGGTTGCTCAAACTCCTTACACGATTCTAGCTGCAAGAGGTAAGTTTTCAAACTTCTATCTCTTCATACATGCATCATTTGAGTTTGATTTGTGAAAATAAAATGTAGATACCATTGCCATGAAGTTGTATATATCCATAGTTTACATTTATATGGCTTGAGCTTAGAGAATTTTAGGGTTGTAGCTTTCTGCAATTTTTAGGTTTTGAATTAAGGCTAGAAAAATTCTCATTCATCTTTGATTTTTAGCTTAAGTTGTTTATATGTTTAGATTCGTGGGGAAAATGCCACAACTTTCATGTTTGAACTTTTTATTTTTGTTGAGAGATGAAGAAGATACATGTCCTTTGGCTGGAGGTTGAAGATGAAGTGTAAACAGAACACGTTTTGCCTTACATATTTATTGTTTCATTTGTATTAACGGATGTATAGTCACCCCAGTGGTAGAAGCGCGCCCTTGTAACCTACGGGACCTGGGTTCGAGCCCTAGTGGTACCCTTTTGCATTCTTTTCATATTTTCACAATTCTGACCCCTTTTTTGTTTGGCAGGAGTTGGGCCCTTCAGGCCTGACTTATTTTATTTTTTTCATAATTGACTTCCCTGTTTCCCATTGACACCCCTGGTCCAATTTTATTTTCTTTTGTTATTTTCATTTTATTTATTTTCTTAAATTATTTTTCTAATATTAAAAAAAATCATAAAAATTCAAAAAAATGATATATTTATATTTTGACATATTTTATTTTATTTTTTCCATAAATAAAAATATTTTTTATACTTCATTTATTTTATTAAGTAGATTTTATAAACTTAATTAATATTATATTGTTTATTTATTTTTTCTTCACACCATTTAAAATACATTATTTTAATATAAAAAAGGACTAAAAATATTTTATAATGCTATAAATATTTTCAAGAAAAAAATACCAAAAAAATACTTTTCTTAATCTTATTTTCTTTTGATTAATTAATAGAATTAGGGTTTTCACCTAAAATCATTTCTCAATAATTCCCAAACTTAATAAACTATTTTCTTTATTTTATTAGGTTAAGATAAAATTCCTTTTCATAAAACATCAAACAAAATATCCATTTTCTTCACATTTACCCTCTTGCATATTTAATTCATCTTGTGCATTATTTATTTCAATTATTGTATAAATTCTATTTGGTTGTAATAGACTAATTAGGGTTTAATTTCTTGCAATCCCCATTTGTAATTTGCACACCCCCTCCCACAAATGTTGTAATAGCGTAGTAACTTTAAATTCCGCAATTTATTGCTTTATATACAATTGCTAGTAATTAGGATTTGTATGGAAAGACTTAAAACCAATAAATAGCAAACCCTAATTCAAGACTAAATCAAGCATGAAAACAATACATTTTCACACAAGCACCCCTAGGGTAAAATCCACTTGGTTGCCTTATAAATGGCCATATTACGCATGTGAGGTATCTTAGCAAAAACAAGCAAAAATACAAGATCATAGTTCCTCGATGACGCTATTTAAGTTGCCTTACAAATGATCTTAAGTCTCTAAAAAAGAATGTTAAGATGCCTTGCAACATTGCTAATCATGGTTATACGATGACCCACGCCCGTCCCATCTACATCCAAAGATAGGGTTACTTACCAAATCAATGGTAAGATGACAATGTCAAAGGAAATAAGAAATGAACATAAAAGACTTTTGAGTATGTAGAATTCTCCTAGTTACTTGCTCAATTTCAAACAAAACATGCTTGCTATTTTCAAAACAAACACCTACACATTTCAAAACATCTTACAAACTTGAAAATATTTTCAAAAGATCAACATCTTTGTATACATTCTTATGAACGAGAATCATTACAAAGATTGCCTAAACAATGGCCTCTTTACAAAATACTTTCAAAAGCCACACCAAGCACATCTTCAAACAAAAGCAAGTGATTTATCAAGTAACTAAGAGCCCATGGAAAACCATGGATGAAAAGGGTGCTAATACCTTCCCTTTTCATAATCTACCCCCCGAACTCAAGAAACAATCTCAAAGGTTTTTGCTGTGCTTTTTCACCTTTCCTTTTGGATAAAAGAAAAGTCGGTGGTGACTCTTGCTAACTACAACATTTGCGATCAAACCCAAAATCCTCAAGTCAGTTCTCCCACTGTATCACAGAACTGGTGACTCTACTGGGGAAATTCTAAAAGTGTGGTTACCTTAGGGATAAATCACATTTACTTGCTTACATTGTTTGACTTGTATGATTTACATTATGGTTCTTTGTTTGGGTTTGAATCCTCTACCCAGATTTGGGATACATTATAGGTAAGTAGTAATACGTTATGGAAACTGTGAGGGGTATACCGACATGGTCTAAGCAATAGCTATGTTAGTGCGACATATTTGTGGGTACCGGTAGCATTTGAGTTAATCAAAGAGAATACGGGGCCACTGAGTGATGTCATGAAGCACTAATGAACTTTTAAAACCTTTACTTGACCAACTTGGCCATTTAGGATGTAGTGAGATGACCGGTTTTGGTGCAGTCCGAAGTTGGTAGATACTCGATACTACACTCATTGAGGTTTGGTTTCTTGGGATATTTCGGTCGCCATTAAAGAGGCTTGTGCTGAAACAATGACCAAGGAAACAAACCAGTGATATTGAGCTCCTTAGAACCCGGTTACTATTACTAGGACAGGTTTGAGCCAACCAAACTTCAAGAGGGTACTTACCTATAAAACTCCATGCAAGCCTAAACCTAAGGATCTGTTTGCTTTGTTTGTATATACATACTTGTACATTAGATCATGAACATCATGAACATCATATACATTCACTAACCATTTCAAGGATTTTTAGGATTCATCTTTGTTCTTGTTTTGTAGGATATGGATTCACTTTGCAGGAAAACTATTCAAGTCAATCTTGTAAGGATCCTTCCACAACTCAGGGAGCTAGCTTCAAGGATTCCTGAAAAATCTCCATTCACCGAGAGAAATGGTCGCCTACTCAACTTGGTCACCTCCAACACAGATGAGGACATGATGAAAGTGCTCTTTCAGTTCTTTGATCCTTTACACCATTGCTTCACATTTCCTGACTATCAGCTTGTGCCTACTTTGGAAGAATTCTCCCGACTCTTGAGGATTCCCATTCTCAATCAACTACCTTTCAACAGTACGGAAATAGACCCAAATCCAGAAGAGATTGCTCAAGCTCTACACTTGCACTCATCTGATGTCATGGCTCATTGGGAAACAAGGAGTGGTGTCAAAGGTTTCCTAGCAAAGTTCCTGTTTGAGAAAGCCCAAAGCTGTTGGAATTCTTTGAATCTGCAAGCCTTTGAGGAAATTATGTCTCTCCTCATCTATGGGATGGTGTTGTTTCCAAATCCTGACCAACTCATAGATGTGAATGCCGTCAAAATCTTCATATCCCGCAACCCGGTGCCTATATTACTATGGGATATCCTACATTCTTTTCACACTCGCACAATGAGGAAAAGAGGTGTCCTTATGTGTTGCACTCCTCTCTTGGCAAGATAGTTTATTTCGCATCTTCCCCAATCTGTATTAAAAAATGAGCAAGGTTCAAGGTGGTCACAAAGGTTGATGACGCTCAAACATTCAGACATTCATTGGTGCTCCCGATCCATAGAGAATGTTACTATTGTCGACCGTTGTGGAGATATCACCTATAACCCTTGCTTAGCCTTAAGACAGTTTGGTTACGCCCGAAGAGATGGCCCACACGAGATACTGATTCAAGGTTTGGTATTCGACTACGACAACGACAATCAAGGTCTTCACCAGAGATTTATCCGAGCTTGGAGGATGTTAAACAAGGTAGATAGCAAGACTTTGGGGCATAAAAACTCCATCCCTCTTGAGCCTTACCTCAAATGGGTACGAACTCGTGCTCAGAGTCTTATGATGCCTTACCCCTCCATTCTCCCGGTAATCACTGAACCTGTCATGGAAGGAGATGTTCCATACACTATCCTACATCCTGACATGCCTACCTCTCTTGAAGACCTACAAAGGGATTGGATATAACTCAAGGGGGAGTGAGATATGTAACACCCCATTTCTACCCCAAGCAAATATGCAAGATAACTCAGAGTTATAAAATTTCAATCATACAAATGAACCGGGACGTCACAAATTCTTCTAACAAATTCATTGCATACATCATGGATATATAACACTTTTTCAAAACATCGGATGAACTAACAACATAACATCTTTCATTAAATATTCAACGACTACGCAGCAGAATTCTTCAATAACATCTTTAAATAATATAGCAACTTCGAAACATCTCGTGTTTAATAAATAAACAATTTAAGGTTCAACAACTAAAAATAAGCAATCAAAAATCAGCAAGCGTTCAACCCCTCGAGTGTTACATATCAGAGCAATGACACTGACTCGATCTATTGAAGGTATACGGCATTCACTCTCGATTACCTGCACGTTACCAACATAAGGGCAACATTCAAACAGAAGGGGTGAGATATCTAACAATATAATAAAGCGCATGATAATTAATATATTAATTAGATCAATCACATCACCACTTCTCATCTCATAATCAACAATAAATACAGCATATATATTCATTCAGTAACATCAAATACATCTCATTATTCAATCACAAAAATGCGACTCAAAACTATGCAAATGCGTGTGGTACCATTGGAGCAGAACTCCCATCTCAAAAATCTAATCTACCAATTAATAGAGGCATCAAATAAGTCATAGCCTTTGGAGCAGAACTCCCATCTCAAAAATTTGCCAATCCAGGCCATCTCAAAAATGCAATGTATGCGACTCATCATGAATGTAACATCACACTCAGTTATCAATATCTCAAAACACATCTCAAAACAACAACATCTCAATCATCAAAATGATAACATTTCAGTCATCTCTGTAAGTGTTTGGATGTTGGCATGTTTTTTTGGTAAAACCAGTTGTGTGAATGTCATGAATGATGTCATAACATTCTGGGACACAAGGTACATTCTGCAGAAAAAGAATGTCATACAGGAGCTGCTCAATATGAGTGTTTAGCTGATCATTATGCAATGATCACATTTATTGCATTCTACCAAAATCTGTAAACATGATTCTTGTTGTCATAACCAATGTTAAGACATCTTGTACTGAACTAACACTTGTGCAGATTTATTATTTTCTGAGAAGTTTTAGGAATCTGGTTATTCAGTCCAGATCAGATTCTCACGTGAACTTAGGTTAACTTTGCTTAACCCTAATCTGGTTGTTAAAGTCCCATGACCAAGTCTTGAGGTTAACCCTAATTAACCCTAGCTATTTTCGTGGAAGCCCTAACTGAAGAATAACAACCTATATATTCCTCATGAAGATTGTTGGTGAAAGACACTTTTGACAGAAGATCAATAAGGGGCTGTATAGTTGTAACTACTGTAATCCAAGCAATTATCATTGTGATAAGTGACTTGGAGTAGGATTTAATTGTAAGGGTTGTGTATCACTCAAAGCTTTGAAGCACGAGTGTTTGTGTCACTTGATTAAAGCTTTGAAGCAAAGTCAAGTTAGGGTTGTGTATCACTCAAAGCTTTGAAGCATGAGTGTTTGTGTTACTTGATTAAAAGCTGTGAAGCAAAATCAAGTGTATGTTCTGAAGAGTGTCTTCATAATTTCATTAGTCAATTGTTTAATATCACTGCTGTGATTGAGGGGGAGTGAGTAGGAACTCAGGTTTAAGTTGAACTTAGATTGAAGTTGCATTGGGTAGGTCTTAAGTGAAGGAGATAAACTGGTTGGTTTATTCCTGAATTAATATCTCTTATAGTGGATTTCCTCCCTAGCTTAGTAGCCCCCATAGTAGGTGTTGTTACACACTGAATTGGGTAAACAATTGACTGTGTTATTTACTGCTTTTAGTTTTACTGTCTTGAAGAGTGTCAGATACGGTGTCATAACATTCACTGTGACATTAAGTATCTGCAGCCAGAATTTCAATTGGCATCAGAGCAGGCACCCTGTCTGTCTTACTGGGTGAGATCTAGGGATATTATTTTCTGGCGCTATGGACAAAGAAGGAGGTTTTGGAAACAGACCACCCATTCTGGATGGATCAAATTATGACTACTGGAAACCTCGTATGTTTTCCTTCTTAAAATCACTAGACAAAAAGGCTTGGAGAGCTGTTGACAAAGGATGGAACCATCCCACCATAACTGGGAAAGATGGGACAACCAGTCTGAAACCTGAGGAAGAATGGAGCAAAGAAGAAGACGAGTTAGCCCTGGGTAACTCCAAAGCATTAAATGCCTTGTTCAATGGAATTGATAGAAACATATTCATACTAGTACATCAATGTGAACTGGCCAAGGAGGTTTGGGACACTCTCAAAACTACCCATGAGGGCACATCCAAAGTAAAAATGTCAAGGCTTCAGATGTTGACTACCAAATTTGAGAACCTAAGGATGATGGAAGATGAGACCATTCATGAGTTTCACATGAACATCTTGGAAATTGCCAACACCTCAGGAGAATTGGGAGAAAAGATGTCAGAAGAAAAGCTGGTGAGAAAGATTCTCAGATCCTTGCCTAAAAGATTTGCAATGAAGGTGACTGCTATAGAGGAAGCTCAGGATATCTGCAACTTGAAGGTGGATGAACTCATTGGGTCTCTTCAGACCTTTGAGATGGGGATCATTGACAATGTTGACAAGAAAAACAAGAGCATAGCACTTGTATCTAATACTGAAGATGAAAACAAGGAGGATGAAGAAGAAAATATTTCAGAAGCTATAGCCATGCTTGGAAGACAGTTCAACAAACTCATCAAGAGAATGGACCCAAAGTCAAGGTCAAATGTTAAGAACATTCCTTCTGACATCAACAGATCATATGACTCCAGCAGAAGACCAAAGTCTGAAGAGAAGGGAAATCAAAGAAAAGGAATTCAATGCCATGGATGTGAAGGATATGGGCACATTCGAGCTGAATGTCCAACCTTTCTTAAGAAACAAAAGAAAGGAATGTCTGTTACCTGGTCTGACTGTGACTCAGAAAGCAATTCTTAAGAAGAATCTGCCAAACTAGTTACTGCGCTAACTGGTATTTGTGACTCTGACAGTGACTCAAGTGATGAGGAAGTGACATTTGAAGAACTGGTTGACTCCTACAAGAAGTTATGTATCAGAAGTGCTGAAGTCTGTCAGCAAAATGAGAGACAAACAAAACTCATAGTAAAGCTGGAGGCTGAGAAGAAGGCAGGCATTGATACTATAAGTCATCTAGAAGGGGAAGTTCAAATGCTAAACTCAAAACTTGACCAGATGACCAAATTTGTCAAGATGTTGACAAATGGAACTGACAAATTAGAAGAAATCCTTCAGGTTGGACTAAATGTGGGAGACAAGTCTGGTCTAGGATTTGTGGCAGCAAAGAAATCTATTGTAGACAAGAAGAAGATCAGGTCTGATAAACAAATGTCAAAGCAGATGTCACAACATAGAACTCAACATCGAGAACAGAGAAATATGAAGAAAAAGTATCAAAGATGGAGATGTCATCATTGTGGGAGGTTTGGTCACATAAAGCCATTCTGCTTCAAATTATATGGATATCGTAATCAGACCCCAGTTGTCAAACCTAAGTCTAACAAGGCACCATATACTCAACAGTGGAAGAAAAAGGCTACTGCCCTGATAGCTCACACCTCCCTTAGAGTCTCTGCAAAGGAAGACTGGTACTTTGACAGTGGATGTTCTAAACACATGACTGGAATCAAGAATCTTCTCAATAATGTTAAACCTCACACTACTAGTTATGTGAATTTTGGAGATGGTGCTAGAGGAGAAATCAAAGGAGTTGGAAACTTGGACTGCCCTGGAGTTCCAAACCTAAATGAAGTATTGCTGGTAAAAGGCTTGACTACTAATCTTATAAGTATCAGTCAATTATGTGATCTAGGATTCAAGGTTAACTTCACCAAGTCAGAATGTCTTGTAACTAATGAGAAACAAGAAGTTAATATGAAAGGTGTCAGATCTAAAGACAACTGCTACTTATGGGAGTCTGAGAACACTAATTATTCTTCTGTGTGCTCTATTGCCAAAGAAGAAAAAGAAGTGAAACTGTGGCACCAAAAACTTGGTCATTTACATCTAAGAGGAATGAAAAGGATTATATCCATGGAAGCAGTAAGAGGGATTCCAAGGTTGCAAATTGATGAAGGGAGAGTCTGTGGTGAATGTCAGGTTGGAAAGCAGACTAGAATGTCACATCCAATGTCAAGACATCTGACCACCTCTAAGGTGTTAGAACTTCTACATATGGATCTGATGGGACCAATGCAGGTAGAAAGTCTTGGTGGAAAAAGATATGCCTATGTTGTTGTGGATGATTTTTCCAGATTCACCTGGATTAACTTCATTAGAGAAAAGTCTGATGTATTTGAAGTATTTAAGGAACTGTGCAAAAGAATTCAAAGAGAGAAAGAAGGATGCATTGTCAGAATCAGAAGTGATCATGGCAAGGAATTTGAAAACAGTAAGTTTGATGAGTTTTGCTCCTCAGAAGGAATTAATCATGAATTCTCTTCACCCATAACTCCTCAACAAAATGGAGTTGTGGAAAGGAAAAACAGGACTATACAGGAATCTGCCAGAGCAATGAAACATGCCAAAAGACTTCCTATTCATTTTTGGGCCGAAGCTATGAATACAGCCTGTTATGTCCATAACAGGGTCACCTTGAGAAAGGGAACATCATACACCATTTATGAACTTTGGAAAGGAAGAAAGCCTACAGTGAAGTACTTCCATGTATTTGGAAGCAAATGCTATATTCTGACAGATCGTGAACAAAGGAGAAAGATGGATCCTAAAAGTGATGAAGGAATATTCCTAGGATACTCTACCAACAGTAGAGCTTATAGTGTATTCAATTCCAGGACCAAAGTTATGATGGAATCTATAAATGTCATAGTTGATGATTACCATGAGGAAACAAATGTCCCATATGATGTTGAGACATTCTTTGAGACTTCAACTCAAAAGGATGATATTCCTAAAACTACTTCATCAGAATCTGAATCAAAGGAAGCTAACAAAGACCCTTCCATCAGAATTCAGAAAGATCATCCTAAGGAACTCATCATAGGAGATCCTAACAGTGGAATCATTACAAGATCTAGAGAAATCATCTCAAACTCTTGTTTTGTATCTAAGATTGAACCAAGAAATGTTAAGGAGGCTTTAACTGATGAATATTGGATTGGAGCAATGCAAGAAGAATTGAACCAATTCAAGCAACATGAAGTATGGGAGTTAGTTCCTAGACCAGGAGGAACAAACATCATTGGCACAAAATGGATCTACAAGAACAAATCAGATGCTGAAGGAGTTGTCACCAGGAATAAGGCAAGACTTGTTGCTCAAGGATACACTCAAGTGGAAGGGGTTGATTTTGATGAGACGTTTGCTCCTGTAGCCATACTAGAATCAATCAGACTCCTATTGGGAATTGCTTGTCTCCTCAAGTTCAAGTTATTTCAAATGGATGTAAAAAGTGCCTTCCTAAATGGGTACTTAAATGAGGAAGTTTATGTGGAACAGCCTAAAGGATTTGTGGATCCAAACTTCCTTGATCATGTCTACAAATTGAGGAAAGCTTTATATGGCCTGAAACAAGCTCCTAGAGCATGGTATGACAGGTTGACAAAATTCCTCTCTGACAAAGGATACAGGAAAGGAGGCTTGGATAAAACTCTTTTTGTCAAAAATGAAGGAGGAAAGATAATGGTAGCTCAAATCTATGTTGATGACATAGTGTTTGGGGGAATGTCAGATAAAATGGTTAAACATTTTGCTGACCAGATGCAAGCTGAATTTGAAATGAGCCTCATGGGAGAATTGACCTACCTTCTTGGACTGCAAGTCACACAGATGGAAGACTCAATTTTTTTATCTCAAAGAAAGTATGCAAAGAACATTGTCAAGAAGTTTGGGATGGAGAATGCCAGTCACAAAAGGACTCCTGCACCTACTCACTTAAAGCTGTCCAAAGATTCAAGTGGGGTCAAGGTGGACCAAAGCTTATACAAAAGCATGATAGGAAGTTTGCTATACTTAACAGCCAACAGACCTGACATTGCTTTTGCAGTTGGAGTATGTGCAAGATACCAGGCTGAACCCAAAGTAAGTCATATCAACCAAGTGAAGAGAATTCTGAAGTATGTAAGTGGAACCCACAACTATGGCTTGTTGTACTCTCATGGATGTGAACCAACTCTGACTGGTTACTGTGATGTTGATTGGGCTGGAAGTGTTGATGATAGAAAGAGCACCTCTGGATGATGTTTCTTCTTAGGAAATAATCTTGTCTCTTGGTTCAGCAAGAAACAGAACTGTGTGTCTCTATCTACTGCTGAAGCTGGATACATAGCAGCTGGTAGTAGCTGTTCTCAAATGATCTGGATGAAACAGATGCTTACTGAGTATAATGTCACACAAGATGTTATGACATTGTACTGTGACAATCTGAGCACTATCAACATTTCCAAGAATCCTATTCAGCATAGCAGGACCAAGCATATTGACATTAGACATCACTTCATCAGAGATCTTGTAGAGGAGAAGACGATTAAACTGGAACATGTTGCCACAGAACTACAACTGGCTGACATTTTTACCAAGGCACTTGATGCAAATAAATTTGAAAATTTGAGGAGCAAGCTGGGTATTTGCCAACATGAAGATATGTAGCAATTAATTTTGCTCAAAACAAGGGATGAGAGAGATTTTTTGTTAAGTCTACTCTGATTCGGATAATCATCTACTTCTTTATTTCTTTCCAAGATTTTAAGAAGTTGAATAGACATTCATATATCTCACTCCTCTCGCGTTTCTGCAACAATCTTCAATCTCTCAAATGAAGACTGCACTATTACTGCTACCTGTTCTCTAAAACTCTCAAAATGTCTCAACTGTCCATGACACCATCCTCTTCAAAGGCGACTGCTTCTTCCGCATCCTCTGATCGAGAACCTAGGGCAATCACAAACTGCTTGGATTCTGATGTTCTGGAGATAACTCCTCTTCGTGAACTGGCAGCTGACCCCACTAAGGTTAAGAAGCTGCGAACCAGACATGCAAGAAGGTCTCAAGCTTCTTCATCTGGTAAACCCTCTCAACCATCACCTTCTGTTCCTTCAGAAATAGAAAATAGGGAAGGCTCAGTTTATGTTCATCAAGCTATAGCTAGACTTGTCACTAGGATTCTAAATGAGAATCACTCTGTACCTGGCATTTCTGTACCCTTGAATCAAGAATCTGCTAGTCCAAATGTTGAAATAAATCCAGATGTCACTCAGAATGTTGAGACACCGGATGATAACATTAGGAAATCTCCTAAAAATCTTGATGATCACCAGAACCCTAATGAGAAGGATGTTGAACCCCCGATTATTGATGTTGATGAAGAATACTCTGATAATGACTTATTTGCAAATATCAACCCTAGCATAGCTAGAAGGATGATGAATAGAAAAGGAAAGCAGGATGCTGCCAAAAGCATCTCCAAAGAAAAGACTGTTGATATTGTTCATAAGAAAACCAGGTCTGAGAACAAGACTGGAGTAGAAACTGTGAAGGCTGGATTGTCAAAAGGGAAGGTGAAAACTCGAGTACCTGCTGGTAGTCTCTCAAAACCTGTGAGACAACCAATAGCAAAGAAAAGGAAAGAGCCTGAACCCTCTGAAACTGATGAGGAAACAGAATTTGAATTTGATGTTGAAGACATTCCTCTCAAAAGGAAACTCTCCTCAAGCAAAATTCCTAAAGTCCCTGAAGTCCCCACTGACAACATTTCCTTTCACCATCTTGAGAATGCAAACAGGTGGAAGTATGTAAGTTTGAAAAGGATAGCCTTGGAAAGAGAATTGAACACCAGTTCCATGGAATGTAAAGAGATCATGGATCTAATCAAAACTGCTGGTCTAATAAATATTGTGGTAAAGTTTACCAACTGCTATGAAGTTCTTGTCAAAGAATTCATATTGAATTTATCTGAAGGGTGTGCTGATGGAAAGTCAGCTGACTTTAAATGTGTATATGTGAGAGGAAGGAAGGTAAATTTCTCTCCCTCTAAAATAAACAAATTCCTAGGAAGACCAGATGATGCTTGACCTGAGCTAGAGGTTACTGACAACCAAGTGTGTCAAACCATCACTGCAAATCAAGTCAAGAGCTGGACCTTAAAAGGGAAACTGAATGCAAGCAAGCTGAGCATGAAATTTGCCATTCTGCACAAAATTGGTGCAGCTAACTGGGTTCCCACCAACCATAAATCAACCATCTCCACAGGCTTGGGAAGATTCATTTATGCTGTTAGAACCAGGACAAACCTTGACTATGGTAAGTATATCTTTGATCAAACATTAAAACATGCTGGAAGCTATGCTATTAAAGGTCCTATTGCCTTTCCCTCTCTCCTATGTGGTATAGTCCTTGCTCAGTATCCTGACATTCTAGTTGAAAAAGATACTGTATGCAAAAGAGCCCCTGCTCTTGGGTTGCACTATAAGCTATTTCAGGGAACACATGTTCCTGACATTGTCATGACATCAGCTGAGACATCAACTGTGAAATCTCATTCCAAGAAAACTGATGTTATAGTTGTGCTGAAGGAAACCTGCAAAGAGCTTGACACAAGGAAAAGGACTCTTGAGGACCTGATTGCTAGACTAGAACAGGAGGAGATTGAAGGACAAAGAAGGGAAGAGGATGCTGCTGAAGACTAGCTTCATGCTGAAGATAGTGCCTCCTCTGAAGATGACAGTGCTTGAAGATCATTGCAGTTGAAAAGTTTGCTGCTGGTACCTGATGCTGCAAATGACTTTTGATTTTTTTCTGTGTTTTTATTATTCTTTTTGGATGACTGTATAACCTAAAAGTACAAGTATCTTTGGCCTATTTATGGCTAAAGAGGGGGAGAAGAATTTGTGTGATAATTTTGGTAGAATTAGACTTGGTGGATATTATTAATTCTGCTGCTTTCTAATCTCTGATTGTTTAGGGGTTTTAGCCAAAAATTTGCCAAAGGGGGAGTTTGTAAGTGTTTGGATGTTGGCATGTTTTTTTGGTAAAACCAGTTATGTGAATGTCATGACTGATGTCATAACATTCTGGGACACAAGGTACATTCTGCAAAAAAAGAATGTCATACAGGAGCTGCTCAATATGAGTGTTTAGTTCATCATTATGCAATGATCACATTTATTGCATTCTACCAAAATCTGTAAACAAGATTCTTGTTTTCATAACCAATGTTAAGACATCTTGTACTGAACTAACACTTGTGCTGATTTATTATTTTCTGAGAAGTTTCAGGAATCTGGTTATTCAGTCCAGATCAATTTCTCACGTGGACTTAGGTTAACTTTGCTTAACCCTAATCTGGTTGTTAAAGTCCCATGACCAAGTCTTGAGGTTAACCCTAATTAACCCTAGCTATTTTCGTGGAAGCCCTAACTGAAGAATAGCAGCCTATATATTCCTCATGAAGATTGTTGGTGAAAGACACTTTTGACAGAAGATCAATAAGGGACTGTATAGTTGTAACTACTGTAATCCAAGCAATTATCATTGTGATAAGTGACTTGGAGTAGGATTTGATTGTAAGGGTTGTGTATCACTCAAAGCTTTGAAGCACGAGTGTTTATGTCACTTGATTAAAGCTTTGAAGCAAAGTCAAGTTAGGGTTGTGTATCACTCAAAGCTTTGAACCACGAGTGTTTGTGTTACTTGATTAAAAGTTGTGAAGCAAAATCAAGTGTATGTTCTGAAGAGTGTCTTCATAATTTCATTAGTCAATTGTTTAATATCACTGCTGTGATTGAGGGGGAGTGAGTAGGAACTCAGGTTTAAGTTGAACTTAGATTGAAGTTGCATTGGGTAGGTCTTAAGTGAAGGAGATAAACTGGTTGGTTTATTCCTGAATTAATATCTCTTATAGTGTATTTCCTCCCTGGCTTGGTAGCCCCCAGAGTAGGTGTTGTTACACACTGAACTGAGTAAACAATTGACTGTGTTATTTACTGCTTTTAGTTTTACTGTCTTGAAGAGTGTCAGATACGGTGTCATAACATTCACTGTGACATTAAGTATCTGCAGCCAGAATTTCAATCTCAAACAACAACATCTCAATCATCAAAACGACAACATTTCAGTCATCTCAAGCAACAACATCTCAATCACAGCATCTCATAAACATATCAAAGTAATTTGTTAAACATTACTTATTTATCAACATCATTTGTTCATCATAATTTATCAAACGCAGCTTTAATAATCACATCTTATTAATAACTCAGTTGTATATCAATAATACAGTAAGCCATACTGCTATTCTGCTATTGTACATCATTATTATCACTAAGTCCTACTGTCATAATTCTAACAGCAGCCTCTAAACACCTCATGTTCATCATTATGTCCAAAAACAGCACAACAGTCATCTATGGGAATTAATTCTAAATCCTAAATTAGTTACTGGAATTACACCTCTTAATCATCATTTTAATCATCTAAAATAAAGTTCATCGCGTTAGCTAATCAACGCTTCGAACGACATCTCAAATAGCATCCTAAAACTCAAGTTACAGCAACTTAAAAACTGATTCTATCAAAATTATTCAGTATGCATCGACACAAACACTATGCATCGACCCATCCTGCTTCTTCTTTATGCTATGAGTCGACGCATCCCTCTATGGATCGACTTATTCTGCTTCAAATCCCAGCATGTATCGACACATGCATCGTATCGGTCGACTCATCCTGAGTCTCACATACTCATGCATCGACACATCCTTTCTTTGCGTCGACTCATCCTGAGTCTTGTACTCATCATGTATCGACGCAAACCTGCATGCATCGACTCATCATGTGTCCAGCAGCCTCGTTGCATCGACTCATCCAATATGAGGTCAATGAATCCTGTGATTTCCTGCATAATTCTCTGCGTTTCTACTGTATTTTCACTACTGGAATATAATCACAGTCCTACAAACCTCATCCTAACCATGATAATTCATCACCTAATCATTAACCTTTAATACTACATCATTTACACAGCATCATATCATCATTTATCCATCGAGAAATCATCAATCATCATCATACATCATTCAATTCAATAACAAAACAACAATCCTCTAATCCCACATATCAAATATCATTAACCCCATTATAAAGCCAGAACCCCACCCTTACCTTGGATCGAAGGTTTCTCTACAATTTCTGGGTTGAATCTTGTTCTTGTCGTTTCTTTCAAAAACCAGCAGCTTCACGTTTCCACAATCCTTATTTCTCTTCTTACTGTTTCTTCTTTCTATTCTAACAACACATAATAAAATAACCTAATATTATTAGATTATTCCTTAATGGGCTCCAACTTACACCCCCTTATCACTTATACTCACACAATTAAGGCTCACCTTAAATAATATTAACTTCTAACATTATTTCTCATAATAATATAATACCTCAAATATATTATTATTTCTCCATTTAATAAAATAAATCCAATTTAATTAACACTTCTTCACAATTATTCCAAAAATAATTTAATTAAATAATTAATTAAATTACAGGCGTTACAACTCTCCCCCACTTAGAATATTTTCGTCCTCGAAAATTTACCTCAATTAAACAATTCTGGATAGGAGTCTCGCATCTTGCTCTCCAATTCCCAAGTCATGCTTTCTCCTGCAACTCCTAACCAAACCACTTTAACCAAGGCAATCTTTTTGCCCCTCGGAGTCTTCATTTCACGATCCGCGATCCGCACAGGCATCGTCTCCAACGTAAGATTATCCCGTACTCGCACATCGTCCATATGAATCACATGAGATGGATCTGAAATATACTTCCGAAGTTGCGACACATGAAACACATCATGCAAATTCGAAAGATTAGGCGGTAAAGCCACTCTATAAGTAACATTTCCCACTCTCTCTGAAATCTGAAACGGTCTAATAAAATGAGAAGTGAGCTTCTTAGACTTCAATGCTCGCCCAACACCAGTCACAGGTGTAACTCTCAAAAACACATGATCACCAGCTTGAAATTCTAAATCCTTCCTTCGCTTGTCATGATAACTCTTCTGTCTACTTTGTGAAGCTTTCATCTTTTCTCGAATCAACTTCACCTTCTCAGTAGTCTCACGAACAAGTTCAGGTCCAAGCACTACACTTTCACCAGATTCATGCCAACATAATGGAGTTCTACATCTCTGTCCATACAACGCTTCAAAAGGTGCCATCCCAATACTAGAATGGTAAGTGTTGTTATAAGTGAACTCTATCAACGAAAGATAAGTATCCCACGAACCTCCCTTCTCAAGAACACATGCCCTCAACAAGTCTTCCAACAATTGAATCGTCCGTTCAGTCTGACCATCTGTCTGAGGATGATACACTAAACTCAACCTCAACTTAGAACCCAACGCTTCTTGCAAACTCTTCCAAAAATCATAAGTAAATCTTGGATCTCTATCTGACACAATGCACAAAGGAACACCATGCAGTTTCACAATCACACTAACATAAATCTCAGCCAACTTCGACACTGGAAAACTGATGTTAATAGGAATAAAATGATAAGCCTATCAACAATCACCCAAATCTAATCATGTCCTCTCGAAGTACTAGGCAACCCCGTCACAAAGTCCATTGAAATGCTATCCCATTTCCATTCAGGAACTTCCAACAGTTGCATCAATCCTGCAGGCTTCTGATGTTCAACTTTCGACTTCTGACAAGTCAAACATGCATACACAAACCGAGTCACATCACTCTTCATCCCAGACCACCAAAACAAACCTTTCAAATCTTGATACATCTTCGTAGCTCCTGGATGAATACTCAACTTACTTCTATGACTCTCTTCAAGTATCACTTTCTTCATCTCAACATCATCAGGAATACAAATCTGATTATGAAACCTCAACACACCTTGCTCATCTATCTTGAAATCACTATTCTCAGATTGATCAATCCCAACCATCGAATCTACTAGTTTCACATACAACTTCTGAGCTTCTCTGATACTGTTTAAAAATTCATTATTAATCTTCAACATACCCAACATAACACTCTGCGGAGTAACCTCACAAACTAAGCTCATATCTCTGAACTGCTCGATCAATTCCAACTCTTTGATCATCATTGCTGACATATGTAAAGTCTTTCGACTCAACGCATCAACTACCACATTCGCCTTTCCTGGATGATAATTCAAACCGGAATCATAATCCTTTAACAATTCTAACCATCTTCGTTGCCTCATATTCAACTCCTTCTGATCAAATAAATACTTCAAGCTCTTATGGACACTAAACACTTCAAATCTAAAACCATAAAGATAATGCCTCCAAATCTTCAATACAAAGACAACAACAGTAAGTTCTAAATCATGCGTAGGATAGTTCTTCTCATGAGTCCTCAACTACCTTGACGCATAAGCAACTACCTTACCATTCTGCATAAGCACACCTCCTAAACCAATCTTGAAAGCATCACAATACACCACAAAAGACTCTCCTGGATTAGGCAACGTCAAAATCGGAGCTGAAGTCAACCTCTTCTTTAATTCTGTAAAACTTTCTTCGCACTGAACATCCAAAACACAAGCTCTACCTTTACAAGTCAAATTAGTCAACGGAAGTGACAACTTAGAAAACCCTTCGATAAACCTTCTATAATAACCAGCTAATCCCAAGAAGCTTATAATTTCAGTAGCTGACTTTGGAGTTTCCCATTGCAACACAGCATCAACCTTCGATGGATCTACGGCAATGCCACTACCTGAAATCACATGACCAAGGAAACTAACCTCTTTTAACCAAAATTCACACTTGGACAGCTTTGCATACAACTTCTTCTCTTTCAAAACTTGCAATACTACTCTTAAATGTTCAGCATGCTCTTCTTCCGACTTAGAGTAAATCAAAATATCATCAATGAACACCACTACAAACCGATCCAAATAATTATGAAAGATACGATTCATATATTCCATGAATACTCCCGGCGCATTAGTAACACCGAAAGGCATCACCGAATACTCGTAATGTCCATAACGCGTTCTGAAAGTCGTCTTCTAAATATCTTCATCCTTCACTTTAATCTGATGATAACCCGACCTCAAATCAATATTACTAAACACATGGGCATCCACTAATTGGTCCATCAAGTCATCTATTCTCGGAAGCAGATACTTGTTCTTAATTGTCACCTTGTTCAACTGTCTATAATCAACACAAAGCCTCATGCTTCCATCTTTCTTCTTCACTAACAACACTGGAGCTCCCCACGGTGATACACTTGGTCTTACAACACAAACAACGATTAGAACATCAAAATAACAATACTCAATTGTTAGACAACTACGACTCGAAGACAAGGTCAGACCAACCTTTTGCTCTGATACCAACTTTGTAACACCCCAATTCTACCCCAAGCAAATATGCAAGATAAATCAGAGTTATAAAATTTCAATCATACAAATGAATCGGGATGTCATAAATTCTTATAACAAATTCATTACATACATCATGGATGTATAACACTTTTTCAAAACGTCGGATGAACTAACAACATAACATATTTCATTAAATATTCAAGGACTACGTAGTGGAATTCTTCAATAACATCTTTAAATAATATAGCAACTTCAAAACATCTCTTGTTTAATAAATAAACAATTTAAGGTTCAACAACTAAAAATTAGCAATCAAAAATCAGCAAGCGTTCATCCCCTCGAGTGTTACATATCAGAGCAATGACACCGACTCGATCTATTGAAGGTATACGGCATTCACTCTCGATTACCTGCACGTTACCAACATAATGTCAACATTCAAATAGAAGGGGTGAGATATCTAACAATATCATAAAGCGCATGATAATTAATATATTAATTAGATCAATCACATCACCACTTCTCATCTCATAATCAACAATAAATACAGCATATATATTCATTCAGCAACATCAAATACATCTCATTATTCAATCACAAAAATGCGACTCAAAACTATGCAAATGCATGTGGTACCATTGGAGCAGAACTCCCATCTCAAAAATCTAATATGCCAATTAATAGAGGCATCAAATAAGGCATAGCCTTTGGAGCAGAACTCCCATCTCAAAAATCTGCCAATCCAGGCCATCTCAAAAATGCAATGTATGTGACTCATCATGAATGTAATAACACACTCAGTTATCAACATCTCAAAACACATCTCAAAACAACAACATCTCAATCATCAAAATGACAACATTTCAGTCATCTCAAACAACAACATCTCAATCATCAAAATGACAACATTTCAGTCATCTCAAGCAACAACATCTCAATCACAGCATCTCATAAACATCTCAAAGTAATTTGTTAAATATTACTTATTTATCAACATCATTTGTTCATCATAATTTATCAAACACAGCTTTAATAATCACATCTTATTAATAACTCAGCTGTATATCAATACTACAGTAAGCCATACTGCTATTCTGCTACTGTACATCATTATTATCACTAAGTTATACTGTCATAATTCTAACAGCAGCCTCTAAACGCCTCATGTTCATCATTCTGTCCAAAAACAACACAACAGTCATCTACGGGAATTAATTCTAAATCCTAAATTAGTTACTAGAATTACAGCTCTTAATCATCATTTTAATCATCTAAAATAAAGTTCATCGCGTTAGCTAATCAACGCTTCGAACGGCATCTCAAACAGCATCCTAAAACTCAAGTTACAGCAACTTAAAAACTGATTTTGTCAAAATTATTCAGTATGCATCGACACAAAACACTATGCATCGACCCATCCTGCTTCTTCTTCATGCTATGAGTCGATGCATCCCTCTATGGATCGACTCATTCTGCTTCAAATCCCAGCATGTATCGACACATGCATCGTATCGGTCGACTCATCCTGAGTCTCACACACTCATGTATCGACACATCCTTCCTTTGCGTCGACTCATCCTGAGTCTTGTACTCATCATGTATCAACGCAAACCTGCATGCATCGACTTATCATGTGTCCAGCAGCCTCCTTACATCGACTCATCCAATTTGAGGTCGACGCATCCTGCGATTTCCTGCATAATTCTATGCGTTTCTACTGTATTTTCACTACTGGAATATAATCACAGTCCTACAAACCTCATCCTAACCATGATAATTCATCACCTAATCACTAACCTTTAATACTACATCGTTTACACAGCATCATATCATCATTTATCCATCGAGAAATCATCAATCATCATCATACATCCTTCAATTCAATAACAAAACAGCAATCCTCTAATCCCACATATCAAATATCATTAACCCCATTATAAAGCCAGAACCCCACCCTTACCTTGGATCGAAGGTTTTTCTACAATTTCTGGGTTGAATCTTGTTCTTGTCGTTTCCTTCAAAAACCAGCAGCTTCACGTTTCCACAATCCTTATTTCTCTTCTTACTGTTTCTTCTTTCTATTCTAACAACACATAATAAAATAACCTAATATTATTAGATTATTCCTTAATGGGTTCCAACTTACACCCCCTTATTACTTATACTCACACAATCAAGGCCCACCTTAAATAATATTAACTTCTAACATTATTTCTCATAATAATATAATACCTCAAATATATTATTATTTCTCCATTTAATAAAATAAATCCAATTTAATTAACACTTCTTCACGATTATTCCAAAAATAATTTAATTAAATAATTAATTAAATTACGGGCGTTACAAGATACCTTCGAAGCCCAATTCTACGCCAGCGAGAAGAAGGTTTTGGAATTCACTAGTCTACTTCATGAGGAGCAGACTCTGAATGCCTACATTGCACCAAAGAGGATTCACACTACCTTTTTATCTTTGAGTTTCTTGTATTTGTTTGGACCAAGAAGGCATTATTGTACTCAAGCTTTAATATATTAATATAACGTGTGTTTCCTTTTTGTCTAAAACGAATTTGAATCTTAAAAACCTTGAAATCATTGCATACGCATTTACCATTCATCATAACATAAGCAGGTTTCTTGCAACAAGTCTCCTCATCTCTCTACTGTTTATTTCAGTAAGATGGATCTCGAGCAAACAGTGAAGGATCTCCAAGCTCAGAATGCACAGTTTCAATAGTTGTTCTTAACTCTGGCCAAAGGACAAGAAGAGTTGAAGACTTTGCTGGCTGAGGAAAAGAAAAAGAAAATAAAGAAGGTAACCAGAGTCCTAAACATGGGAAGAAGATTTCATGGGCAGACAAGAAGGACCCTAGACTTTTCAACAACATCCGGTGAAAGAGACAATCAAGATGGGAAAGGCAAGGAAACAGTTGTCCCGTCAGAATCAGAAGAGGAAGAGGAAGAAGAAGACTATTCTGAAGAACAATACCCTCCAGCTGATGACAAGTATAAACATCTCGAGGAGCGGTTGAGCGCAATGGAAATCCATAAGGTGCCTGGCTTGGACTTTGAGGAATTGGGTTTGGTATCGAGGATTGTCATTCCTCCAAAATTCAAAGCACCTGTGTTCGCCAAATATGACGGAGTTTCATGCCCTAAAATGCATCTCCGGTCCTATGTGAGGAAAATCTAACCTTATACCGCTGATAAAGACTTATGGGTACACTTCTTCCAAGGCAGTCTGTCTGGAACTCAACTTGATTGGTTTTATCAGTTAGAAAGAGCCAACATTCATAACTGGGAAGATCTTGCTGCAGCTTTTTACAAACAATACCAATACAATGCTGATCTTGCGCCTACTCGTACTCAACTTCAGAGTATGGCCATGGTTTCCAATGAAGGTTTCAAGGACTATGCGCAAAAATGGAGAGACTTGGCTGGAAGAGTTCAACCTCCCCTATCTTAAAGAGAATTAGTAGACATGTTTTGGGGCACTTTGTCTGGTCCCTTCTTCAATCACCTAATTGGGAGTTCATCGGCAGGTTTTATGGAACCGATATTGATCGGAGAGAGGGTAGAAGCCGGGATAAAAAGTGGAAAGATTCAAAAGGATACATCCTCTGCTGCTATAAGAAAGCCATTTATCGGAAAGAAAGAAGTGGTTGTTGTTTATCCTCAGAGAAATCAAGATAGGGCCGAACGTCGTCCAATGATGGAGGCTGTTATGATTCTTAAACCTACGCCTGATCAGCAAAGAAACAACCAAGGATGGAAAGACCAGTCAGACAGTTCAGCAGAATTAACATGACCCTATCTCAAGTATTACCACATCTATTAAGATCCAACCTGGTGACTTTGAAAGAAGCTCCAAAGAACCCTAACACAACATCTCCTCACTATTATCCCGATGCCCGCTGTGCATACCACTCTGAAAGTCCCGGCCACGACACTAATAACTGTTGGGCTCTAAAGAACAAAGTACAACACCTCATTAAAGCCAAAGAGATTGAATTCGATGCACCCGAAAATCCAAATGTCATTTCTGCCCCTATGCCCAAACATGGCCATAATACCAATTCCATTGAAGAAGAAATGTTTGTTACTTCAGTTGATGAACTTATAACCCCACTCCTAACTATTAAAGTGAACTTGTTGAATGTCGGTGTGTTCCCGGGCTGTGATGAAGGCTGTCATTTCTGTTTTTCCTCACCAACCAGCTGCCCTTTGTTGAAAGCATGCGTTCAGTGCCTAATAGATAACAAAGAAATTTTGTTTGAAAAAAGTTTTGTTCCACCTGTTCCTATTAAAGATGTTTCTATCATTACCATTTCCGCCAATTATTCCAGGGTCTCCACCAAAAGACCCGTTACAATTGCATCAGTTCCGAAAGCAACTCCTTTGATAATTACAATGCTTGGACCAGTCTCATATTCGTCAGGAAAAACCATACCGTGGAATTATAGAGGGGCTGTCTACTACCACGGTATCAAGCAAGATTGGCCAGCTGCCGAAGATTCAAGTTCTGAGAAAGTTAACTCTGATATCAGTAATATTGCGGAGACTAGCAAGATTACCTGAAGCGGAAGGATTTCCTCTCCAGAAATTGCTCCCCCAAAAGCAGTTTTTGGACCCGTAATCATTCATGTTGTTGTTGCTCCTCCGAAGGCTATTTTCGGTCCTACAATCATCTCCACCAATATTCCAACTGACAAAGCTGATACAACCCTTGTTATTACTCCTACTGACATTCCTGCTGCCGAGTCAACCGAGACCCGAGGTAAAAGCATTCTAGTCGAGCCTGTCCGAACGAAGGCACAATTAGTGGCTATCCATGAGACCTCCCGGAAAGAGATGGAGGAAATTCTGAAGATCATAAAAAGAAGAGACTACTATGTAGTTGAACAATTGGGGAAAACTCCATCTAAAATTTCCATGCTGGCTTTATTACTATGTTCTGAGGCGCATGCAAAAGCCTTGGTAAAATTCCTAAAAATTGCCCATGTACCCTAAGAGACATATGTCGATCAGTTCCAAGACTGCGTAGCCAGCTTGACTGCGGATAATGGTCTAGGTTTTTCGGATGCTAATTTAACACCAAGAGGAAGGAAACATAATGAGGCATTGCACATCTCAATTGAATGTAGGGGCACAACCTTGGCTCATTTTTTGGTGGACACTGGCTCATCTCTGAATGTATTGCCTAAAAAAGCTCTTGATAGGCTTGACTGTGAGGGATTGACATTGAAGCTAAGTAACATAGTAGTAAGGGCCTTTGACGGTTCGAAAAGGATGGTACATGGGGAAGTGGATATCCCCATAAAGGTTGGAACCCAAACATTCAATTTAACTTTTTATGTAATGGACATCCTCCCTTCATACTCCTGCTTGCTAGGCCGACCATGGACCCACAATGTTGGCGCTGTTACTTCTATGTTGCACCAAATTCTAAAATATCCGATTCAAGGGAAGATTATCACCGTTCATGGAGAAGAAGAGTATATGATCAACCATCTCAATTCCTTCAGATATGTGGAATTAGATGGTGAATTTATTGAAACTCCATTCCAACACTTTGAAGAAGTCTCGCAAGATGTGGCAGTGACTAAGGTTATTCTCAAAATCACAAGGCCTCCACTCAGGATGTCATCTTTGAAGGATGAAAAGACAGCGATAGAAGAATGTGGGTGCACTATCTGGGGGAAACTCCTGAATATCTCATACAAGTCAGATAAGTTTGGCTTGAGTTTCACTCCAAGTGCTCAGAAGGTCGTACGCCGCGCTCGTGCTGGAGGACCACCCCTGAAGATGAGCAACCGTGAAGTCAACGTGGTAGAGGATGATGAAGATGGTTGCAACCTGGAGGATTGGATCTTACCAACTATCAGTGGAGGGCTTAGCTATTGGGAGACTAGAGATTTTGTCCCGGTCACTTTTATCCCACAATAATTTGTCTTTACATTTTGTTGGATCTGTAATATTAAGACAATTCAAACTCTTAAAACCTTGTGTCTTATCCGAGGCACAATGGTCCATTTGTAAGGGTTATTATCTCATTTCCATATGACATCAATGAATCATGGACGATTTTCATACAAACTTTGTGCTCATTGTTTTTTCTTTTTTACATTTTCATTTCTTTCAAAGATAGTTATACCCTTACACACTTACAATGCAGGTCTACATTCATTTGGGATCCCATGGGTAACGGTTCTGCTATGGCTTTCTGTGACTCTGAAAATCCAATCTACCAAGCCAAAGACGAAGGTGAGGAAGATTGTGAAGTACTAGGGGAACTTGCCAGATTAATACAACAAAAAGAGAGAACCATTCAACCCCACGAGGAACCAGTGGACACAATCAACCTGGGTAACAAAGAAGACAAAAGAGAGGTCAAGATGGGTGCCAATCTGGAACCGAGTGTCAAGGAGCGTCTGATTCAGCTTCTACACGAGTATGTTGAGGTCTTTTCCTAGTCGTATGAAGACATGTCGGAACTTGATGCAGATATTGTGGTACATCGTCTGCCTACAAAAGAGGATTGTCCACCAGTAAAACAAAAGGTCCGTCGAATGCGACCAGATATGTCAGAGAAGATTAAAGCAGAAATCATGAAACAATTTAACGTTGGATTCTTGGCCGTCACCTCCTATCCGCAATGGGTTGCCAATGTTGTTCCCGCGCCCAAGAAAGACGTCAAGGTACGAATGTGCGTGGACTACAGAGATTTGAATAGGGCAAGCCCTAAGGATGATTTCCCACTTCCCCATATTGACATCCTAGTTGATAATACGGCACAACACAAAGTGTTTCCCTTCATGGACGGTTTCTCAGGCTATAACCAAATCAAAATGGCGCCTGAGGACATGGAGAAAACAACATTTGTCACAGTGGGGGACGTTCTGCTACAAGGTGATGCCGTTCAGACTGAAGAATGTTGGGGAAACCTATCAGTGTGCCATGGTAGCTCTATTTCACGACATGATACATCATGAAATAGAGGTCTATGTGGACGATATGATAGCTAGATCTCAAACAGAAGAAGAGCATCTTGATCATTTACAGGAATTGTTTGAGAGGCTAAAGAAGTACAAGCTGAGGTTGAACCCAAATAAATGCACGTTTGGAGTAAGGTCTGGTAAACTCCTAGGATTTGTCGTCGGCAACAATGGTATTGAAGTAGATCCTGCCAAGGTAAAAGCGATACAAGAGATGCCTGCTCCTCGTACTGAGAAGGAAGTCAGAGGATTCTTGGGACGTTTAAACTACATTGTCATATTCATTTCTCACCTGAAAGCTACTTGTGAGCCAATCTTCAAACTATTGAAGAAAGATCAAGTAGTCAAATGGAACGATGAATGCCAAACTGCTTTCGACAAAATCAAAGAATACCTGCAAGAGCCTCCTGTTTTAATGCCACCGGTCGAGGGAAGACCATTGATCATGTATCTAACTGTTTTAGAAAATTCAATGGGGTGTGTGCTGGGGAAGCATGACGAGTCTGGCCGAAAAGAGCATGCTATTTATTACCTGAGCAAAAAGTTTACCAACTGTGAAACAAGATATTCACCGCTCGAGAAAACTTGTTGCACTCTGGCATGGGCTGCTCGCCGGCTAAGACAGTATATGCTGACCCATACTACCTTGTTGATATCTAAAATGGATCCAA
Organism: Vicia faba; assembly: GCA_948472305.1. Taxonomy (NCBI): domain Eukaryota; kingdom Viridiplantae; phylum Streptophyta; class Magnoliopsida; order Fabales; family Fabaceae; genus Vicia; species Vicia faba. The sequence continues at coordinate 876,559,964 of OX451739.1, forward strand.
TAAAATACATCTTCGAGAAACCTGCTCTCTCTCTGGGAGAATAGTGAGATGGTAGATGATCCTGACAGAATATGACATATAGTATACTACCCAAAAATCTATAAAGGGCAGTGTACTAGCTAACCACCTTGCTCACCAAGCTGTGGAAGACTACCAGTCCATGAAGTTCGAATTCCCAGATGAAGACATCATGGTGGTAAACAACTGTGAAGAATTCAGGCCATATGACGGACCTGAACAAGGATCCCGATGGACCCTGTTCTTTGATGGGGCATCCAACGCACTTAACAATGGTATTGGTGTTGTACTCATATCTCCTGAAGGATTTCATACTCCTTTTATGGCAAGACTCTGCTTCAACTGTACAAATAACATGGCGGAATACGAAGCGTGCATCTTTGGTCTTAAAGTTGCCATAGACTTGGGGATCAAATCTTTGAATGTACTCGGAGATTTAACTTTGGTTATTAGCCAGATCAAAGGGGAATAGGACACCAAACACCCTAACCTTATCCCTTATAAATAACATGTTTTGACATTGCTCCCACATTTTGAGAAGATTACCTTCGAGCACTTCCCGCGAGAAGAAAATCAGCTAGCAGACACACTAGCCACAATGTCATCTATGTTTAAACTTAAATGGGATAACGAGACTCCCCAGATCACCATTGAACGAATGGATGAACCAGCACATTGTCACGAGATTAATACTGAAGAAGTAGTGGACCAGCCTTGGTTTCACGAAGTCAAGAAGTATCTCGAGGCTCAAGAGTATCTAGAAGGAGCTTCGGTGAATGATAAGAAGTTCTTAAGGAGATTCTCTGCTAAATTCTTCCTTAGTAATGGAATTCTTTACAAACGTAGCCATGACTCTGTGTTACTTCGGTGTGTAGACAAGGTTGAAGCTGAAAGGATCATGACTGAGTTACATGAAGGCACTTTTGGCACCCATTCCAGTGGACATATGATGGCAAAGGAAATCCTACGGGCAGGCTATTACTGGTCTATCATGGAAGCAGATTATTATCAACACTCTCGAACCTGCCACAAGTGTCAGATTTATGCTGACAAGGTGCATGTACCTCCGATTCCTCTGAATGTCTTAATAGCTCCTTGGCCCTTTGCTATGTGGGGGATTGATATGATTGGGGAAATTAAGCCAACAACCTCTAATAGACACCGCTTCATCTTAGTGGCCATTGATTATTTTACAAAGTGGGTGGAGGCAGCTTCCTTCGCTTCCGTTACCAAGAATGTTGTAGCCCGATTCATTAAACAAAATCTCATCTGCCGGTATGGTATCCCGGAGAGGATCATCACTGACAATGGTACGAACCTGAACAATACTATGATCACCTCCTTGTGCGAGCAATTCAAGATCCAGCATCACAATTCTTCCCCTTATCGGCCAAAGATGAATGATGTTGTCGAATTTGCAAATAAGAACATTAAAAAGATCATACAGAAAATGACAGTCACATACAAAGACTGGCATGAGATGTTACCATTCGCTCTCCACGGGTATCATACTACAGCTCGCACATCGACCGGGGTAACACCCTATTCTTTGGTATACGGCATGGAAGTTGTCTTGCCTATTGAGGTTCAGATCCCCTCTCTAAGAATTATGAAGAATGCATGTCTAAATGAAGATGATTGGATCCAGACTCGACTTGATCAACTGAACTTAATTGATGAGAAAAGACTTATTGTTGTCTGCCATGGTCAAATGTATCAAAAATGGATGATCAAGGATTTCAACAAAAAGGTCAGACGCCAAGTGTATCAAGTTAGGGATCTGGTGATCAAACGTATCATACTACCACAAGGCGATCCTAGGGGAAAATGGACTCCTACATACGAAGGACCATTTATAATCAAAAACATTTTCTCTGGTGGAGCAATGATCTTGACAACCATGGATGGTGACGACCTGCCGCACCCTGCAAACACAGACATAGTCAAAAGATACTACGCATAAGAGACCCGCTAGGTTGACACACCTAGGCAAAACAAGGGCATCCCGACGAACCAAAAAGAGTCGGGAAAAAATTAGGGATAAAACAAAAAATTTGTACACCTGGAAAGTTGAAAACCCGAAAGGGCGACTTGGACAAAAAAGGGTATCCCGGTGGACTGAAAACCCGAAAGGGCGGTCCAGGAAAAAGTTAGGGAATTAAAGCGTATGACTATGTCCCATTGGATCACCTTACGGACAACTTGCAAACTCGACATTCCTGACCAATTCAATCATCTTCGGACAAGTCAACAAATAGACAAGATGCTCAGAGATACGAAGGCTATAGCAGAATGGGAACCCCATGAGATTATTACACATAGCTATCTTTTTTTGTATTAAAATTTTCATTTTTTTACGACGGAATTCTCTTACTAGAATGTTTGTCTCACTGTACAAAAAATACTTACTCAAAGTCAATACAAAGATATTCCTTTGAAAGTGCAAAACTATATGTTTTTCTTTACTCTTGTGTTTTGTTTACACAAACGTCCAATTATTCATTGTTGAACATATGCATTTGAACATAATTACTGTTTACAAATAAACAAAATAAAAGACAATTATTGATGGCTTTAAGAGATAGGGAAATCTCTCTAAGTTAATTTCCATAAAAATCCCCCGCAGTGTATAGTTTAATCCCCAGCGGAACAAAGCTTCCAATTATCAGTCCCCGGTAGAAATCATCCAATTTCCCCAAATTCCCCAAACAGATTTTTCAAGGAGTACATAGCATTTCCCTTACAACAGAGTTTATTTCTCTAAACGGAAATTCATAACACTTCGACTTCAAGACATGAAGACTTACATACCCTCAGCAACATTCAGAGATTTATTTTCCCCAAATCCAACAAACAGCGTAATAGACTAGCTCACATACGCATACATTGCATCCGCATATCAAAAACATTGATAAAACAAATGCATTATATCATACATTTCATACAACATGACTTTGCAATTTAGCTAACATTTTACCCTTTTCAGGATAAGATTAACAGCTACCATTAACAATGTTCAAAGCTTTCAGATACAATTCAGATACGCTCCAAACACGGATGCCATTCTGATACTCATTCATATTCAACTTTCAGATACAGCTCAGATACGCTCCAGACACGGATTCCATTCTGATACACATTCAAAACCAGCTTTCAGATACAGTTCAGATACGCTCCAGACACGGACGCCATTCTGATACTCATTCAAAATCAACTTTCAGATACTGTTCAGATACGTTCCAGACACGGATGCCATTCTGATACTCATTCAAAACCAGCTTTAAGATACAGTTCAGATACGCTCCAGACACGGACGCCATTCTGATACTCATTCAAAACCAGCTCCCAGATGTAGTTCAAATACGCTACAGACACGGACTCCATTCTGATACTCATTCTTTCAGCTTACAAATTACAATACAAACAATCACTTTTGGATGGCATCTTTAAGTCCATCTCCTACAGCTTTCTATCACCTCTCCAAATGGCATCTTTAATCCCATTCCCTCAACCATCACATCACCGAGTGCAAATTTCTGGGCACTATAGTGTCCAATCATCTTCCACCTTCAAGTCACGAATGGCGAAACTCGCCAATCTAATTCTTTAGGCTTAAGAAGATTGAACATGGGCAGATGTTGTACCCCAAAATTTTCCCTCTCACTTATCAAGAATTTTCTCACAAGATCTCCTTGGATTCAAGACTGCACTAAAGTTTGATCAGCTCAAGACACCTTCTTATGCACTGATGACCAAAATTAGGGTTTGAGTTTGCACAAGGATTTTTGAACTATCAATGCTTCATATGAATTTCATGGACCATTATGGACCTCCAATATTACTCATGTCAAGTTTCAATCCTTGGATCACACTTTTGATCAGTCAATTGAACAGTTGACCTAAAAATCAACTGTATTGGGGGAAAAGTCAACCATGGCCAATTTACAGTCAAACCTCATAATGTTTGATCCACATCAACATTTTAAACCCATATTTATCATTTGATCAAGTTTGGACCACAATTCCTCAAGAAGTTTGATCAAATCTCCAAAAGGGAAAAATGGTCAAAATTAGGGTTTTGACTGGGAAAGGGTAATTTCTGATTTTTGACCTAACAAATGGTCAATTGGTTTAAGGCATGATCTCAAGAGTCCAATTGTATCATTTTGAACTAATGACATGGTTTCAAACATTGCAAGTCCATTGGATTGATAGATGAATTTTGCAGTCAACTGATCAAAAGTCAACTGTATACTAAAAAGTCAAACTTTGACTTTTTTTGTCAAATTTAAGTTCCAAAGATCACAATTCATAAAAACATGTCAAAATATGAAACGTATTCATCAAGAAATCAAAAAGTCAAGATTTCATTTTGAAAAGTCAAAATTTCTAAACTTTGAAAATTTTCTAAGTATTGAAAATTCATGTTTTTTTCATAACTTTGAGCCAAATTTTCACCATGATGCAAGATGATTCAAAATAAACTTCAAACATGAAAGTTGTATATCTCCATGAAATATACAACTTTGCTTCACACAACTTCTTCCAAAAGTGATTGGATCTCAAGTTATAATTTCAAGAACATGGGATCATGAAATTAAACACTTAGTGAAATTTTGCCCTAATTTGGTCAGGATTTTGACTTAACTTCATGGAACTTTTTCATATAGTTCCAAGGGTAATCTTCAAAAGAAATTCAAATATGGGTTGTAGAGAACATTGCAATATTTCCAAAATGTCCAAGAACTCCTTGAGATCATTCTTGAGTAGGGAGAATCAAAGAGATGAAGTTGGTGTTTTGTCACTTGAATTACAAGGCATTTTGTGATGAACAAGAATTCAATTTCAAACCTATACTGCACAATTTTGTTTTGCAGACCCCTAAACCTCAAGATCTCACTATAATCAGAAGATTACACTTGCTTTTGAGCTATTATCCAAGTGTTACAAGCATTGTCCAAGCCAATTTGCCATTTTAGGAAGAAAGTTACCATTCCATTCTTGAAAAGTTGCTTTAATCAAAAAGTCAACTTGTCTTGAGCTTCTAACTTTTTCTTTCTGCACACACAACCCCTATAAACCAAAAGCAATGTGTCTAAGGCCTGAAGAAGCTTGGGATATGCTTGTAAAATACTTGAGATTTGTCATTTCACTTTTCTTCAAAAGCAAGTTATAGAGCCATAACCCTATAACTCAGAAGCCTTGAGTGATTTTATGCTCTAATCTTTTCCATACATATTAACAAGTCAATTGCAACACAAGACAGGTTTTTTACAAGCCCTCAAAGACTCTCAAGCATTCATAAGTCAGAACTGGCCAAAAACTCCATTTTTTGAGCTTCAAACACCCATCTCCATTTCCACTCGTGCGTTTTCACTTTTAACCATCTAAACACTTCACATACATCATATAGAACTCATCCAAACACCTGTTAAGTTTCTGTAACTTCATCTTCATCATCCACCATTTTTAAAAACCTCCATTATAGTTGGACTTGAGTAGAGAGTTCTAGCTGGTTTGAAAACAAAGTAAGGCTTGCAACACACTCAGGGAGGTCCTGGCAAGCTAACCAGATCATCCTTACACCTCCAAGGTTGCTCAAACTCCATACAAGATTCTAGCTGCAAGAGGTAAGTTTTCAAACTTCTATCTCTTCATGCAGGCATCATTTGAGTTTGATTTGTGAAAATAAAATGTAGATACCATTACCACGAAGCTGTATATATCCATAGTTTACATTTATATGGCCTGAGCTTAGAGAATTTTAGGGTTGAAGTTTTCTGCAATTTTTAGGTTTTTAATTAGGGCTAGATAAATTCTCATTCATCTTTGATTGTTAGCTTAAGTTGTTTATATGTTTAGATTCGTGGGGAAAATGCCACAACTTTCATGTTTGAACTTTTCATTTTTGTTGAGAGATGAAGAAGATACAGGTCCTTTGGCTGGAGGTTAAAGATGAAGTGTAAACAGAACACGTTTTGCCTTACATATTTATTATTTCATTTATATTAATGGATGTATAGCCACCACAATGGTATAAGCGCGCGCCTGTAACCTATGGGACCTGGGTTCGAGCCCCAGTGGTACCCTTTTGCATTCTTTTCATATTTTCACAATTCTGGCCCCCTTTTTTTGTTTGGCAGGCGCTGGGCCCTTTGGGCCTGGCTTATTTTATTTTTTTGCTAATTGACCTCCCTGTTTCCCATTGACACCCCTGGTCCAATTTTCTTTTCTTTTCTTATTTTCATTTTATTTATTTTCTTAAATTATTTTTCAAATATTAAAAAAAAACATAAAAATACAAAAAAATGATATATTTATATTTTGACATATTTTATTTTATTTTTTCCATAAATAAAAATATTTTTTATACTTCATTTATTTTATTAAGTAGATTTTATAAACTTAATTAATATTATATTGTTTATTTATTTTTTCTTCACACCATTTAAAATACATTATTTTAATATAAAAAAGGACTAAAAATATTTTATAATGCTATAAATATTTTCAAGATAAAAAGTACCAAAAAAATACTTTTCTTTATCTTATTTTCTTTTGATTAATTAATAGAATTAGGGTTTTCACCTAAAATCTTTTCTCAATAATTCCCAAACTTAATAAACTATTTTCTATATTTTATTAGGTTAAGGTAAAATTCCTTTTCACAAAACATCAAACAAAATATCCATTTTCTTCATATTTACCCTCTTGCATATTTAATTCATCTTGTGCATTATTTATTTCAATTATTGTATAAATTCAATTTGGTTGTAATAGACTAATTAGGGTTTAGTTTCTTGCAATCCCCATTTGTAATTTGTACACCCCCTCCCACAAATGTTGTAATAGCATAGTAACTTTAAATTCCGCAATTTATCACTTTATATACAATTGCTAGTAATTAGGGTTTGTATGGAAAGACTTAAAACTAATAAATAGCAAACCCTAATTCAAGACTAAATCAAGCATGAAAACAATACATTTGCACACAAGCACCCCTAGGGTAAAATCCACTTGGTTGCCTTATAAATGGCCATATTACGCATGTGAGGTATCTTAGCAAAAACAAGCAAAAATACAAGATCATAGTCCCTCGATGACGCTATTTAAGTTGCCTTACAAATGATCTTAAGTCCCTCAAAAAGAATGCTAAGATGCCTTGCAACATTGCTAATCATGGTTATACGATGACCCACGCTCGTCCCGTCTACATCCAAAGATAGGGTTACTTACCAAATCAATGGTAAGATGACAATGTCAAAGGAAATAAGAAATGAACATAAAAGACTTTTGAGTATGTATAATGATCCTAGTTACTTGCTCAATTTCAAACAAAACATCCTTGTTATTTTCAAAACAAACACCTACACATTTTAAAACATCTTACAAACTTGAAAACATTTTCAAAATATCAACATCTTTGTATACATTCTTACGAACGAGAATCATTACAAAGATTGCCTAAACAATGGCCTCTTTACAAAATACTTTCAAAAACCACACCAAGCACATTTTCAAACAAAAGCAAGTGATCTAGCAAGTAACTAAGAGCCCATGGAAAACAATGGATGGAAAGGGTTCTAATACCTTCCCTTTTCATAATCTACCCCTCGAACTCAAGAAACAATCTCAAAGGTCTTTCCTGTCCTTTTTCACCTTTCCTTTTGGATAAAAGAAAAGTCGGTGGCGACTCTTGCTAACCGCAACATTTGCGATCAAACACAAAACCCTCAAGCTAGTTCTCCCACCGTATCACAGCCTCTATCTTCCTTTTCAGAATGTGGAACTGGCATATCTTGGATGGCCTTTACCTTTGCAGGATCAAATTTAATGCCTTTATTGCTAACAACGAAACCTAGAAGCTTTCCAGATCGTACTCCAAACGTGCACTTGTTAGGGTTTAACCTTAGCTTGTGTTTCTTCAGCCTCTCGAATAATTTATACAGGTGATCGAGTTGTTCTTCTTTGGTTTGTGATCTGGAAATCATATCATCCACATATACTTCTATCTCATGATGAATCATGTCATGAAATAAAGCTACCATAGCCCTTTGATATGTTGCCCCTCCATTCTTTAGTTCGAACGGCATGACCTAGTAGCAGACAGTGCCCCATTGCGTGACGAAAGTAGTCTTCTCCATGTCTTCGGGAGCCATCCTTATTTGATTATAGCCTGAGAAGATGTCCATGAAAGAGAAGACTTTATACTGAGCAATATTATCAACTAAGACGTCAATGTGTGGTAGAGGGAAGTCATCCTTGGGACTTTCCCTATTCAGATCCCTATAGTTTACGCACATGCGATCCTTTCCGTCCTTTTTCGGCACCGGCACTACATTAGCAACCCATTTGGGATAGGATGTCACAGCTAGGAACCCTGCATCAAACTGTTTCATTACTTCAACTTTGATCTTTTCAGACATATCAGGCCTCATGCGATAGACCTTTTAATTGACAAGCGGATAATCTTCTTTTGTCGGCATACGATGAACCACGACGTAGGTATCCAACCCAGGCATATCTTCATAAGACCAAGCAAATACTTCCACATAATCATGCAACATCTGAACCAACCTGCTCTTGACATTGCTTTCCAAGTTAGTGCTGATCTTGATTTCCTTCTTATCTTCCTCAGTACCCAGATTGATGACTTCAACTGACTCTCCGTGCCGTTGAATAGCTTTTTCCTCTTGTAATAGAAGTCTGGCTAGTTCCCCTGGTATGTCACAATATTCCTTGCCTTCGTCTACGGCTTGATTGATAGGACATTCAAAGTCATAGTCGGCAATAGGATCCAGAGTGGATGTGGACCTGCAAGAGTGTGTGTTTGTGTGCATGTAAGATACATGGCTATTTTTTTGAAAAATGTTTTTGCAAGATAGGAAAGACAATGAACACAAATATTTGAATGTAAAAGAGTCCAATTTACTGAATGATCATATGATTAGATGAACATAAATAAAACCCTTGACAAATGGACCAAAGTGCCTCGGGCCAGGCAAATGGCTGAAAAGTCATTGTTAAAATATTATAGACAATATGTTCTTGAATTAAAAGAAAAGAAATAACAAGTATATTACTCCCCAATGAAGGAGATGGGCACAAAGTCCTTTGTATTCCAATTCTTCAGCTCCGTTGTAGTTGGATACACCCACTCTTCAAATGCAGCTTCTTCATCAAAATCACCCATGGCATTGACTTCATGGCTTCCAATGCGGAGAGGTGGCTTTCCAGCACGAGCACACCTTACTTCCTTCTGAGCTTTGATGGTGAAGCCCAAACCAAACTTGTCCGCTTTAAATGGGATATCGAGGAGTTGCCCCCAAGTATCACAGTTTCCTTCTTCAATTGCCATGCGGGCATCTTTTACTGAAACCATCTTTGGCGTGGCCTTAACAGCTTTAGACTCATCAGAAGAACATTTGGTAGCAGCAATCATCGGTGGTACAACCTCAAAGGCTTGACACGGGGTCTAAATGAATTCTCCATCCATCTCTATGTACTTGAAAGAGTTAAGGTGGCTTACCATAAACTCTTCTTCTCCACAAACGGTGACTATTCTTCCCTTGACTGGATATTTGAGTTTCTGGTGGAGGGTTAAGGTTACTACCCCAGCTTTATGGATCCACGGGCGACCTAACAAACAAGAATAGGCAGGACGAATATCCATAACATAGAAGGTGGAGTTGAAGATTTGGGAGCCCGCTTTGATTGGAAGATCTACCTCCCTATGAGCAGTCCTCTTTGATCCGTCAAATGCCATTACAATGATATCACTTGGCTTCAAGACTAAACCCTCACAATCTAGACGGTCTAATTCCCCCTTGGGTAATACATGTAATCTCAAGCCTCAACTCAACTTTAGTTTTGATGAAAGACAAACAAGCTAGTTTGATGAAAGACAAACAAGCATTATGGCAAGAAGGAAAAGAAGTGAAATTAACTTAAAGCATCATTCACTCAAAGATTCAAGGATCATGGCAAGCAATCAATTATATCAATTCTCAATTGAACTACATTGATTAGAAATGCTCAAAAATGATATACACACTTGCCACAACACTTCACTTATATTTCAAAACAAATTTTAAGTTTTTCTCTGCTGTAAATCGATTAACATCTTGTGTAAATCGATTTACACATACTTTTTCAAAAAAACTGATTGTCTCTGCCAGCAATCGATTTACATGTTGTGTAAATCGATTGATCACAGAACAAAATAAATTTTTAACTCTTGTAAATCGATTTACACAACATGCTAATCGATTTACACTTCAAATTTTTTGAAATTTTGAACGTTACAAACCCGTGCAATCGATTTGCATCTTATGTTAATCGATTCACACATTGAAAATTTTGAAAAATCTGAACTGGTTTCAAGATATCCTTCACACCTTTTCTCCAATAGTTGCATGATCAAACATTGCATCTTCTCAAGTTTTTCAAACAGAAAAGTGTCCATTTGGAAAGGTATCTTGATTACTATATATTACAAAATCTTTCAAATCATAAATAACTCTTCTCTTATGCAATAATTCTGAACTTTGTAAAATATTCAAACTTCATATTTCTTAACTTTTAAGAACAAATATTTTATGCACTTTCACACACATAAAGAACAGAAATCTTTGAGCATTATCTAACCATTGTGTTATAGTTTTAATTGCTTACAAGAGAAGAAAGAAGAAACTTCAAAGAAGTCACTCTATGTGATTAACATCTTTCAAGAAATCATACTTCATAAAATTATACAAAGTGTAACTTATTTCCAGGATTATTGGAATTAAGTATTAGATTACTTTTGTTCCTTGTTGTCCATTGTTGGAAACAAGAGGTATCTTTTGAGAGGATTGTTCTCATTAGACTTATTGGAAATCCAAGAGGGTGTTCTTGGTATTTGTTAGGTTCTTTAGTTGATAAGACTAGGAAGAGTCTTGTAAAAGTTCTAACAAAATAGTAAAATCTCTTGCGTGTTTGCAAGGGGACTGGACGTACTTCCGGGGTGTGGAAGGAACCAGGATAAATCTGTGTCTCTTTACTTTCTGCACTTTATAGTTTTTAAAGCACTAAATCAAAACCAGAAAGTATAAAATAAGTCAAAAATCGACCACCACCTAATTCACCCCCCCCCCCCTCTTAGGCGCAATCTTAAACTTACAATTGGTATCAGAGCAGGTTATAGGTAACCTGCTCCTAGAGATCCAGAATGGCTTCCGCAAATCATCAACCCGTTTTCAGATATGGTTGTAGTAACAACAAGCCTCCTCTATTCTGTGGTGAATATTTTGACTTTTGGAAAATACGCATGAAGGCGCATTTAGAAGCACAAGGAGAGGAAGTATGGGATGCTGTTGAAAATGGTCCATTTATCCCAGTAACGGTAATCAATGGCGTTGGCTCTTCAAAGCCTAAAACTGCATGGGACGAAGATGATAAAAAGAAAGTTCTCTATGACAAAAAGGCAATAAACCTTCTTCAAGGTGCACTTAGCATGGATGAATTCTTCCGTGTCTCGGCATGCAAAACAGCGAAGGAAATATGGGATACCTTGGTAGAAACTCATGAAGGAACCGCTGAAGTTAAAAGATCAAGATTAAATACTTTGAGTCAAGAATACGAACTATTCAGAATGCAGCCCCGAGAATCAATCCTCGACTTGCAGAAAAGATTTGTACACTTGACAAATCATTTGAAAGCACTAGGTAAGACTTTAACTAATGATGAACTTAATCTTAAAGTGCTTAGATCTTTATCCCGGGAATGGCAACCAAAAGTGACAGCAATATCCGAGAAGAAGAATCTATCCACAATGACTTCTGTCACTTTGTTCGGAAAACTTCAAGAATATGAGAAGGAACTTGCAAGACTCGAAAAGCATGAAATCTAAGTAAAAGACTCAAAAGACATGGCTCTGAATACAAGGATAAAAAATCATGATAGCAATCAAGAGGATGAATCCACTAGTAGTGAAGATGATGATCTTATCAAGAAGATTGAAAAGGTTCTACGAAAAGAAAGAAAAAGAGAAGAACCAACAAGGAAGGTTATATGCTTTGAATGTGGAGAAAAGGGACATGTTAAAAGTGAATGTCCTACACTTGAAAAGAAGAAGAAATATTTCAAGAGAAATAAAGATAAAAAGTCAAAGAAAGCATATATAGCATGGGAAAGTTCATCTTCCGATTCCAAAAACAATCAACGTGCAAATCTAGCATTGATGGTCTCACACCATTCCGATGATGAAGACAATGAGGTTAGTAATGAATTTTCTCTTTCTGATAGTGATGCACAAGGTGCTATAGATGAACTATTGAATGAATGCAAAATTCTGTATAAAACCATTTCATCACAAAAGAAACAAATTTCATCCTTAGAAGAAAAATATGTTCCAATGGAAAAAGATTTCAAAGAAAAACAAAAGTCAAGTGATGAACAAAAACCGAATTTTGTATGCAAATATTGTGATTCACTCTCTTTCCAAATTTTCCAATTAAAAAGAGTCATTGAAAGATATGAAAAAGGGCAAATTGGATTGGAAGGTGTTCTTAGCCAACAAAGATACTCCAATGATAAAAGTGGACTTGGATATTCAAAGTTCTCAAAACCAAGTTATAACAAAACTATCTTTGTTAAGGCAAGTGATCAATCTTCCAAAGAGAAAGTGAACAAACCTAAAATAGTTCGTCATTATCTGAAAAAGAAAACATTTCCTAAGAAGAAATCTTATCCTTCTAGATATAGAAGTAACTTTGAACCTACTTGTTTTTATTGTGGTATTAAAGGCCATACACCTAATGCTTGCTATGTTAGAAACTTTAGTATGGCAAGTGGGCATTATGTGTGGGTTAAGAAAGGAACTAACTATGATGGACCCAAAGCACATTGGGTACCAAATCAAACTTAATTTGTTTTGTAGGTATGCTTGAAGACCACATACAATATTTTGTATCTTGATAGTGGTTGTTCAAAGCATATGATGGGAGACATACACTAACTTTCAAATCTAGTTCAAGTCCAGGGATTATTTCACATATGGGAAATACCTTAAAGGAAGAATTCTTGGCATTGGCAAAGTTGATACACTAACTTTCATATCCACTGAAGATGTACTTTATGTTGAAGAACAAAAGACAACTTCTAAGTACAAGTCAACTTTGTGACAAAGACTTCAACATCATGTTTAGATGAAGATAACTACTATGTGCTTTTATCAAAGGATGATAAAAAGTATCATGAAGCAATATGGATATGGTTAAAGCTTTCAAAATTATTATATGTATTTTTGTCCATTTTTTATTGCATTTTTCCCTTCTTTTTGATAATGTCAAAGGGGGAGAAGGATGTGATAGCACTTTATGGTTGTTTGTTTTCATTGTCTTTATAGAGCAAGCTTTCAAATATTTTTCTCCATAAGGGAAGAAATCTTCTCAGGGGGAGAAAACACTTTTTGCTCAAAATTTGAACAACTCATAAAGGAAAATGGTTTGTCATCATCAAAAAGGGGGAGAATGTAATCTCAAGCCTCAACTCAACTTTAGTTTTGATGAAAGACAAACAAGCTAGTTTGATGAAAGACAAACAAGCATTATGGTAAGAAGGAAAAGAAGTGAAATTAACTTAAAGCATCATTCACTCAAAGCTTCAAGGATCATGGCAAGCAATCAAGTATATCAATTCTCAATTGAACTACATTGATTAGAAATGCTCAAAAATGATATTCACACTTGCCACATCACTTCACTTATGTTTCAAAACAAATTTTAAGTTTTTCTCTGCTGTAAATCGATTAACATCTTGTGTAAATCGATTTACACATACTTTTTCAAAAAAACTGATTGTCTCTGCCAGCAATCAATTTACATGTTGTGTAAATTGATTGATCACAGAACAAACTGAATTTTTAACTCTTGTAAATCGATTTACACAACATGCTAATCGATTTACACTTCAAATTTTTTGAAATTCTAAACGTTACAAACCCGTGCAATCGATTTGCATCTTATGTTAATCGATTTACACATTGAAAATTTTGAAAAATCTGAACTGGTTTCAAGATATCCTTCACACCTTTTCTCCAATAGTTGCATGATCAAACATTGCATCTTATCAAGTTTTTCAAACAGAAAAGTGTCCATTTGGAAAGGTATCTTGATTACTATATATTACAAAATCTTTCAAATCATAAATAACTCTTCTCTTATGCAATAATTCTGAACTTTGTAAAATATTCAAACTTCATATTTCTTAACTTTTAAGAACAAAGATTTTCTGCACTTTCACACACATAAAGAACAGAAATCTTTGAGCATTATCTAACCATTGTGTTACAGTTTGAATTGCTTACAAGAGAAGAAAGAAGAAACTTCAAAGAAGTCACTCTATGTGATCAACATCTTTCAAGAAATCATACTTCATAAAATTATACAAAGTGTAACTTATTTCCAAGATTGTTGGAATTAAGTATTAGATTACTTTTGTTCCTATTGTCCATTGTTGGAAACAAGACACTACACCAAATTTGTCTTTTAGCAGCACCCCTACTAAAGCGCTTTTTGTAAAAAGCGCTGGTATAGGTTGCGCTAAAACAAAATAAAAAAACACGCTAAAAAAGCGCTCTTAAAGGGGGGGGGTTACAAAAGCGCTTTCAGAAAGCGCTCTTAGAGGCTGGGGTACGAAGGCGCATTTGAAAAGCGCTCTTATAGTGGGGGGGTATGAAAGCGCTTTCTGAAAGCGCTCTTATAGGGGGCTTATGAAAGCGCTTTCAAAAGCGCTGATATAGGGGGTGGGGTACAAGAGCGCTTTTATCCTCAAAAGCGCTGGTATAGCCTTAGTTACGAAAGCGCTTTTCAAAAGCGCTGTCATACCCTCTTTACAATTAAAAATTTTTAAAACAAGAAATCGTTCATTCTCACAAAATCTTGCATTCTCAGAAAACTCTTGCATTCTCAGAAAACTCACAAAATCGTTTCAAAATCTTGCATTCTCAGAAAACTCACAAAATCGTTTCCAAATCCCTAATCGTTGAAAACTCACATCGTTTCAATCGTTCTCCGTTCTCAATCGTCTTCTTCGAAAGAAAAAAAGCTTGGAATACTTAAGGATCAAGAGCTTGCTTCATCAAGTCGTCTCCAATATTTCATCATCATCTTCTTCCTAAAGGTGAGTTCATAGTTAAATTTTAGCTTTGAGAGAAAAATCCATGGTTGGGAAGTTAGGGTTTGTGTTGTTGTTGTTATGAACATGAAACTTGATGACGATACATGCTTACTTGTGTGATTTCATGTTGAATGTGTTGTGGTGTTGGTATTATAATTATTTTGGATTATGTTGGAATCATGAGATATGTTTGATTGTTGTTGATTCTTGAGAGTTTACATGTGGATTTCACTAATGTTAGAATATGGTTAGCATGTTATGGATTATCGAGTTAACAAGTTGAATTCTTCTCATCATAGATAAGATGTTTCCTTTTCATGTGATTAATTTGGTTTAGGCCTTATCTGCTATTGGATGTAAATATTGAACTCTTGACTTACCCTTGAATATTGGTACTCCAAAGCAATCAAAGTTTGTGTGACTTGTGTTGAAACCAAAGATGCATGCAACTTGTGGATAGCCTAAAAACCAAGGATACCTTGCATTTTGTGGGACTAGGGCGATGGCATGAATTTTAAGCATATTCATGTAATAATTTGTGGATAGGATATGCATCACTTTTGGTAGCTTTACAAAATATCTGAGATCATCTACAAAGAAAGTGTGACTTGGAAACTTAGTTTTGTCATGAGCGATACATGTAATATGTCTTTGTTCAATCATGTTTGCAAATTGTCTTCTTAAGCATCTTCAACAATGCAAAATAGTAAAATAGAAATGGAATTTCCTTGTCTTATTCCTCTAGAACAGTTGAAAAAGCTTGTTGCCTTGTCATTAACTAAATTGATAATTTGGTTGAATGAAGTATTGTTGTAATTCAATTGCAAAATATAATATTAAAGCCAAAGTTCTTAAGCATATAGAATAAATAACTCCATTTTGAGTATTGGTAATGAATTGGTTATGTGTGTTTTTGAATCATATTATGAATTGTTGTTTGTGTTTATTGAATGATAATTGAGCAAAAACTATGATGAAAAGTGAAGTTAAATCTAGATTTGTACTAAGTGAATGACTTAGAAAGATAACTTAGGTAATGAAAATGATTTAGGTAGTGTGGCTTGGACGCAATGATACCTCGGTGTGTATCACAGACAAGTATTCGCTTGATTTTAAGAATAGTTGAGCATATTTTAAAGTTGTTGTGTTCTCTTGACAGTTGTTTTAAGATAAGTTGTCGACTAGACAAAACTTACTAAGGCGCAAAATCCTCTAAGATTATAGTTTTGGAGGGTTTTCAACGTGAAGTGGGCAAGAGAAGTCAACAAAAAGGTAGTTTAGGATTTTTACGTTTCCATTAAATCTTGCTTAGAGAAGCTATTTGATCATTTTCCATATCTGGGTTGTAGCAATGGAAGCTCATAATTCTTAATAAGTTATTTTCTTGTTATACTTGCAGCTGACTCAAGCTGATGTGAAACACTTCTTTGAGTCTATCTGTGGAGAGGTTTGTAGTTTTTTTTTTTGTGTGGAATCAAGCTTATAATGCTTATTGTTGTTTGAATATTTAGTATCTAGCGAGATATTTTCCTTTGAAGCACGGTCACAGACCCTAGACACAACACCGACACTGATGCATCGACACCGGTAATAATTTAAAAAAGTGAATGAATTGGATGTAATCACGTGTGTCGGTGTTGGTGTCGTGTCGGACACCTAACACACCTTTGTTCAGAGGTGTCGGTGCTACAGGGATATTTTCCATAAAATCAGTGTGTTCCATGGTTTCAATCTTGAGTTTTTTGTTGAGGCAAAGTTGCGTCTGCTTGAGTTTTTTTGTTGCGAGTTGAATTTAACTATCCTGTAAAATCTTTTTCATTATTGTGGTGTATTATCTAGGTTCAACGACTGAGGCTTCTTGGGGATTACCATCATTCAACTCGGATTGCTTTTGTTGAGTTCACAGTGGTAATTATTACTCACGAGCTTTACAACCTTCTTATCTTTGTTTAAACAACTCTGGTTTGCTTAGCTAATTTAATTTAAACATCCTCTATTGCTTTCTGAAGTTATAGCCCTCAGATTGAGTGCTACTACTTGGTTTGTACTCTCTAGTTATTGTTCGCATTAAATGCAGTCACCCCTCCCTCCCTAAACAACTTCGTTCTGTTTGTTCTTCTGTCAGTAATCATGTTTCTTAGTAATAGTAACTCCACATTGTCTATATAAACAACTTATTACGAGCTTATATAAAGTTTTCCATTACTCACTCTTTGATTGTAGAAACTGCTTAAACAGAAGCTCACATACAACATGCTTAACTAAGTTTTTTATCACGAATGCCCTCATAGTCATTAGTCATCCATGCCTGGGCTTCCCTAGTTTGAATTAGCGGAGTTATTAATTATAAGTTCATTTGGCTTTTGTTTTGAGCATGCAGATTTCAATTTAGTAGAACTTTTGAAAATTAATTTCACCGTGCAAATTATTTTCTCTGAAGATTTGTACTGTAAATCCCCTCTAAGCTGTTTATTTCTTTGACATTTGCTTTTAAGATTATATATCGTGGCTGTATGTTAGCAAAAGCAGCTGTCTCAATATTTCTTTTCTCTACTGTTTGTTTTCCCCTGCGTCGTTTCTTTATTGGCTGTCTGAAGATTTTCTTGCCTCATTCTTTCAGGCTGACAGTGCAATTGCCGCCCTAAGCTGCAGTGGCGTGATTTTGGGTGCTCTGCCTATAAGGTTAGCTTGATTTTGGGTGCTCTGCCTATAAGGTTAGCTTGATATATCTTTCTGAAGTTTAGGAAACATACCTCTTTAGACTTGATTTCGATATGATATTTTGTAGTCTGAATTATTTAGAAAATATGAAACAAAGTTATTTTTATAGGGAAACATTGACGGTTAATTAGTGGATGTTGATGATAATTAGCTTGACATGGAAATACATTCAAGGCCATGTGTCGGATTTGGTCATTTCTCTGATTGAATGGATCAGTAGACCTTCTTACTGACACTATAGAAGGTACGGTTTCTTTTGAAGTTTTCTTTGCAACTCATTTGTCGATGTATTCTATTTTGATTTTGAATTTCATTTCATCTTTCAGGGGGAAGGAAACCTTCAGTTGCTGCTATTGATGGTCTTGCCCTGGGTGGAGGGTTAGAGCTTGCGTGGTTTTGAGAATAAAGTTTTGGTATTGCTTCTCAATCGTCTTCCATCTTTGCTGCTGCTTTTTGCTGTTTTGCTATTTGAATTGAATCTACTCACATCTTCGTCTAAGGTGATTTTCATTATTTTATTATTATGCCTTACAGTGTAGCTTTTTTGGTGAATATCATTATATTATATATCTTTTTTTGAATTTCTTTTCAATATGCTTGAAATAGATAGATCAATCAATGTCTCTAATATTGCTCTTTAGATATTGTTTAACATCCAGCATATGGCTTAGTAGTAGTAAGCTTAGATGCTGAGTTTGTATAGTTAAGACTGTGAATCTGCTGAAATTAAATGCTGAGTTTGTATAGTGAAGTGAAAATATGGATTAAGGGATAAAATGTGTATAATTGATATTGATATAACTGTAATCATAGTAATCACTAATTACATCCTAACCCCCCAAAAACTTTCTATCATTGTTATTTTTACTTTATATTTTTTTATGTTCAAAACATTTTTCAAACAAAGCTCTTGTTTGCTTAGAATAGTAATTATTACATATAAATTGTATTATCATCTTTCCTCGTGGACTCATAATTTTAGTCATTGTATTTTGATATTTGTTGACACATCTACTACACATACAATAAAAATTTTAAACAAGACTATCAAATATTAAGTTCAAACTTAAAACATCTTTTTATTTAAAAGAGATTTCTTACAATTTTAATTTCATATATTTATCTATCGTTAAGTGAGGTACTTACTAACTTTGTGAATTGAATTCGCCATAGGGGTTACTTGTGAAGAGTGAAAGTTTGACCATTTTTGTTTAGCTTAGTTAAGACATGGATAAGACATGGATGAATTCAAACCGATTGTCGAAAGAGTACGAGAAAGGGGTATGGGAATTTGTTGAGTTTGCGGTTGCGCACTCCAAAGACCCGCTTCGAATATCGTGTCCTTGCTTGGGTTGCTGTTATGCCGGGGGTAAGGTTGACGGGAATCAGTTGGGATCTCATTTACTACGGTTTGGAATTGATAGAAGTTATACATGTTGGACAATGCATGGTGAGAAAAGTACCGGGAATGCTGAGTCGAGTTGTAATAGGAAGTATGCTTCAAACGACGATTGCACAGACACATACGATTGTGATCGAGTCGAAGAGATTGCAGAAGCGCTTGAAGAAGATCTTGCGGATTGTCCCAAAATGTTTGAGAGGTTGGTAAGCGATGCAGAGAAACCGTTGTATGTTGGTTGTTCAAAATTCACAAGATTGTCTGCGGTGTTAAAGTTGTACAACTTAAAGGCGGACAATGGATGGTCGGATAAAAGTTTCACAGAGTTATTAGCCCTTATGAAAGATATGCTACCAGAGGATAATGTTCTTCCCAATCGAACGTATGAAGCCAAAAAAATGTTGTCTTCTATTGGAATGAGCTATGATAAGATACATGCATGTCCAAACGATTGCGTTTTGTTTCGAAACGAGTATGCAGCGTTGAATGAGTGTCCTAAATGTGGTGCCCCTCGATATAAGAAAAAGTTGTCTCCTGCTAAAGTCTTATGGTATTTTCCTATAATTCCGAGATTTAGACGCATGTATCGTAGTGAGACCGATTCAAGACACTTGACTTGGCATGCAGATGAAAGAATTATTGATGGAAAGTTGCGACATCCGGCAGACTCACCACAATGGAGTAAAGTTGATACTGAATATCCTGAATTTGGAAAAGAAGCAAGAAACCTTCGGTTGTCATTGTCTACTGATGGAATGAACCCGCATGGTATTCAAAGTATCTCGCATAGCACATGGCCTGTGATTCTTATGATTTATAACTTACCTCCGTGGCTATGTATGAAGCGTAAGTACATGATGTTATCTATGCTAATTTCTGGGCCTAAACAACCAGGGAATGACATAGACGTATACTTGGCACCCTTAATCGAAGATTTAAAGTTTTTGTGGGAGAGAGGTGTGGAGGTTTACGATGGGTATAGGAAAGAAAGTTTCAACTTGAGGGCGATGTTGTTTGGAACAATTAATGATTTTCCAGCATACGGAAATCTATCCGGGTACAGCAACAAGGGTCAAAAGGCGTGTCCTGTTTGTGAAGATGAAACCGATACGACACGATTGGCGCTTTGTCAGAAGAATGTCTTTCTCGGCCATCGTAGATTCTTAAATTCTAATCATCACTACCGTGGGTGGAGAAAAGCATTCAATGGAGAGGCCGAACATCGTACAGCCCCGCCTTTTTTGTCAGGTGATCAAATTTTTGAAAAGGTGAAAGATGTGAGCACTCAGTTTGGCAAGCCTTTTGCACATTCAATTGTCAAGGGTGGGTGGAAGAAGAAGTCAATTTTCTTTGAACTTCCATATTGGAAGTCGTTGTACGTAAGACATTTCCTGGATGTTATGCATATTGAAAAAAATGTATTTGACAGCGTTATAGGTACGCTACTCAATATACAAGGAAAGTCTAAGGATGGCGTTAACATAAGGAATGACATGGTAAACATGGGGATGAGAACTGAATTGGGGCCTGTGACGAAAGGAAGACGAACATATCTGCCACCTGCTGTTTACACTCTATCTAGAAAGGAGAAGAAAACATTGTGTAAGTTCCTCAGTGAAGTAAAAGTTCCAGAAGGCTACTCTTCAGATATTAGAAGACTTGTGTCCATGAAAGACCTCAAGTTAAAGAGTTTGAAGACGCATGATTGCCATGTTATAATGGAACATTTTTTACCAATAGGTATACGTTCTATTCTGCCAGAAAAAGTAAGAAGCGCAATAACTAAGCTGTGTTTCTTCTTCAGGTCTATTTGCAGTAAGGTGGTCGATCCCGCGATCTTACCAACATTGCAAAATGAGATAGTTGTTACTTTATGTGATCTTGAAATGTATTTTCCTCCCTCGTTTTTTGACATAATGGTTCATCTAGTCGTTCATCTTGTGAAAGAGACACAACTGTGCGGACCAGCTTATATGAGATGGATGTACCCTGCTGAACGTTATATGAAAATATTAAAAGGGTACGTGAAAAACAGAAGTCGACCAGAGGGTTGTATTGCCGAGCGATACGTTGCTGAAGAAGCGGTTGAGTTTTGTACTGAATATCTGTCAAATGTTCAATCAATTGGACTCCCCAAATCTCATATTGTCGAAAAAAAAGAAGGAAAAAGGCTAATTGGAAATAAAGTTGTGACAGTATCAATGGTCGAACGGGATCAAGTGCACTTGTATGTTCTGCACAATGAGATTGAGGTTGAGCCGTTTGTTGAAATGCACAAAGTTGTTCTCCGAGATTTAAATCCAAATAGAAATGAGAACTGGATAGTACGAGAGCACAATCGAAGTTTCATACCGTGGTTTAGAGATCATATTTATTCAAAGTATCGTTCAGATCCTGCTTCAGTAACAGAAAGGTTGAGATGTTTAGCCTATGGTCCATCTGTAATTGTGCTTTCTTATAGCGCATACGCAATTAATGGATACACATTTTATACCAAAGAACAGGATGATAAAAGTACTATGCAAAATAGTGGTGTTACCTTGGTAGCTGAAGCTATGCACATATCAAGTGCGAATGACTTAAATCCGAAATTTGCAAATTTGTCATATTTTGGGGTTATCGAGCGCATTTTGGTGTTTGATTACGCGAAGTTTCAGATTCCTGTATTTGGTTGCAAGTGGGTTGAAAATAATATTGGCGTACGAATGGATAAGTCAGGATTTTTGCAAGTGGATCTCAATAGGGTAGGGTACAAAGATGAGCCTTTCATTCTAGCCTCTCAAGCTAAACAAGTGTTCTATGTCAATGATCCGACAAGTACGAAATGGTCTATAGTGCTTTTATCTAACAAAATAGTTGATGAAAAAATTGAAGATCAAGGTGATATTGGTGTTGGCATTGAATCTTGTACAAGAAACGATCAAAATGAGAATGAATCTTGTATTAGAAATGATCATAATGAGGGTATTTGGATCAATCCAACCGTCCGCATTGTTAAGAGACGCGTAGTACACAATCCTACCAAGAAAAGAAAGAGACGTTAGTGATAAAGTAATGGTCTCGATAACCTTCACTCGCTTATGTTTAGTAATGGTCTCATTTTTATATTTTTTAATTATTATATTTAGTAATCTGGCATCGAATATGTGAAAATCTTACAATTTGTACTTTAAAACAATTTGACTAAAAATTAAGATTTATTAAATGAACATGCTTTTAATATTGATAGAGTATGCATCCCCTCATCTTTGCCTAAAAGAAATATCATGAAAAAGTAATATTGATTGTATCACATGCTTTTATTTTATTAATATCTTCACGTTGAACAATTAATAATGGATTGATTTTTTTTCTTCTTATAATAACTTCTATGTTGTAATTTTTTGAAATGTTTCTCATATAAAGTTAGTGTTAATAGTGTACTAATGTGCTTTAGTTTGTTTGATACAGGTTCAATGGCTCCAGATAGAGATGCTCCACCTGAAAACCCACCTGAAAACTCACAAGAAAACTCACAAGAAAGAGTTGCTTCGGATACAAATGCTCCACCTGATACTGAAGCAAAAGAGGTTGCACGAGGCATCACTATTATGAAGGGAATCATTCGACATAGAGACCAAGGATTAGTATACCGATTGGAATGGAATTCTGATAAACAACCAATTGGTCCTAATTCTGCAAAGTTGACAAGTTATATTGGTACACTTGTCCGTATGCATATTCCGGTCTCCGTAGCTACCTGGAAATCGAAAACGAAAAATTTAGAATTGGAGGAGAAAAAACAAGCGATTTGGGAAGAGCTTCAGGTATATATCATATATGGTTAATTGTTGTTATTATCTTGACGATAAATTGTTTAAATTACTTATACTAACACACTATGCGTACGTTTTTTTGCAGAGGACTTTTGAGATACCAGATGAACGTAAAAGCTACATACTTAGTTTGGCCGGCAAAAGATATAGAGGGTGGAAAAGTTTTTTGACAAACACCTATCTTAAGGATAAAGATGGAAAATTTCTTGAAGAGGCACCGGGACGGCCAACAAAGTATGCGACCTTCATTGATGAAGCAGATTGGGCTGAGTTTTTAAAGCAAAGAGATGAAGCTTTTCAGAAAAAGAGTGCCACGAATAGTAAGAGAGCATCCAAACCCGCGTATCCATACAAAAAAGGGCGTTTGGGATATGCACGCTTAGAGGATAAAATTGTAAGTAAATAGAAATGCGTTTTAATTAATTGTCTACATGTGCATGTTTTAATTGACGATTTTATCGTTTGTGTCAATGCATAGTTAGAGGAGACTAAAAGTGAGGAAGCTTCACTTCCTGTACATGTGTTGTGGAAGGAAGCTCGTGTGGGCAAGAATCAAGCTGTCGATCCCGATGTTCAGAGAGTTTATACTGAATGTGTAAGTATAATACTGTGTCTTTAATTAAATCAAATGTTTTTTAATATATAAATGATTTTTTATCTCCACTAATAATTATTTAAATGTAAATGAATTACAGGAGACCTTGTCGCAATCGGCATCCACCGGTGAGGAGAGCGTACTTAGTAGAGTACTAGATGCTCCCGAGTATCCCGGTCGGGTGAGGGGTAAGGGTCATGGTGTGACTCCAACCTCTTTTTATAAGAGTTCTAGGAGAAGATCAAATCTTACCAATGAAGAAGTGTTGTAAAAGTTGCAGGAATTGCAAGCACAGGTCTCTGAATTGCAAAGAGATAAAGATATGTATATGAGAGAAAATTGCAACACTTCATCGGTGAGAGAAACTAGTGATAAGGCTAGTATCAACTATCAAAAGAAATTTCCCGAGGTAATTATAAGTTTTTTTCCTTACAAACTGTTCTATTTTATTAATGATAATGACTTTATATTTTCTATTTGTTTAGGGCATTTCATCTTGCCAACTATACTTATCGTCACCGAATTATCGACTAGTTGGCAAGGGAAAAGTGCACAACACTTCGGGAGATTTACTTCACCACAGACCGCTCCCGGATGGACACCTGAAAGTATCGGTGGATGTTGTATTAGATCGTGATGCGATTCTACCGGTACCTGACATGGTCTCAGAGACGACATTGCTGCGAGATGCAATAGGATCATTTGTTGCATGGCCCTCGGAGCTCATTACCATTAGTGATGAGGTATACTGAAAACGATTATGAATCATTTAGTTTTCGAATGTCAATTCTAAACCGTTTATTAATTATTTTTTACATTTTAATTTTAGACTGCTCCTATAAAACCCGCAATTAAGGGTAAAGGGATTTTACAGGAGGAGGAGTCTGTTGCATCACTAAAAGAGGTACATTTAAAGTGTTAATATATAGTCTGAATCTAAATCTGCATGATTTTATATTTTACCTAACTTATATGATTTTTAGGCATCCGCTCGGGAGTCACAACAAGTGACGCAGCAGGTTCGTAGCTTACCACCCACTGGTCCTCCGAAGCAAGCGGCAAAAAAAGGCGGTGCTTTTGTGCCTCGATACCGTTCGACACTCGCAACAATGGTTGATATGTCTGATTTGAAGGATGGTGGTTTACGTGAAATCAACATGGATGAAAGTGTCTTCGGTATTGAATTCCCGTCACATATTACATTTGATGACTTGGAAGAGATTTTTAGGCATGATCAACTAGGCGTCAGTAATATGCACTCATACATCCGGTAATATTCACTCATCCGATATATTATTTAATTAGTCCCACAATATAATTTATTTACACATTTCAATGAAAATAATCTAATGTTTATTATGTTTTTATTTAAGGTTGTTGTATGACAGAGTGTTGCGCGGGACTGCATTGTCTAACAGATTCCGTTTCGTGTCTTCCGCCCATTGCAGCGGAATGACAATTGCTTCGGAACCGGAATCAGTTAGACAGCGCTTAGTAGATAGATTCATGTCCACCGGCAATACAGAAAGTCTGCATCTTTGGGCGTATAATACCCGACCAGTAGGGTTAGTTTCTCATTCTTGGTTCATCTAATCTCTGTTTCTTTTGTGTATAGCAAAATTTTCATATAACCTATTGTTTTAATTTATAGAGCACACTGGTTGCTGCTTGCTATCAACCCGATAAGAGAAGTCGTGTATTATCTGAATTCGGTAAATGGTGAATGGACCAATTATCCAGCTATGAAGGAAATCGTTGATTTGTAAGTGGGATCGTTCTAAATATATATTCGTGTATATTTATATATTTTCTTATTTGTGGGATTGATCTAAACATATGCTTTTATATATTTAATAATTAGATCAATACAAGTGTTCCGTAGTCAACGGGACGCACAGGTATCCCGGACTAAATCAAACAACATCACTTGGATCCAAGTGCAGGTACATTACTTTTCACAATTTTGCTTATAATATTTATGCTACTTGGTAAAACAAGACAACTATAGAATCTTATTTGTTTTATTATGTAGTGTCCGCAACAGCGAAACAGTTATGATTGCGGATACTTTGTTTTGAGGTTCATGAAAGAAATTCTTCAGGCGAATCAATTAGAGATTCCGCTCACGGTATGAATTTATAACTTAAGATAATTTCATATAATTTATTACATTTAACTAAATATATCATTTATATTATGTTTTTGTTTTGTAGTACCTTGACGAATTCCGTGCTGCTGGGTACCCGAAGCTTAAGTTGGAAGAAATTAAAGAAGATTTGTGTCAATATTATATTAAGCAATTTTTCATGTAGGATTTGTGTCGATTTGAACTATAATATTATTGATGTAATGATGTATATATATAATTTTGGATATTATAATGGTATTATATTAGTATATATATTGTCTTACTGATGGCTGAAATAATAGCGTCGAAAATATATTACAGGTCAAAAATATATTACAGGTCAAAAATATTACAGGTCGAAAACATTACAGGTCGACTGGGAGGATTAAATTATAGGCTGTACATAAAAATACCTCATTTAGAAACGACAGCGCTTTTAAAAAGCGCTCTTAAAGGTCCACCTACTAAAGCGCTTCTTAGTAAAAGCGCTGCCAAAGACCAGTAAAAAAGCATAAAAAATTAAAAAAAAACGCAGCATACAAAAGCGCTTTTGGAAAAGCGCTCTTATAGGGGGGCCTATCAGAGCGCTTTTTCCATAAAAAGCGCTCTCATAGGGGGGCCTACCAGAGCGCTTTTACAAAAGCGCTTTTGTATGCTGCGTTTTTTTTTAATTTTTTATGCTTTTTTACTGGTCTTTGGCAGCGCTTTCTGGGAAAAGCGCTCTTAAAGGGGGGTCTACCAGAGCGCTTTTTCCAGGAAAGCGCTCTTATAGGGGGTCCTACCAGAGCGCTTTTTCCAGGAAAGCGCTCTTAAAGGGGGGGTCTACCAGAGCGCTTTTAGAAGCGCTTTTGTTACCTACGCCAGCGCCAGCTATTAAAGCGCTTTTAAGCGCTTTTAAAGGCCAAAATAAGCGCTTTAAAAGCCCTTTTCCGTAGTAGTGAACTCAGATACGTTACAGATACAGTTACCATTCTGATGTTCATTCTACTGATATTCGACAAACATTTTTGATGGCATCTCTACGCCCATCTCCAGAAAGATTCTATCATCTCCAAATGGCATCTTTAAGCCCATTCCCTCAGCAATATTGGGTACCAAATCAAACTTAATTTGTTTTGTAGGTATGCTTGAAGACCACATACAATATTTTGTATCTTGATAGTGGTTGTTCAAAGCATATGATGGGAGACATACACTAACTTTCAAATCTAGTTCAAGTCCAGGGATTATTTCACATATGGGAAATACCTTAAAGGAAGAATTCTTGGCATTGGCAAAGTTGATACACTAACTTTCATATCCACTGAAGATGTACTTTATGTTGAAGAACAAAAGACAACTTCTAAGTACAAGTCAACTTTGTGACAAAGACTTCAACATCATGTTTAGATGAAGATAACTATTATGTGCTTTTATCAAAGGATGATAAAAAGTATCATGAAGCAATATGGATATGGTTAAAGCTTTCAAAATTATTATATGTATTTTTGTCCATTTTTTATTGCATTTTTCCCTTCTTTTTGATAATGTCAAAGGGGGAGAAGGATGTGATAGCACTTTATGGTTGTTTGTTTTCATTGTCTTTATAGAGCAAGCTTTCAAATATTTTTCTCCATAAGGGAAGAAATCTTCTCAGGGGGAGAAAACACTTTTTGCTCAAAATTTGAACAACTCATAAAGGAAAATGGTTTGTCATCATCAAAAAGGGGGAGAATGTAATCTCAAGCCTCAACTCAACTTTAGTTTTGATGAAAGACAAACAAGCTAGTTTGATGAAAGACAAACAAGCATTATGGCAAGAAGGAAAAGAAGTGAAATTAACTTAAAGCATCATTCACTCAAAGCTTCAAGGATCATGGCAAGCAATCAAGTATATCAATTCTCAATTGAACTACATTGATTAGAAATGCTCAAAAATGATATACACACTTGCCACATCACTTCACTTATGTTTCAAAACAAATTTTAAGTTTTTCTCTGCTGTAAATCGATTAACATCTTGTGTAAATCGATTTACACATACTTTTTCAAAAAAACTGATTGTCTCTGCCAGCAATCAATTTACATGTTGTGTAAATTGATTGATCACAGAACAAACTGAATTTTTAACTCTTGTAAATCGATTTACACAACATGCTAATCGATTTACACTTCAAATTTTTTGAAATTCTAAACGTTACAAACCCGTGCAATCGATTTGCATCTTATGTTAATCGATTTACACATTGAAAATTTTGAAAAATCTGAACTGGTTTCAAGATATCCTTCACACCTTTTCTCCAATAGTTGCATGATCAAACATTGCATCTTATCAAGTTTTTCAAACAGAAAAGTGTCCATTTGGAAAGGTATCTTGATTACTATATATTACAAAATCTTTCAAATCATAAATAACTCTTCTCTTATGCAATAATTCTGAACTTTGTAAAATATTCAAACTTCATATTTCTTAACTTTTAAGAACAAAGATTTTCTGCACTTTCACACACATAAAGAACAGAAATCTTTGAGCATTATCTAACCATTGTGTTACAGTTTGAATTGCTTACAAGAGAAGAAAGAAGAAACTTCAAAGAAGTCACTCTATGTGATCAACATCTTTCAAGAAATCATACTTCATAAAATTATACAAAGTGTAACTTATTTCCAAGATTGTTGGAATTAAGTATTAGATTACTTTTGTTCCTATTGTCCATTGTTGGAAACAAGAGGTATCTTTTGAGAGGATTGTTCTCATTAGACTTATTGGAAATCCAAGAGGGTGTTCTTGGTATTTGTTAGGTTATTTAGTTGATAAGACTAGGAAGAGTCTTGTAAAAGTTCTAACAAAATAGTAAAATCTCTTGCGTGTTTGCAAGGGGACTGGACGTACTTCCGGGGTATGGAAGGAACCAGGATAAATCTCTGTGTCTCTTTACTTTCTGCACTTTACAATTTTCAAAGCACTAAATTAAAAACAGAAAGTATAAAATAAGTCAAAAATCAACCACCACCTAATTTACCCCCCCCCCCCCTCCCTCTTAGGCGCAATCTTAAACTTACAATACATTCAGAGAAGATCCAGTGTCGACTACCACATGTGCTAAGGTAGTCCATTTGCACTCGATAGAAACATGTAAAGCTTTATTGTGATTCTTCCCGAGAGGTGTTAAGTCAGCATCTGAAAATCCCAAGCCATTATCAACTGTCAGGCTAGCCACATAATTCTCAAATTGGTCTGTTGTTGTTTCATAGGGGACATGAGCCTTTTTCAGGAACTTGATTAATGTTTGAGCATGGGCATCGGAGCAAAGCAGCAATGACAACATTGAAATCTTAGAAGGGGTTTGCCCTAACTGTTCTACAATCTTGAAGTCGCTTCTTTTTATGATCTTCAAAATCTTGTCCATCTCACGAGCAGAGGGTTCTTCATCAGCTATGTCCTTGGAGGGTACTTCAATCACATTAGGCTCAACAACCTTTTCCTTCCCTCTTGTATTGGTACTTGGCTTGGCAGCAGTAATGCGGATGGGCGTCTTTGTAACAACTGGTGGTGAGATATTGGGTGAAAATATTCTTCCAGTTCTAGTTACTTTGCTTGAGCCAGCTATGTTGCCAACATTGTCATCTTTTTCTTCGATCCATGCATCTTGTTTAATCCCATGATAGAATACCTCAGCACCGTAATTCCATGGTACCGCTTTGTTTGAAGAGTAGGGAATCGGTCCGAGATTGGTAATTATTAAGAGAGCAACAATGGGTTCATTTGAAATCCTAATAGGACCTTTGGAGGTGATCCTAAGAGGCTAGTTTGAGATGGTAATAATGGAAAGGTCTTCACATTTGTTAGTCAAACTTTTGGCAAGTGGGGTCCTTTCAAATAGAATTTCGTGGCTATCCATCAGGCTTTGAATGCCTTTCTTCATCCCTTCACATCCATTGAGTTGTCCTGTACAACACACACAGTCTTTTACACAGCCAGGGGAGATCCCAGCTTTCAACAGATTGTTCTTGATTATATTCAGCAGAGTAGTCAATTCTTCAACAAAGGCAACAAAAGTTGTATCTTCAATAGCATTAACACTCTTGTCATGCTTAGGAATTGGAGCAGTGATTACATTCGGTGTTGGAGGAGGATCAAATTCAATAGTTTTGTTTCAATCAAATTCTGGATTTTGTTCTTCAAGGCCTAACACTGGTCAGTCTCATACCCGGGGCTGCTTGAATGGTAAGCACACTTAGCATTCGGATTATACTTTGGTGACGAGGTGTCAGGGTTGGCGGGAGGATCGCGCAAGGTTACTAAATTAGCCTTGAGAAAATGTTGGAGGGCTTGAGACAATGACATGCCTAACCTCGTAAGTTGTCTTCTTGGAGTTTCAAAATGTTGATGATTTGCAGATGGTCTTGGAGTAAGAGTTGGATTGGAGATTCGGACAGCATTGACAGACGGGTGATCGTTCTTCTTGGTATGAGCCCTTGCCCCACACACAGCATTGACTTCCTTTTTTGTAGAGAAAGGTTTCTTGATAGGATTTGGGGTGGAGGTAGATTCCATAGGCATCTTCCCACTTTTGATGCCACTTTCAACTCTTTCACCGGTTAAGATCAATTTGGTGAAACCAGAAGAAGAGCAGCCAACCAACAGATTAAAGAAAGGACCAGATAAAGTGAACATAAACATGTAGATGTGCTCCCTATCAGTCAAGGGAGGTTGGACCCTACTAGCAAGGTCTCTCCACTTTTGCGTATATTCCTTAAATCCTTCATTCTTCCCCATGGTCACATCTTGCAACTGAACCCTCGTTGGCGCTAAGTCGGCGTTGTACTGATACTGATGGTAGAAGGCAGTAGCTAAATCCTCCCAAGTATTGATACGAGAACCATCTAACTGATAGAACCATTCAAGTTGTGTTCCAGCCAAGCTCTCTTGGAAAAAGTGAACCCAGAGCTTCTTATCAGCAGTATGCGGCTATATCTTGCGCACATAAGATTTCAAATGGAGTTTTGGACAAGAAACCCCATTGTACTTTGCAAATATTGGTATTTTGAATTTGTGGGGAATGACTACCCCATAGATCAAACCTAAATCATCAAAATCTAAATCGGGGACAGCTTGGATTTCAACAGCTTTTAATCTGTCTTCTAACTGCTTGTATTTGATATCAGCAGGTGGATACTGCTCATTGAAATAATCATCATCAGATACTTGATCATTGATACAGTCAGCCTGAGTACTCTTGACCTTACCAATCTGGTTCTCGTCCTCTTCAGATGAATCTTCTCCATGTTGAGTAGAGCTTTCTTCTTTGGCTTCTTCTTAACGGCCGGCAAAGCCATCATATCTTCCTGCCCCTTGGCTAGGGCTAGTAGAGTTTCCTAAAACTGAGAATTCTGGGTTTGGAGATCCTTCACAGTTTGCTCTAGATCCATCTTGCTAAAATAAATAGCATAAAGATAAGGAAGCCTGTTATGTGAAAACCTGTCATGTTATGATGCATGGAATATGTACATGCAAATGATTTCAAGGATTAATGAAATTTAAATTTGTATAGACAAAAGAATGAAAAAACGTTAATTCTCATTAGACAAAAAAAGAAAGATTACATCATTCCTATTGGGCTTACAAAATAACTTTCTAAGATAAAAAGACCGAACGGATCCTCTTTGGCGCGAGATAAGCGTTCACACTTTGCTCTTCTTGTAGTTGCTTCGTAAGCTCCAAGACCCTCATTTCACTAGCATAGAATTGAGCCTCGAAAGTATCTCGTTCTTCCTTCAGCTGGATCCAACCCTTTTGTAAGTCTTCGAGAGAGGTAGGCATGTCAGGATGGAGGATAATGTAGGGAACATCTCCTTCGACCACAGGCTCCACGATGATTGGTAAGATGGAGGGATAAGGCATCACAAGTTTCTGAGCATGAGCTCGTATCCATTTAAGGTAAGGCTCATGGGGAATGTAGTTCTTGTGTCCTAACATCTTGCTATCCACCTTGTTCAACATCCTCCAAGCTCGGATAAACCTATGGCGGTAACCTTGATCGTCATTCACGTAGTCGAATACCAATCCTTGGATAAGCATCTCATGGGGACCATCCCTCCGGGCGTAACCAAACTGTCGTAGGGCTAAGCAGGGGTTGTAAGTGATACCTCCTCTAATTCCAAGCAAAGGTACATTAGGGAATTCTCCATAACGGTTGATGATAGTAACATTCTCCAAAGAGCGGGAACACCAATGAATATCTAAATGTCTAAGCATCATCAACCTATGGGACCATCTCGAACCTTGCTCATTCTTCAACACGGATTGGGGAAGATGTGAAATAAACCATCTTTCCAATAGAGGAGTACAACACATGAGGATACCTCTTTTCCTCATAGTACGAGTGTGAAAGGAATGTAGGATGTCCCCTAGCAAAGTAGGCACCGGTTTATGAGACATGAAGATTTTGACGGCGTTCACATATATGAGTTGGTCAGGATTTTGAAACAAAACCATCCCATAGATGAGGAGAGCCACAATTTCCTCAAAGGCTTGCAAATCCAAAGAGTTCTAATAGTTTTGGGCTTTCTCAAACAAGAACTTTGCTAGGAAACCTTTGACACCACTCCTTGTTTCCCAATTAGTTGTGATATCAGATGGTTGCAAGTGTAGGGCTTGAGCAATCTATTCTGGATTTGGATCTCTCTCCGTACCTTTGAAAGGTAGTTGATTGAGAATAGGAATTATTAAGAGTTTGGATAATTCTTCCAAAGTTGGCACAAGTTGATAATCAGGAAATGTGAAGTAATGGTGTAAGGGATCAAAGAACTGAAAGAGCGCCTTCATCATGTATTCATCAGTGTTGGAGGCAACCAAGTTTAGTAGGCGACCATGTCTTTCGGTAAATGGAGAATTTTCAGGAATCCTTGATGCTAGCTCTTTAAGTTGAGGAGGGATCCTTACAATATTGACTTGAATGGTTTTCCTGCGAATAGAATCCATGTCCTACAAAACAGCACAAAGATAAATCCCAAAAATCCTTGAAATGGTTAGTGAGTATGATTATGATGCTATGATGTTTATGATGTTATGTAGAAGTATATACAAATAAAGCAAACAAGTCCTTAGGTTTAGGCTTGCATGGAGTCTCATAGGTAAGTACCCTCTTGAAGTTTAGTTGGCTCAAACCTGTCCTAGTAATAGTAACCGGGTTCTAAGGAACTCAATATCACTGGTCTGTTTTCTCGGGCATTGTTTTAGCGCAAGCCTCTTTAATAGCGACCGAAATATCCCAATAAAACCAAACCTCAATGAGTGTAGTATCGAGTATCTACCAACTTTGGACTGCACCAAAGCTGGTCATCTCACTACGTCCTAAAGGCCAAGTTGGTCAAGTAAAGGTTCTAAAAGTTCATTAGTGCTTCATGACATCACTCAGCGGCCCTGTATTCTCCTTTACTACTCAAGGGCTACCGCTACCCACAAATATGTCGCACTAACATAGATATTGCTTAGACCATATCGGTATACCCCGTACAGTTTCCACAATGTATTGCTACTTACCTATAAGGTATCCCAAATCCGGGTATAGGATTTAAACCCAAACAAAGAACCATAATATAGAGCATACAAGTCAAACAATGAAAGCAAGTAAATGTGATATATCCCTAAGGTAACCCCACAATAAATAAATTCCCCAGCAGAGTCGCCAGTTTTGTGATACGGTGGGAGAACTGACTTGATTGTTTTGTGTTTTATCGCAAATGTCGCGGTTAGCAAGAGTCACCACCGACTTTTCTTTTATCCAATAAGGAAAGGTGAAAAAGTACAGGAAAGACCTTTGAGATTGTTTCTTGAGTTCGGGGGGTAGATTATGAAAAGGGGAGGTATTAGCACCCTTTTCATCCACGGTTTTCCATGGGCTCTTAGTTACTTGCTAGATCACTTGCTTTTGTTTGAAATTGTGCTTTGTGTGGTTTTTGAAAGTATTTTTGAAAAGGCGTCATCGTTTAGGCAAACTTTGTAATGATTCTCGTTCGTAAGAATGTATACAAAGTGTTGATCTTTTGAAAAAGTTTTCAAGTTTGAAAGATGTTTTTGAAAGTGTTGGTGTTTGTTTGAAAATAGCAAGGATGTTTTGTTTTGAAATTGAGCAAGTAACTAGGAACAATCTACCTACTCAAAAGTCTTTCATGTTTATTTCCTCATTCCTTTGAAATTGTTATCTTACCATTGATTTGATAAGTAACCTTATCTTTGGATATAAACGGGACGGGCGTGGGTCATCGTATAACCATGATTAGCAATGTTGCAAGGTATCTTAGCATTTTTCTTTAGGGACTAAGATCATTTTGAAAGGCAACTTTTGATAGCGTCGTTGAGGGACTATGATCTTGTATTTTGCTTGTTTTTGCTAAGACACCTCACATGCATAATATGGTCATTTTTGTAAGGCAACAAAGTGGATTTACCCTAGGGGTGCTTGTGTGTAAGTGTATTGATTTTTCATGCTTGATTTGCCTTGGATTAGAGTTTGCTAATTGATTGGTTTTAGTCTTTCCATACAAAGCCTAATTACTAGCATTTATATAAAGCGATAAATTGCGAAAAGTAAAATTACTACGCTATTACATCATTAGGGGAGGGGTGTACAAATTTACAAATGGGGATTGTAAGAAAATTAAACCTAATTATCTATTACAACCATATTGAATATTGTACAAAATTGAAAATAGAAATGCAAGAATATAAATGGAAAAAGAAATGACTTTTGTTGGTTTTATGAAAGGGTTTTTGTCTTGACCTAATTAAAGAAAATGATTAGTTAAAATTAAATAAAATTAACTTAAACTAATTAAGAAAAGAAATTAATTTGAAAAGGATTTTTAGGGTTTTTTATGAAAAAGTTTTAAATTAATGAAAAAAATGAAGATTAATTAATTAAAATAACCTAAGTTCTAAATTAATTTTAATTAAGAAAATAAAATAATATATTAATTTAACCTAAGTCTAAAAAATAATTATTTAAGAAAAAGAAAAGAAATTTATTTATTTTTTAAGAAAATGTTTTTTTATCTTTTTGTTTTATGGAGAAAATAAAAATATATAAGTATAAATAGTAAATGAAAATAAAATTTGATTTTTAATGATTTATGAAAATAATAATAGTAATAATAATAATAATAATAATAATAATAATAATAATAATAATAATAATAATAATAATAATAATAATAATAATAATAATAATAATAATAATAATAATAATAATAATAATAATAATAAAAATATTAAAGAAGAAAAGAAATAAAAATTAAAAATAAGAAAATAAGAAAATAATTAAAGAAATTTGGGTCAGGGGTGTTAAAAACAGACAGGAGGGTGGAAGACTAGCAAAAATTCCCAAGTCTAAAGGAGGAAGGCCCAAGCGCTTATGGCTGTCAAAAAGGAAGAAAAAACGTTGCAAAAATGAACAAAAGGCAGCGCTGGGTCTCGAACCCTTGACCTTGAGATAAACGTGCGCTGCCTTTGCCATTGGGGTGGTTGTACATCTGTTAACATAAGCAAAACAAAAAATACATAACATCAATCCAGTACTGAAAATGACTTCATCTTCAACCTCCAGCCAAAGGATCTGTAACTTGCTCATTTCTCAACCATTTGCAAAAATGTAAACATAAAAATTGCTCCATTTTGTCACACGAATTCAACCATATAAATATCATAAGCTATAAATCAAAGATGAATGAGAATTTCTAAAAGTACCAAATTCTGACCTAAATATTTCAGAAAGTTCAAACTCAAAATTCTCCTAGCTCAATCAAAATAAATGAAATCTATAGACATGTATAGTTTTAGGGCCATGATGTCTACATTTTATCTTCACAAATGCAAGCCTAACAATGCCTAAATATGGAGATAGAAGTTCAAGAAAAATACCTCAAAATTGGAAATCGTGAAATGGATTTGAGCTTGTTTCAGGCAGTGGTGATGATCATGTTAGCTTCCTTGGACCTCTAGGAAGCTAATGCAGTGCTTAGCTTGAGTTGAGAGTGGCTGAAATGGCCTGGATAAGTCCAACTGCAATACTCTGTTTTTGGCTATGGAAGTTGATGAAGATGATGTTACAGTCTGCAAACAGGGACATGGGTGGTTTGTATTTGATATGAGGAAGCTTTCGAAACTAAAAGGCTAAGAAACGCACGAGTGGTTTTGAAGATTGAAGTTTAAAGTCATAAATGACATAAAAATGGAGGTTTTGTGCAATCTCGGTTTTCAGGGAGTTTAGGAGCTTGTATCTTCATGTCTTTTCTTGCAAATAACTTGTATAGTTATATGAAAAAGGTTAGAGTGTTTGAAGTTGACAGAACTGTGAGATATAGAGTTATGGCTATGTTACTTGATTTTGAAGAAAAGTGGGAAAACAAGTTTCAATGTGTAGTACAAGCATGGCCTGGGTTTATGGGAGGATCTAGATATGTTGCTTTTGCCTTTGACATTGCTTGTGTTCAGATGAAACAAGTTAGGAGCTCTATGCATTGACTTTGTGATTAAAGTCACTTTTCCAAAATGGAAGTGTGAACTTTATTTCATTAATGGAATAATCACTTGGACAAAGACTCAAGCACTTGGATCATAGCTCAAATAGTAGTGTAATATTCTGATTATAGATAGATTTAGAGGTTAGAAGCCTGCAAAGTAAGATTCATGCAGCATAGGCTTGGATTTGAATTCTTGTTTATCATGAAATGGCTTGTAATTTAAGTTGAAAACCCTAACTTCATCTCTTCGATTCTCTTTGCTCACAAATGATCTCAAGGAGTTCTTGGACATTTTAGAAAGCTTGCAATGTGATCTACAACCCCTCTTTGAATCACTTTTGAAAATTAACCTTGGAACTATATGAAAAAGTTCCATGAAGTTAGGTCAAAATCCTGACCAAAACTAGGGCAAAATTTCACTAAGTGTTCAATTTCAAGACCATGACTTTATGAATTAATAACTTGAGATCCAAGAATTTTTAGAATAAGTTGTGTAAATAAATGTTGTAGATATCATAGAGATCTACAACTTTCATGTTGAAAGTTTCTTTTGAATCCTCTTGCATCATGGTGAAAATTGGCTCAAAGTTATGAAAAAACATGAAGTTTTAAACATTTAGAAAAATTTCTAAGTTAGAAAACTTTGACTTTTCAAAATGAAATCTTGAATTTTTTATTTATTGATGAATAAGTTTCATATTTTGACATATTTTTATGAATTGTGATCTTTGACATTGGATTTTGACCAAAAAGTCAAAGTTTGACTTTTCAGTGTACAATTGACTTTTGATTAGTTGACTGAAAATTCACTGTCAATCCAATTGATCTTGAGCAATATTTTAGGTCATGTCATTAGGTCAAAAAGATGAAATTGAAATCTTGAAACCATGCTTCAAACCAACTGACCATTTTCTAGGTCAAAAATCAGAAATTACCCTTTCTCAGTCAAAACCCAAATTTTGACCATTTTGCCCTTTTGATGATTTGATCAAATTTTTTGAGGAATTATGGTCCAAACTTGATAAAATGATACATATGAGTTTATAATGTTGACGTAGATAAAAAATTATGAAATTTGACTCTAAATTGGCCATAGTTGACTTTTTCCCAATACAACTGATTTTTAGGTCAACTGCTCAATTGACTGAGCAAAAGTGTGATCCAAGGCTTGAAACTTGACATGAGTAATCTTGGGGGTCCATAATGATCCATGAAAGTCATATGAAGCATTTAAAGTCCAATTATCCTTGTGAAATCTCAACCCCTAATTTTGGTCATCATTGCTTAAAGAGGTGTCTTGAGCTGATCAACCCTGGTGCAGTCTTGAACCAAGAGAGATCTTTGTGAGAAAGTATTTGATAAATAAGAGGGAAAATTTTGAGGTACAACACCTGCAAAGCAGCATCAATCGCAACATCGTTTCTTCCAGCCATTTCTCTATTTCATGCCAATAACAGTCACAATGGTTAGAAACTATCTCGACAGTAATCCCACCGTCATATATTACAGACTCAATAACCTGGACGGACGGGCTGACCTACTATGATACCACTAATCTAACACCCTTCTAAATCCACATATTTTACGCATGTATTTTTACAAAAATAAAAACAAATTAAAACCACAAAGGGTGTCACGTATTCATGTAAACATCATACAAAACATAGTCTTGCTCCGTAACACGGGTTTCAAAATTATTTAGGACAAATCCTTCATGGATAGCAATTAATAGACATATTTACACTTCTCGCTGCGGAATTCATAGTTCAAAAACATCTTATTATAATACTTCATAAAACTTTATCATACTTCATGATTCATAATTAGAATTCAAAACAACTCGAGTACCATGAAAGGTAACCCAACATCTTAGAAACAAAACAAAGAACATAAGTTCGTAATTTAAAAGACATCATCCTCGATGTTATATATCAGAGCAAGGCCCACTATACTCAACGGAAATCAAATAAACATACCCTAAAGCTACCCTCTAATGCTTCGACGGGCTAATCATGATCACTTGCAAGTTACCCACGGACAGAGGCAACATTTCCAAGCAGGAAGGGTGAGTAAATCATAATTATTATAAAAGACATAAGGAATAAGTATAGTAGATATGCACATAGGCAAGACATCACACTTCATAAGAACCTCATGTTATACTCACACCTTTACAATATCATCAATACATAACAATATATCATCCAAACACCTTTTATAAACAAGCATAATTTAATCACATCATTATACAACATCACTCATAATGTATTACAACATCATAGACTCATGCATGTGGTACCAAAACTTCATTGATGACTCGGTCATCGTTATATCCAAAGATCCCTCGCCAATAGGATCGATTCCCACTTAGGACCAGAGCACTTCATAATTTTGCACTCAATCAACACTATATGATTGATGCCTTCACTGGACTATTTACTTCCATCTTCACTGGACTGAATTCCTATCAACATTACTGAACTGAAGTCATAAACTATACCATGAATGCATGATGCATAATAACATAATAAATACAACCACGACTAGTCAAAACGCATCATCATTCAAGGATTCATCACATACGTCTCATTATGCAAAGCACCATAATAACATCATCATATCATCATGATAAACAAAGCATCATCATAGCATCATAATATCATCATGATAAACAAAGCATCATCATAACATCTTTATATATCGTAATAAACAAAGCATATCCATAATCCAACACGGGAACCTAACTTCATCCTAGCTTAGGTATTGGGAAAATACTTCTTATTTCTCATTTTATTTCATCCAAAAAAAGCTCATTGTGTTAGCTATCTAACGCTTCAAACGGCAACTCAAACCCGAGTTCTAAAACTCAAGTTACGACTCTTTTAGGAAAATCTAACACAGCCATTCAATTCTGGGACACCATCGTCCAACGACACCACTTCCATCGCCTGGAGACACACCCCTTCGCTTCTTGTGTCGCCTGGTGACGCTTGGAACGACAATAAATTTCTTCCTCTCTACCCTTCATTTCCCCTTGGCTCGCCCAGCGACAACCGAGTTTATCACTGTCGCCTGGCGACGATACTCCATCGCCTGGAAGTCCTGCGGGAACATGGTTTTTCTGTTTCGATTTCCTACATAAAAACTAGTCCTAATCTTGCGATTTCTGCACATTGTAGGTCCTAAAATATCATCTAATAATAGGGTTTTTTATCAAACATCAACAATTCAATGTATTCTACATTATGAGTACAATTATTTACAATCCAAGGCTACAAAACACATTCTATTTCATCAAATCATCTCATATTCATCACAACCAAAACCTAACACAAACCTACAATTATCTAAACCTTAGATCAATTATAATAATCAAGATAAAACTCCTTTTACCTTATATTAGAGGAAACAATTATATTTCCTTGGTGTTCTATCACAAGATCCTCTTGCCTCTCTGTGCTCTAACTCTGCCTCTTCACACTGTTTTTACAAATGTTACAATTGCACAGAATGATCGTGCAAACCTCCAAACTTCCTTATACCAAACTTACTCCCTTGGACTCCTAATATGATCTTTCACTATTGTCCTCACTTATTCTTTCCAATTGACTATCTTGCCCTTATCATCACTATCTCTTATATTACTCTATTTTTCTAATTAAAATAATTCTAACTAGTTTATTCTAATTATTCTAAATAATTATCATTAAATCTAAATAATTTCAACTAATTATTTAAATTCTAAACATCTCTCATTATCCATCCTACATCATACAAATCATCATTTAAAACATCATATTCATCTCGACATCATACTATACTTCATAATCATCGAAACATCACAAATCATCATGAAAGCTCACATAAAAACACCAAAATATCATATACATCAAATACTTAATAATGACTCATATATTCACGCTAAATTAATTAAATAATTAATTAATCTAAAATTTGTGGTGTTTACAAATTTCCCCTTGAGATGTATTCGGAGATGCATCTCCAAACTCAATTTAACCAAAAAAATAATTATTTTAATGTATTTGAAAATCTATTTTCAAATTTAATCAAAAATATTTTTTCAGAGATATCACCCACTTAACAAATATGAGATGAGAAATTTCAAAGTAAGATATAGAATTCAACCCTTAAATACATAAAGCCCATTTTAATAGTTAGTTGGGCCGAGTGTAGGTATGTGATTTGTTTTAAAAAATTACTCGTTCTACCCTCTATATTTATAGAGGATTCTAAAGAATTTCTCATTTTATCATTTTCCGAATTAATTTTTTTTATATGTTTTTTAAAGAATGATTAATCTGCTAAATATAAATATAATAATAAAAAATTCTCCTTCTTTCTCATTTTTTTTTCTCTCAAACTTAGTCTAATAAACTCAACTTAAAATTTTACAAATCCTTATTACAATTTCAAGTGACAATTGTTGATTTTTCCCACATCTTTATTTTTCAATTTTAGCCTTTTTTTTCTTTTTTTTTTTCAGTGTTACATGCTTTCCAAAATGATTCATCCGATAATTTACATTCAACTTTTGCTTTTTTTTCTTCTTCTTGTGCAACCACAACTTAAACATTCACAATATTATCAATACGTGGATGCATAAATAGAGACATCTCATCAAGAAAGATTAAGTCAGAGATTACTAATATATGATCTTGTTTTACTTGGACATGATGATTTTCGGTCATGTAATATGAGTATTTAATATTGAGAATTAATATGAATATTTAATATTAAGAATTAAGTGTGAAGAATAAGTGGTCTTAATAAAGAAGACTAATATGTTAATATTTTACTTTCTTGCATTCTGTAATGAATAATATCAAAAAATATACTTTCAATTATAAATCGAAAAGATATTTTTGATATTTTTAATTTTAGTTATTTTTAATTAGATATTAATGAATCTTAAAAATATATTTTCAATTTTTAAATGTTTATTTAGAAATTCACGCTAATGTTAAAAAAAATATTAAAATGCATTAAAATATCAGCCATATTTTTCATAAGTGTAAGCATAAATATTAATACTGAGATCATTTTTCAAGTACTTAATTCAAGAGTTTGACTAATCGTTTTTGATTGAAATCTAAATTTATAAAAAATAGAAAAATAATTCCAAAAAGACAAGAAAAAAATAAAAGTGCAAATAGAAAATTTATGCCACAGACGTACTGATTGAAGAAAAAACTACTAAAAAAACCCAAAATTCATATTATTAACTTTTTTTTTTTGGTAAAATTTCAATCCACCTTTATAATATGGATCACATCTCTGAATATTTTAAAAATACCTTTAAATTTTTTATTAAATCTAATTTTTTAAATAATTTAGTTTAAAGATATCATGTTCAAATTTTTTTAAAGTTAATTTCGAGATATATCGTCAGAAAATACCATTTATTTTAATTACATCAATATCTCTCATACTTATAAGTGTTAATATGATATCATCGATATTTATTTGAAAATATCTCCAATTATTAATATAGAAATTACCATCAATATCTCTAAAAATATATAAAAAAATTTCTTGACTAATATAAATTTTTTTTATCAATATCTTCAAAAATATATAAAAAGTTATAAAAATATCCATATTATATTAATATATAGAATTACAAATGTTTTAATTATTGGAACAACTTTATAAAATATATTAATTATATATAAATTACAAATGGTATGTCGATCATAATTTCTATATTAGTAGTTGATGGGAATATCTGACTAATATATGTTTCAATTTCTAATTA